>CM044105.1:17249068-17478412 GCA_024174645.1 Lemna minuta
GAAAACACGCGTAATCTAGTTTATCAGATATCAAGGGGCACTAATGGCTACAAGATTAGTCATGCTCATCATATGAGTTAGATCAATGATAGCATGCAATCTTAACATGATAATACATGATTATTAATGCAAAATAAGGCATAAAACATTCCATTTATATGCATGTTATCATACTTTGAGTGCATTTCTATCATTTCATGCAATTTTATGTTATAATCTCAAAATGCTTTAATTTAGGGTTAATTATGATGAATGAAAGATAAATAATTTTATAACCTATCTTTACTTGAGATTTTAAGTGTTTTTTAAAGTTAAATAATGAGAGAAATCATTTTTATAAACATTCATTTAATTTTCTAAAGTTAAAATCTTAAGGAAATGAATGTATTTTTGAAATAGAAATTAAATCTCTTGTTATTTAAATATTTTGAATTTTTATAATGATAGATAATTGAATTTCAGATCCAATGAAAAAAATATGGATTAATTTGGAGTTGTATTTTGAAAGTTATGATTTTTATAATTTTTAGGGATTTTTTTGGATTTTTCTGAATTGATTTTTGAGTTTAAATCGTTTAAAACAAATAAAAAAAGAATAAAAAGGGGGGTTCAATTTCACGTGGGACCCATGTGGATGTCACGTGGCACGCAAGGCCACGTGGTAGAGCAACGCGGACCCATGCGAGCGCCTGCGTGGCGCGGAGGTGACACTTGTGTGCGTATATTTATTTACTCGTAATATAGGGTTATAATACATATAAGCATTCCAATTATCGGAATAACGCTAACCCCTTAAATCGGTGTACGTTATATACCCGACGAATCCCTCTTATTTTTACCGTGTGGGACTAAGTTTCACTCTTCTATTCTATTTCAGGTGACATGGAGCTACGTGGTGCGTTGGATGTAATCGCAAAGCGTCGATCCAGTGGATGCGTGGTCCACCGGATCTTTAATCAAGCACGTGCCTTAAAGTCACTTAAGTGAAGCTCGTAAGATTAATCTCGACCGTTCATCAACCGAGTTATAACGGTCGAGATTAATCACAATCGGTGGACTCATCGATTCATCAAAACACATCTAAAATGCTCGATGAAGATCCGACGGATGGCGTTTCGCGCGTTTTATAACACATCAACACGTGTCATCATCTCACACATCCGATCACGATCGAATGGCCGTGACTTAACGGTAACTGTTCGTGATGAACCGTTTCATCAGAGCCGTTAATCAAGACGATCAGACGATTACGCCCAAATTGCTTAGAAATTGGGATGTTCTTCGATTTTGTAAGACATTCTTGGATGTATTCATCAAATTGATTTATCTACACCCCTCCATCCTTGAATCTCTTGCTTCTAATCTCGTCTAGACTCGATTCTGCATCAACGGAGTGATTAAAAGTGAGATTTCGTCGATCGATGAAGGAGAATTAGTCTCTTGAACAGCGATGCTCACTTTCGAAATCGCGGAATGAATAGCTTCGATTCGGCGATTAATTGGATCAATTCAATCACTATATCGGGTTAGAATACTTGTTTTCCCTCTAATCTATCGTTGTGTATCATCAATTTGTAATTTAGGATCGTAATTTAGTTTAATATCTTCGTTAATTTCGGTTATATGATCTTCCAATTTTCAAAAATTTCATCCCACTTCGCTCGTTGATTTCTCCGCGATTACTAATCCAAATCGAGTGATTTTTTATTCCTTGGATATGTCTTTGAGTTATCTTTCTAAATCTACCATATTCCCTATTATCTATCACCAATTCATCGTCTGATTTGATCAATTTCTAAAACATTTCTCGAAAATACCTTATTTCCATGTGGATTAGACCCTTATTTACCATTATACTCAATTTATTATTAAATCATCAAATTGGTAAGTTTTGACTTATTTTTGACACCAGACCGTGTGAAATCGATGACCTCGCGGTTTCATCTCGTTAATCAAACAGTGCTATTCTTTCATGATAATTCAACATCCTTCGTGAATATCCCACAGATAGTAATGGTTAGAACATATATTTAAAGACTAGTGATCATCGTTGTATCATCTTCTTGTGTGATCATCTTATATGTCCATTGAATCAGTCGTACTCATTATATGAGTCAAATGAGATAGTGTTATTCTTTTTGAATAATTTAATGTCCTTCTCAAATATACTATGAATACAAATCATTACAACATATGCAAAAGACTGGTGATAATTGTGTTATGATCTCCTCATAATTCACTTAATCATTGCATATACTCTAACAAGACGAATTCACGTGGTTGTTGAAAAACACAAAATTTGTGTCAAAATAAATACCAAACTCACCAATTTGAAGGTTTAATCACATATGGACTAGTATAATGGTGAATAAGGGTCGAATCCACAGAAGAATTTGTGAATTTTTGAAATATATTCAAATTTTGCTCAAATCAGATGATAAATTGAGGTGAGAAATTAGGGAAATTACTTTTTTTGGAAAGAAGACTTTAAGATGAATCCATGGAATAAAAAATCACTCAATTGGAATCAATATTTGAAGATAAATTAAGTAGTAAAATCAAGGTAGAAAATAAATCATGAAGAGAGAGAATTTAATAAGATTGCTAAAAATTAATCTAATATAAGCCTTACAATTAAAATCTAATCATAAATGATAAAATATTAGGAGGAAAACACATAATTTAATCCAAATTCGTGTGTGAAATAATCCAATTGATTTCCAGATCAACGCTTTTCATTTCAGAGTTTTTAAAACAAATATTTGGAGTTCAAGTGGTGAATTCTCCCAATTCTTTTGATAAAATCTTGATTTGAAGCACTCCTTGGACGTAGAAATGAGTCTAGAAGATGAAGAAACCAAGATATTCAAGGATTGAGCTTTCCGAAAGGTTCGATCAATCAAAACAACCCAATAATACAATTTCCATCAAAGAAAGAGAGATTATAAATAGAGTTGAAATTGGGTGTAGCCCTTTGATCATCTCTTCATCTTGAATCAACAGTCGTGATTAAAACAGGGAATTGGTTGCAAGGAGCTGAGGCTTGAAAAGCTCTCCAAATTTTTGATCAAAACATCAATTGCAATAGAAGACATTGGTGGCGTACGACCCTTGTCGCCACCAAGGCACAACACCACGGCGTAGGAGGAGCCAACACTCACGCGCATCCAGCCCCCACAACAAGCGAAGACAAAGGATGTTGATTTTCGCTACACCACTTGAGGACTTCGTCTCGCCACGGTCAACCACACTCCGAGCTCATGCATGTGGACCTATGTTTCCCTTTCTCCTTCCATTTTTTATGAACTTTCTCGTACCACATGTGTTTTAGCGGGTCTACATTTAGGTTTGTGGCTTCTCAGTGGACCCTTCCTTTTGGGCCCCGCTTAAGAAGCCCACTCATTTGTGGACCCTTTTATTTCTTTATGTTTGGGCTTCTAGGTTTGTGGGCCTCAAGTGGGCCCTTTCCCTTCTCGGCCCATCTTGGGTTCTATAAGAGGGGAAGGGACCCCCCACCCCCCCCCCACAAACCCTAGCCGTCATTTGAGAAAAGAAAGGAGAGAACTCCCAAATTGATTGACTGCTCATAGAGGTTCGAGGAAGGAGTCCAACCGCTGCTGCCGCCATCGCCGCTATCGCACGTCCACGTGCTGCCGCCGCCTTGGTCTCCGCCTCTGCCGCCACTGCTACATAGCATCCATCATCGGTAACCTTACATCATAGTTGTTAGATCTTCATCGGAGCATCAGGATCATGCCATGTGATCGCATGAAGAGAGAGCATCGTAAAATCTCGTTCATCCGATCATGAATCGATATTTTAGATCTTAGAGTGGATCTTCAAATCCTAGTTGTCATAAATCTAAGATGAACAACTAGGATTGATCCGTTTGATAAAATGAATCGTTGCCCAAAAAAAGGTTGGCAGGTACGACATTCACTTAAGTGAAAATGAAGGGATGAGATTAAATCCATTCTTTTCACGCTGAACGGACGCTTCTGAGCATGCAACGTCACCTGCAAAGAGATAAAAATAAAACTAGTCCCACATTGAAAAAAATAAGATGATGTAATGCATATATAAGGACGAATGTGCTTAGTAGTAAGCTCATACCCTAACCAGGGCGCTCAACCATAAATCTTGCGCGCTAGTGATGCTCATATGAGTGCACCATGTGGCGCATGAACACATCACCATGTGGCGACACGCAAGCGCACTTTGTCACATTAGCTGCCACGTTACCACACATATTAAATCATTTAAAATATTCTAAATTAAAATAAATTTAAAATAAATTCAGAAAAATTTAGAAAATTTCTATAAAAATCCCTAAAAATTAGAAAATTCAGAACTTTCAAAATACAACTCCTTTTTAATCCAAATCTTTTTTATCAAAAATTAAATAATCTATAATTCTAAAAATTCAAATTTAATAAATAACAAGAGAATAATGTTTTATCTCAAAAAGTATACTCATGTTCTTAGAAAGATAAAACTTTAAAAAGTGAATGAGTACATAAAAAATGTTTCGCGTATTATTTTACATTTTAAAAATTCAATTATAATATCAAATTTTAAAATGAGAATAATCTATTCTAAAATATCACTTTTAATTATGCATGATTATCCTTTAAATAATAAATTATGAGATTATAACTTATAAATTGTATAGAATGATAGATATGAACTCAAAGTAAGATAACATGCACAATAATGTAATACTTTATGCCTTAATTTGTATTAATAATCCTGTAATTAGCAGTATAAATTACATGTTATGATGATCATGGCCTTAATTATAAATATCACACAAGAATGATAAAAAGAAATTTTTATTTCAATGAACATAAACAAGATACATGAAAGTGTGATTGGCTTGTAGGCGATATAATATCCATCTCTTACCTTCTTTAATTTTTTAACACCATTCCCACTTCACGTCTCTCTATTTCTCCTCTATATAAATCGTTGTATTATCTTCTCTCTAGTTGATTAGTCATCAGGGTTTCCATACATGAACAATCAAGAAAAATAGGTCTTGAAGAATGATGGAGCCATGATTTGATGTGTGAACGTCATAGTCTCACAATGGAATCCAAAAAAGAAGGGGTCCAAGAACATGATAAAATGCCTTTTTTTAGTTTTCATGCAAAAAACCTAGCTTTGCCCTAAATCATTGTGTAAATTGGAGCTTAAGAAAAGTATGATGGAAATATGCAAAACGAGGGTGGAAAAAGTAATGGTCAAACTAGGACAATTCCCAAGAATAATAGCCAAAGATGTTGAAACCATTGTATAACCTGAAAACCAAACCTCCAAACCCTTTTACACTTTGCTTTATAGTCAGCGCATGTGATGTCCTCAGTATCTATCAATATGGTTTCTGATCATTTGAATTGAGGAATATGATGAGTACAAAAATCTAAAGAGACATACAAGAATCTATATTTTAGTGATTGGATCATGGAATAATCAAGATTTGTCAAAAAAGATTTTAAATGATTTCTAGTTTTCACACAAAAAGGTTACAAAAAATGGTATGATGATGAGCAACAAGATGACTATGACAAAGATTTACATATGGAGTCAATAATATATGGTATAAAAATACCCAAAAAATACTCATATTCTACTTGAGAGAAGAAATAATGGGATTAGTGTGCAAATAAATGACAATCCACCTCAATGTGATTGGTGTGCTCAATAAAGGATTAATTGTCAGCCATGAAAATGATAGCTTGATTATCATGATGCATCTTCACAGAAAGTTTCAATTATAGAATGAACCTCTATGAGTAGAGATGGTCACCAGGTCAATTTTTGATATCAAGTATACTCTTGATTAGTACTTCATTTTTATAGTTGATATTGCAAACACTTTTTTCTTCTCAATAGACTAGTCTCCTAAAAAGGTGGAATGGGTTGACCCTGATAGATATTATGTGGCCTATGAGCTAATCACACTTCCATGTATCTTGTTTATGTTCTTTGAAATAAAATCTATTCATTATCATTCTTTGTTTGAGGTTTGTAATGAATTCCATGGTCATATGTAATGACTACATATATTATGATGAGATCATAATATAGTGATTACTAGTCTTTAAAAATATGTTTTAAACATTCCTATTTGTGGGATATTTGAAAAGAACATCGAATTATCCAGAATGAATAACACTATCTAATATGACTCATATGATGAGTATGACCATTGGTGTAGAGACACTAAGGATAGATGGTGGGTGCTCTTTAGAGAAAGAGTTCACTAAATTGATTCATATGAATCCTTGAATGGTATTATATATAACTATCAATTAATTTTATTCATGTCATTGTTGTGTATGTGGTCCTTTGACTTGAGAGAGGATAACATGCAATTATAAGATTATTAATGTAAATTAAGGCATAAAATATTCCATTCTTATGCATGTTATCATACTTTGAGTGCATATCTATCATTTCATGCAACTTTAAGTTATACTCTCAAAATGCACTATTTTAGGGATAATTATGCATTTTCAAAGAATATATTTTAGAGTAGATTATTCCCATCTATATTTGAGATTATAATTGGGTTTTCATCTTAAATAATGAGAGAAAATACTTTTCATATACTTATTTAATTTTCTAAGTTTTAATTTCTAAGAGAAATGATTGTCTTTTTGAAATAACAATTTATTCTCTTATTATTTATTGAATTTGACTTTTTAAAATTATAGATTATTTAATTTATGATCCAAAAAAATAAATTTGGATTAATTTGGAGTTTTATTTTAAAATTTATGAATTTTCTAATTTTTAGGGATTTTTCTAGAATTCATTTCAATTTTTTTGAATTTATTTTGATTTGTTTGGATTTTCAATAAAAGAAAAAATTCACGTTTTTATCGCACGATGACATGCCAGATGACGCTGCGATGGAGTGATGTGTCACCACGTGGTGACGTATATACGCGGCACGTGGCGCACGTGTGTGCCCACGTGGGCACCCGTGTGCGTGTGTGTGCTTGTGTGTGCGCGAGTTTGATTAGTGGGTTAAGCATCCATTAAGGATTTTAGGTAACCCAATATATACTCATTGAAATGAATTTATTTTTGTCATCTGGCACTATGTGTCATTTTATTTTTTCGCAGGTGGTGTGGAATGCTCAAAATCGTCCAATCGACACAAATTAATGCGATTTAATCTCAAATCGTCAATTTTACTTACGTAAGGCGGTACGTGGCAGCATCTGAATGGAAGTCAATTCATTTTATTAAAACAGATCAATCATGGCCATTCATCTGAGGAGTTATAACGGCCAAGGTTTAAAGCACCATCTGAGAATAAAAAATGTCGATTCAAGATCAAACGGATGAGATCTCGTGACGCTCTGTGTTCACGCGATAATGTGTCGCGATCCTAATGCTTCGATGAAAATCTGACGGTCACGACTTAATCATAACGATTCGCCTCTTCTGATTCTATCGTGGTCGTTGAGCTCATCAAGGAGAAGATCCGATGGTCATGCCCAATTTCAAACATCATAAACTAACTCTCTTCTACGAGAAATGTATTATTGGATGTTTCGAGCTATCAAACTATTTTGATATATCAATCATGCAATCTCTTGCTTTCTTCTTCTTCTAGACTCATTTCCGCATCCAAGGAGGGGTTGAAAGTGAGATTTCATCGAAAGAATAGAGAGAATTGGCCTCTTGAATGCCGACGATTGTCTTCGAAATCGTGAAATGAAAAAATCTTTGATCCGATGATCAATAGATTATTTCGAGCAATATCTTGGGTTAGATTATGTGTTTTATGATAACATGATATATTAACATGATAAAACATTATTATTGATGCATATTAAGGCATAAATGATTTCATTTCCATTCATGTTATCATACTTATGTGTATTTTTCTATCATTCCATGAAAAAGTAATTATAATCTCAAAAATACTTTAAATTGGGGTTAAATATGATGATTTAAAAGACAAATAATTCATGACCCATCTTTACTTGAGATTATAGAGGTTTTTAAAGTTAAAATAATGAGAGAAAATGTTTTATAAAGATTTATTTATATTTTCTTAAGTTAAAATCCTTAAAAAAATAAATATATTTTTGAAATAAAAATTAAAACTCTCATTATTTATTAATTTTTATTTTTATAATGATAGATAATTAAATTTCAGATCAAATGAAAGAAATTAGGATTAATTTGGAGTTGTATTTTAAAAGTTATGAATTTTTTAATTTTTAGGGATTTTTCTAGATTTTTTTTTGAATTAATTTCGATTTTTAAATGATAAAAATGATTTAAAATAAGGCAAAAGGGGTATTTTTGCACGGGACCCAAGTGGATGCGACGTGGCACGCAAGGCCACGTGGCAGCGCCACGCGGGCCCACGCGGTGCCTACGCGGCGTGATGCGACACATTATTTATATTTATATATATATATATAGGTTATAATATATATAGTCTTCCGATTATCGGAAGAGATTATTAATCCTCTAATGCGTCGCACCTTATAAACCAATACCTCTTCTTTAATTGTTCCCGTGTGGGACTAAGTTCCACACGGTTTTTAATATGCATGTGACATAGACTAACACAGGGCGTCGGATCGACGGTGCGTTGAAATACGGAGTGTGGATCGCGTGGACTCGAGGCCCACCGGATCACATCAGAGCACATGTCAGAAATCCAAGAGTTATAACGGATGTGATTTAATCAGGCGCTACGCATCCTAATCGTTGGATCGTGATCCAACGAGCGCAATTCAAGGCGTTTTATAACGCATCTCAAACGGATCATCCGGACGATTCATCGACGATTCAACGGCTGCAAATTTTTTTAAACGGTCCACGATGGACCGTTCCATCATAACCGTCGATCGTTTCGATCAGACGGTTACGCCCAAATACCCTATAAAACGAGGTGATCCTCCAATTTGTAAACCATTCGAGTTGGAAATCAAAGCAATTGATCTGTTTAGACACCTGCCCTCTTGAATCTCGCAATCCCATTTTGTTCTACACTCATTTCCGCACCTCCGTAGCATTTGAGATCAAGATTTGGCCATGTATATCAGTAGAAATCGACGCTTGAACTCACGATCGCGTTCTTCGGTATTTTTTACGATTAATCACGTTAATTGCGTTAATCCGATCGCTATTTGTGGTTAGTGAAGCATTTTTTTGCTAATCTTTCCTCCATTTATGTTTGATTTCAATTTAGATTAGGAATTGAATTTTAATTTTGGTTAATTTTAGTTAAAATCGCGATTTACAATTTCGAAAATTTATTCCCACTTTGATCTTCAATTTCTCCGTGAAATCAAGATCATTTTCAATGATTTTGATTCCGTGGATTTGATTTGAAGTTCTCTTTCATAATTTTCCATTTTCTCCAATTTCTATCATCAACTCATCATCCGATTTGATCAATTTCGAAGAAAACATAAAAAATTTCCTTTTTTCCCTGTGGATTTGACCCTTATTTACCATTATACCCTTCAATTCGAATTAATTTCATCAAATTGGTAAGTTTGGACTTTGTTTTGACACGAGACCATGTAAAATTGATGACCTCGCGGTCCCGTCTCATCAAATGGCGCCGTTGCCGGGGAATGAAGGCAAATTTTTGATCAAATTAGTCAATTTTGACTGGGTCAACTCGGATTTTTGTCTTAATTTCTTGAAATTCACGCAATTCAATCACATTTTTAGTGATCTGAAGTAGAAATCAATATCTGAGATCCTTAATTCGATAGGATTAAGTGATTTCGCCCCTTTTCTAAGAATTACGAGCAATCACTTCTTCAAAATCGCGTTAAGAACGCGTAACTCTCATGGATACCGACATTCAGGTACGATTGACTTGACTTTCTAATAGATTTTAAGTATTTATAAGTTATTATCCATCTAAGTATCCGACCCACTCTTCATGAGAAGACGATTAGCCTGGAGAGTACGGAATAATCCCCTAGAAATAGACCTCTTTGAACGATCCTTGCAAACTCCCGAAGCTACTGAGACCGACACTACAGACACCGATTCAAGTTTTGATCCAACCGAACCAGTAGAAATTGTTATGATTAAGTCAATCAAGATTCTTCTCGTCATAGCTGCACACTATGAGTATGATGTCTGGCAAATGGATGTGAAAATTGCCTTCCTCAATGGAAACCTTGAGGAAGAGGTGTATATGATACAACCTGAGGGTTATACATCAAAGGAGTTTCGAGAAAAGGTGTGCAGGTTGTAGAGATCCATTTTTGGATTGAAGCAAGCATCTATGAGTTGGAATATGAGATTTGATGAGGCAATCAGATCTTATGACTTCATTAAGAATGAAGACGAACCTTGTGTGTACAAGAAGATCAGTGGGAGCATGATCACTTTTCTTGTCCTTTATGTGGATGACATTCTACTCATTGGGAATGATGTAGGTATGTTATCATCAGTAAAGGCGTGGCTGTCATAGAACTTCTCCATGAAGGATTTGGGAGAACCAACCTACGCACTAGGAATACGTATCTATAGAGATAGATCGAGGAGGTTGCTTGGCTTATCCCAATCCATGTACATAGACACCATTGTCAAAAGGTTTGGCATGGAGAACTCAAAGAGAGGTTTCATACCAATAAGACATGGAGTTCATATATCTAAGGAGCATTCGCTTAAGACTCCTGAAGATAGAGCATTGATGGAAAAGATCCCGTATGCATCGGCGATTGGATCCATCATGTACGCTATGCTATGTACAAGACCAGATGTGACATTTTCTCTAAGTGTTATGAGCAGATTTCAGGCTAACCAAGGTAAGAGTCATTGGGAAGCCGTGAAATGCATCCTTAAGTACTTGAGAAAGACTTAGGATTTATTTCTGGTCTATGGAGGAGAGGAGCTTAAGGTCCAGGGTTACACTGACTCGAGTTTTAAGTCAGACCCAGATGATAGTAGATCTACATCTGGATTCATGTTCACTTTGAATGGGGAGCAGTGTCTTGGAAAAGTTCCAAGCAGCCCACCACTGCAGATTCGACGACAGAGGCTGAGTATATTGCCGCAAGTGATGCCGCCAAGGAAGCAATCTGGTAGAAGAAGTTCATCACAGACCTTGGCGTCATCCCTATGATCTCAGACCCTATTCTATTATTGTGTGACAACAATGGTGCAATAGCACAAGCGAAAGAGCCAAGGTCTCATCATAAGTCTAAGCACATTCTGAGGCGCTTTCACTTGATTAGGGAGATCGTTACCAGAGGAGATATAGTGGTGGAAAGTTCCATCGACCGACAATGTTGCAAATCCACTGACTAAGCCTTTAGCTAAAGAAGTCTTTGAGCGTCATTGCACAACTATGGGGTTGTTGCACAAGCGCAATTGACTTTAGTCCAAGTGGGAGATTGATGGATATTATGTGGCCTATAAGCCAATCACACTTTCATGTTTCTTTTTTATGTTCATTGAAATGAAATTTATTCATTGTCATTCTTGTGTGATGTTTGCAATGAAGTCCATGAGCATGTGCAATGACTAAGTGAATTATGATGAGATCATAATATAGTGATCACTAGTCTTTAAACATATGTTCTAAACATTCCTATTCGTGGGACATTCGAGAAGGACATCGAATTATCCGAAAAGAATAGCACTGTCTAGTCCAACTCATATGATGAGTATGGTTGATCCTATAGCCATCAGTGTGGAGACACTAAGGATAGATAGTGGGTGCTCTTTGGAGAATATACCTAACTGTCAATCAGGTTGATTCATGTCATGATTGTGTATGTGGTCCTTTGACTTGAGACACCAAAGACATCTTGTGGATGAATGATCATGTTTTGATTATGACTTACGAATCCCTAGTCACGGGATATCTAAAACGTCATATATTGGATACGACATGAAGTCCACGAAAATGATTGTGTGGTCAAGATGGGATCATCCACCCTCGATATATGAGGAGATCGACTCAAGGAATGAGATGCGGTTAAATCCTTGGCCAAGGTATTAGAAATATTAGAGAAGTTGTTCTCAATGATTTCCTACTCGCATCAGTACTAAATTGAGTGACCGATTAGGGTTTGACAATTAACCATACCCCAAGTCATTCATGAGTCTCGTGTGGATGGAGGATTATACGTACATGGTAATCGATGACGGGAAGGTTCCATAAGTGAGTTCTTACATACTCCATATCTCCTAGAGTACGTGGTGTAGCTTGGCACCCACCGGGCTGGCGACTAAACCTGTCGATTGGGTTAAATCGATCCTTAGTCAATTAATCTATATGTTGATATAGTTCATTAATAAGGAGGACCAATAAGTGTTATTGGGTTGATAGAGTCATTAACTGGTGAGATATATGGACCTAGAGGGTCACACACATAACGTCAATGGACGTCGGTGGATATAGATATAATAATAAGAGTTTTTGTGAAAATTTCACATTCCCAAAGTCTATAAATAGGGGGAGAACGACCATAATAGAGGTGCCCATGCAAGCCTAGTGGAATTTCTCCTCCCTCTTCTCTTCATCTTGTGGTGACGAGTGTTCAAGAGGAGATCTGATCGTCTGGAGACTGTGTGGATACCGCTAGAGGCGGGACGCTTGAACTGTTGAAGAACTTTTTCAAATGATCCAAGTAAGTATGAATTTTATTCTATAGTAGATGATAGGATCACCTAGAATGGATGATGAGATCATCCATTCTTGGTGCTTCCACGATGTTGAATGTTTTGATTCAACACCTTCCGCTGCAATCATTATTTTGGATGAAAGTTTGGAGAGCTTTCTGAGCCTCAGATCCCAGCACAGACAAGGTCCATCGGCATGACCCAGCTAATAGGGACGACCCAATTATCCTAACCAATATAATACCCCTGTTTTTAACAATTCTTCGCAGAATAATGGATATAGGAGGAACAGCGATCAACCCTATCCTCTACAATACAATGGTCAGCAACCCTACCCTAATCAAATACAATCGTCGTTCGTCCCGCCGACTCAACCACAAGCATACACGCAAGCTCCACGCCAGACCACGCCGGCATCCGACCCGATCCTGGGCGCAATCTTGCAACTAATGGAGCAAATGATGAGGATGAACTCACGCGTGGACAAAATTCAAAACTTCGTCAAGACGAACGTCCAACCTACGACGAATAAAAAGGGTAAGCAAGTAACTTTTACTGACCAATTACCCTCACAGGCCACGTCAAATCTAAGGAATCAAGGAGCCTCGTCAACCCAAACACACAACATCAACCATGTACATGTCGACGAGGAAGCCGTAGAAACAGCCTTGGCCATATCAAGCCTTCGGAGTGGGAAAGCTCTGCCGGATCCATACAAGGATCACCCTTTCCACCAAGGCCAAAATGAAGAAAAAGAGATGCCAATTATTGTCGAGCAAGATAGTGATTCAGAGGACGAGGTAGAAAAGGTTATGGCTGGACCTAACCCTGAAAAATACAAGCCCCCTGTGCCTTATCCTCAAGCCTTAAATCGACCAAAAACCAAGAATAGTTAAACCAATGACAATCTACTAGATGCCTTTAAAAAGGTGACAATAACCATTCCTTTGATAGACGCCATCAAGCATATCCCTTCCTTTGCAAAATTCCTAAAAGGTATATGTACTCCCCATAGAAATCCCAAAAGGATCCAACTTAGTTAGACGATAAGCTCCATCATGATGAATTCCTTACCCGTAAAAAAGAGAGATCCGGGAGCACCCATGATCACAAGTGAAATAGGAGGAATGTCCTTCACTAGATCCCTACTAGATACAGGAGCTAGTATCAACATCCTCCCCAAAGCCGTATTTAATCGTCATCATGTAGAGGAGCTACAACCTTTCCTAGTAGAACTATGCTTAGCTGATGGATCAGTTAGGAAACCTCACGGATTAGTAGAGGATGTCATCGTAAGGATAGAAGACTGTTATTTCCCGGTAGACTTCTTAGTGGTAGATATGAAAATGACTAAGGAGCTGAGCTAAGCCCCAATCATCTTAGGACGACCCTTCCTAGCTACCCCAAAAGCCGTAACTGACTGGGGGAAAGGAGAAGTAATTCTCAAGGTGGGAGAGCACACTGTAAAGGTCGACATCAATAAATTAATGAAATACCCTTCACGAGCTTCCGAAGACTTGGGCGCTATGGACTTCGCCGACTACCAGGATATAGACGCCTGCGTAGAGGAAGTCATGATTATCGACGAGGAAGCACGATATGATGAGCTTCCTATGGATGAGCCAACTTTGGAGCTCAAAACCCATCTACACTCAAGTACGCCTTCCTTGATGAAGAGAAAGCAAAGCCAGTAATTATTTCGTCCAAGCTGGACATGAAGCAAGAAGAACAATTACTAGAGGTGCTAAGGAAAAATAAAGAAGCAATCGGATGGACCCTGACAGACCTAAAAGGGTTGGATCCTTCACTATGTACTCATCACATCTTCCTAGTGGATGAGTCGAGACTCGTTAGAGAAGCCCAGAGATGACTCAACCCGAGGGTATGGGAGGCTGTAAAAGAAGAGATTCTTAAATGGCTCAATGTAGAAATCATCTATCCCATATCCGATAGCCAATGGGTGAGTCTGGTACACGTTGTTCCAAAGAAAGCCGAAGTAACGGTCATGAAGAACGGGAAGGGTGAGGAAATCTAGACGTGCCTACTGACGAAGTGGAGAGTTTGCATCGACTACCAAAAGCTGAACTCCGCGACCAAGAAGGACCACTTCCCGCTACCGTTCATCGACCAAATCCTGGACCAATTGGCAGGATCAAACTACTTTTGCTTTCTCGACGGATATTCGGGCTACAATCAGATTGCTATCCACCCCGACGATCAAGAGAAGACGACGTTGACATGTCCTTTTGGCACCTTCGCCTTCAGACGCATGCCATTCGGACTGTGCAACGCCCCCGCACCATTTCAACGATGCATGACGGCAATCTTCTCCGACTTTCTTGGCGATAGCTTAGAAGTCTTCATGGACGATTTCTCAATCTTTGGAAATGACTTCGAAAGTTGTCTTGCTCACCTGACGAAGATACTGGAGGTATGTGTTAGGAAACGACTGGTGCTTAGCTGGGAGAAATCCCACTTCATGGTACGAGAGGGAGTAGTGCTCAGGCATATCGTCTCGGGCAAAGGCTTAGAAGTAAACAAGGCCAAGATAGAGGTCATCCAAAACCTCCCTCTACCAAGTACCGTTAAAGATTTGAGGAGCTTTCTCGAGCACGTCGGCTTCTACCGGAGATTCATCCAAGACTTCGCGAAAGTCTCCGAGCCCCTCACCACCATTCTTTGCAAAGACTTCATCATCGACGAAGAAGGGAAGGGCGCATTCACGATGTTAAAGCAAGCACTGATCGAGGCGCCGATTTTACAAAGTCCTAATTGGGACTTACCCTTCGTGATCATGTGCGACTCTTCGGACTACGCGGTGGGAGCGGTCTTGGGGCAATGACTGGATAAGAAGCCGACGGCCATCTGCTATGCAAGTAAGACCCTAATCGAAGCTCAAATAAACTATACGACTACGGAGAAAGAGCTTCTTGCGGTGGTTTACGCTCTCGAGAAGTTCCGGCCTTACATCATGGGGAGCAAGATCATCATTTACACTGATCATGCGGCCCTGAAATACTTGCTCTCCAAGAAAGAGGCCAAACCACGACTAATAAGATGGGTGCTACTCCTTCAAGAATTTGACTTGGAGATAAAAAACAAGAAGGGCAGCGAAAACTCGGTGGCAGACCACTTATCGCGTCTCCACATCTCGGGAGAAAAGGACATCGAAGATACATTTCCAGACGAGCATCTCCTCGCCATCTCGACTCACGCCCCGTAGTACGCGCACATCATCAACTTCATCGTCACTGGATCGATCCTGGAGCACTAGAACTAGCATCAAAAAGATAAGTTCTTCCATGAGCTTAAGTACTATTTCTGGGAAGAACCGCTTATGTTCCACTTAGGATACGACCATATTATCCGACGATGCGTACCGGAGGAGGAGCAAGGAGACATACTGGCGATGTGTCACTCATCGATGTGCGGAGGATACTTCGCGGCATGAAAGACCGTGGACAAGATCCTGCAGAGCGGCTTCTATTGGCCCTCCATCTTCAAAGACGCCCACCTTTTCTACATGGAGTGCCTACAATGTCAAGCGGCGATCAACATCTCCAAGCGAGATGAGAAGCCGATGCGGCCGATCCTTGAGGTGGAGATCTTCGACCTTTGGGGGATAGATTTCATGGGACCCTTCCCACCTTCGACGGGGAAAGAGTACATATTAGTGGAGGTAGACTATGTGTCCAAGTGGGTTGAGGGAATCCCCACTAGGACAAACGATCATCAGGAGGTTCTGCGATTCATCACACGATACATCTTCGCCCGATACGGTTGTCCGAGGGCCATCATCAGTGACGGCGGCTCACACTTCAACAACTCTCACTTCTGGGCGCTGTTGAAGAAGTACGGAGTACACCACCGCATCACCACGTCATACCACCCTCAGGCGAATGTGCAAGTAGAGGTAAGTAATCGAGAAGTCAAAACTATACTCAAAAAGATAATTTGTCCAGATGGGAAGGATTGGGCACACAAGCTTCCCGACACATTATGGGCATACCGGATGGCATACAAGACACCCATCGGGATGTCTCCTTTCCGGCTTATCTCCGGGAAAACCTGCCACCTTCTGGTTGAGCTAGAGCATCGAGCCTACTTGGTTATCAAAAAGCTCAACCTCGCACTGGACGAAGTAGGGAAAGAACGACTTCTCCAGCTTCAGGAGTTACAAGAGTTGAGGCATGACGCGTACGAGAACGCGGCGATCTACAAGGAGAAGACCAAGGCCTTCCACGACCGACACATCGGACGACGATCATTCCAGGTCAACGACAAGGTCTGGCTCTACAACTCGTGCCTCAAGCTCTTCCCTGGAAAGCTGCACTCTAGATGAGATGGTCCCTATGTGGTTCTGGAATTGTTCGACGGCGGAGTGGTTCTCATCTCCGACCCTAAAACCGATCGACAATTCAAGGTAAACAGTCATCGTCTCAAGCCGTACCTGACCTCAGAGCCACCCGTACCAGCAGATAAGGTAAATCTGCATCTTCTCGAGCACTCGAGGACGTGACGGTATCACCCTCGACCCATCAGTAGTCATAGGTTTTTTTTTTTTTTTAGTCTGACTGAAGACATTAAACTTAGCGCTCTTGGGAGGCACCCCAAGATTATCTTACCTTTTTAGTTTTATGTGTTTTTCAGTTTTTTTTAATAGACATCGGAGAACTATATTAGGAAAGGGCGCACCAGCACCGGAAATCCCACGAGCATCACGGACTAATGAGCCTTTCTAAACCCTTCTCACCACACTTTTATATTGTTTTCATGCCATGATTCGATGAGTTTTTCACATGAGCATGTAGTTTTCATTGAGGGCAATGAAAAATTCTAGTTGGGGGATGAGGATTTAGAAAAAGCTCTACCATTTTCAAAAATTTTAAAATTCTACCTTCTAAAAACTTTATTTTTCAAAATTTTGATCTAATCTACCCCATCTTAGAAGTCTTTTCATCTAGAGATCTGACCTACTAGAGATGTAGAAGTGAGGACCTTATAATCCATATGATTACATTTTGAGTAATAAAGCCAAATGATCTAGAGAGACCAATGGATTAGACTTAGTGGTTGACTTCTTTGGGGTTGGGTATCTAACAGGCACCAAGGAAAAAAAAGTAATTAGAGGTTGAAATGCTATGGCATTGAAAAGGAGAGTATTTGAGAGAAAATAAAATTTCATCCTTTACCCATTATTAGCCAAAATTGCTTAGTATAAGGAATTTCTCGATTCTAGACTTTCCCGTTTAAAGAGTGCAATGATCCGTAATTCTTGTAGCACCTATCTTTCTTTATAGGCATGTACTTTATCTCTTCCAAAGCAGTCAAGTAGTTACACCACTTTGTTTTAAACTTCGCTTTTGATGATGAACACTCCCAAGTGAACTCACATATCCATCTCACCTTCCATTTTTCTTCCCACATGTACTTATACCTTCACTACACTTCATTTGCTACACACTCTCTTCAGAAATCCTAAAACTCCTCCGCATCATCACTCTAGTCTTCTGAAATGCTTAAAAAAAAAAGAGGAGAAAAGTCAAAAGAAAGAGAGAAATAAGAAGTTACAAGAAGGAAAATAAGTGGGAACATCTTCTACCATTATCTCCACCATCTACCCTATCCATCACCATCCACCTCACTTGGGAGTATAGTCATCATAAGTGGTACCTTCTTTGCTTTTATAATCCACTTTGTTTTATCAGCATATTTGCTTTTAGCCAAGTCATACCCTTAGAAATAGTATATTTTATTTCCTTCAGCCTCCTCACACGATGCATCCAAAGATAGGAACCCTTTTGAATTGCACTCTTTTAAGGAGGAAAGCGAGTTGAGGGGAATTCTAAGTACTAAGTAGCCTCCATTTTGAGGGAAAGAGTGATGTGTTTATCGAGAGGGTAAGGAATTACATCCACTCATGAGAGAGTGAGTATATTTTCAGCACCATAGCATCATACCTTAGATATGCTCACCTTGATTACAATCAAGAATTAGATTTGAGCATTAGCCGATGAGCACTACCCTGACATGCACTAAAGAAGTCAACCTAGAGATGGAATCTAGATCATTATAGCCTACACTATGAGGAAAATGTAATCATACATTTATACACTTCACCTTTTTAGTAATAGGATTAAAGGATGAAAAGACTTTCTAGGGAGATCATATAGTAAATTGCTAACAGACAAGCAATAATTTAAGTTGGGGGGTGTGATAACATGTTATATTAACATGATAAAACATTATTATTGATGCATATTAAGGCATAAATGATTTCATTTCCATTCATGTTATCATACTTATGTGTACTTTTCTATCATTCCATAAAAAAGTAATTATAATCTCAAAAATACTTTAAATTGGGGTTAAATATGATGATTTAAAAGACAAATAATTCATAACCCATCTTTACTTGAGATTATAGAGGTTTTTAAAGTTAAAATAATGAGAGAAAATGTTTTATAAACATTTATTTATATTTTCTTAAGTTAAAATCCTTAAAAAATAAATATATTTTTGAAATAAAAACTAAAACTCTCATTATTTATTAATTTTTATTTTTATAATGATAGATAATTAAATTTCAGATCAAATGAAAGAAATTTGGATTAATTTGGAGTTATATTTTAAAAGTTATAAATTTTCTAATTTTTAGGGATTTTTCTAGATTTTTTCTAAATTAATTTCGATTTTTAAATGATAAAAACGATTGAAAATAAGGCAAAAGGGGTATTTTTGCATGGGACCCACGTGGATGCGACGTGGCACGCAAGGCCACGTGGCAGCGCCACGCGGGCCCACGCGGCGCCTACACGGCGTGATGCGACATATTATTTATATATATATAGGTTATAATATATATAGTCTTCCGATTATCGGAAGAGATTATTAATCCTCTAATGCGTCGCACCTTATAAACCAATACCTCTTCTTTAATTTTTCCCGTGTGGGACTAAGTTCCACACGGTTTTTAAGATGCATGTGACATGGACTAACGCAGGGCGTCGGATCGACGGTGCGTTGAAATACGGAGCGTGGATCGCGTGGACTCGAGGCCCACCGGATCACATCAGAGCACGTGTCCGAAGTCCAAGAGTTACAACGGCTGTGATTTAATCGGGCGCTACGCATCCTAATCGTTGGATCGTGATCCAATGGGCGCAATTCAAGGCGTTTTATAACGCATCTCAAACGGATCATCCAGACGCTCCATCCACGATCCGACGGCTACGACTTTTTTGAAACGGTCCACGATGGACTGTTCTATCGTAACCGTCGATCGTTTCGATCAGACGGTTACGCCCAAATACCCTATAAAACGAGATGATCCTCCGATTTGTAAACCATTCGAGTTGGAAATCAAAGCAATTGATCTATTTAGGCACCTGCCCTCTTGAATCTCTCAATCCCATTTTGTTCTAAACTCATTTCCGCACCTCCGTAGCATTTGAGATCAAGATTTGGCCATGTAGATCAGTAGATATCGACGCTTGAACTCACGATCGCGTTCTTCGGTATTTTTTACGATTAATCACGTTAATTGCGTTAATCCGATCGCTATTTGTGGTTAGTGGAAGCGGTTTTTGCTAATCTTTCGTCCATTTATGTTTGATTTCAATTTAGATTAGGAATTGAAGTTTAATTTTGGTTAATTTTAGTTAAAATTGCGATTTACAAATCCAAAAATTTCTTCCAACTTTGATCTTCAATTTCTCCACGAAATCAATATCATTTTCAATGATTTTTGATTCCGTGGATTCGATTTGAAGTTCTCTTTCATAATTTACCATTTTCCTCAATTTCTATCATCGATTCATCATCAAATTTGATCAATTTCGAAGAAAACATAAAAAATTTCCTTATTTCCCTGTGGATTCGACCCTTATTTACTATTATACCCTTTAATTCGAATTAATTTCATCAAATTGGTAAGTTTGGACTTTGTTTTGACACGAGACCGTGTGAAATCGATAACCTCGTGGTCTCATCTTGTCATTTTCCTTCAAATCTTTTGTCATATATTATTAGATTATAATTTAGAATCATAGATTAGGTTAATTTTAGATTTTATTTTTTATTTCTCTCTCTTCGCAATCAATTTTCTATCTAATTTTTTCTCTATGATTTCTTTGAGAATCTTGATCTAAATCAAATGATTTTTTATTCTGTGGATTTTTCTTTGGTTTCTTTTTCCGAATCTATGAAAATCCCTCATTTTTCACATCAATTCATCGTTTGATTTCATCAAATTTCAAAGAGTTTCTCGAAAATACCTTAATTCTCTGTGGATTCGACCCTTATTCATCACTATGTTATCTAATTTATGATTATTTCTCTAAATTGGCGAGTTTGGAACTTGTTTTGACGTGAGTTCGTGCGTATTCAACAACCTTGCAGATTCACTTCGTCAAGATGCCAAAGACATCTTGTGGATGGATGATTATGTTTTTATTATGACTTACTGATCGCTGGTCACGAGATCTCTAAAACATTATATATTAGATACACCATAAAGTCCTCAAAGATAATTGTGAATTTGATCATCCGCTCTCGGTATTTCAAAAGATTGATTCAAGGAATGAGATGCAATGAAATCCTTGGCCAATTTAGTGGAAATATTGGAGGAGTTCTTGATGATTTCCTACACACATAAGTATTAACTTGAGTGATCGATCATGGTTTGATATTTGACCATACCCCAAGTTTTTAATTAGTCTTAGGCAAATGAAGGATTATATGTATAAGGTCTATGGATGTTTGTAGATATAGACATAATTATGAGGGTTTCTATGAAAAATTCACTTACCAAATGTCTATAAATAAGGGGAGAACAACGACAACTCAAGGTATCCATGCAAGCCTTGTAGGAATTCCCTCCTTTATTCTCTTTCTCTATAGGTGAAGAGCTTTGAAGAGGAGATCCAACCATCCGGAGACCATGCAGATATTGCTAGAGGCTAGATACTCTAATAGCTTCAAGAACTCCCTCAAGGAAAGCCTATAAGTATGTTTTATCATACATAAATGGTAGGATTATATATTCTTGGTGCCTCAATGTTAATAATATCTTATTCAATGTTTTTCGCTACATTTAATATTTTGAAAAAAAAATTGAAAGACTTATTGACCTCAAAACCCAACAGACCCCACCTAAGAAGGTGGTTGACTAAGCTTCTACAAAGGTAGAACAGTTTTACTAACCTCCTAAAGATATGACAAAGTTTGATGAATGATAACATGCAATTTATAATAGTCATCACATGACTATTAATACAAATTAAGGTATAAAACATTTCATTCTTATGCATGTCATCATACTTTGAGTTCATATCTATCATTCTATGCAATTTTAAGTGATAATCTTAAAATGTATTATTTTAGGGATAATCATTCATAATTAAAGAATATTAAACATTAATCAAATGTAAGCTTTGAAATAAAAATCTAATTATAACTGAGGAAAGATTAGGAGGAAAACATGTAATGTAACCCGAAATCACGCTTGAAATGATCTAATTGATTGCTGGATCAAGAATTTTTATTCTACATTTTTGAAAACCAATATTTGGAGTTCAAGCGGTAAATTCTTCCTATTCTTTTGATGAAATCATAATTTCAAGCACTCCCTAGATGGGGAAAAGAGTCTAGAAGAGGAAGAAATCAAGAGATTCAAAGATTGAAATATCAAAAAGGTTTGATCAATAGAAACAATCTAAGAATACATTTTTCATTGAGGAGAGAGAATTTATAATGTTTTGAAATTGGGTGTGACCATCAAATCCTCTCCTTGATGAGATCAACAGTCACGATGGAATCCGAGGAGGGAAATTTTTATGGTTAAGTCATGATCATTGTATCTTCATCGGAGCTTCAAGATCACACCACATGATCGAGTGAAGAGAGAGCGTTGCAAAATCTTGTTCATCTAATCATGAATCAACGTTTTTGATCTCAAAGTGGCTTTTCAAATCCTGGCCGTTATAACTCTTAAGATGAACGGCCAAGAGTGATCCGTTTAATCGAACAAATCGTCACCCAGTAAGATGTTATCATGTACCCCTTTTCACCTACGTGAAACTGAAGGGTGGAGATCAAATCCATTGATTTTGGATCGATCAGACCCTTCTGAGCATGCCACCTCATTTGCGAAGAGATAAAAACAAAATATTCCCAAACTGAAAAAATAAAAGATGAGACAATGCATATATAAGGGGGAACGTGCTTAATGGTTTGCTCGTATCCTAACTAAAGCGCTTAACCAATAATCATGTGTGATATAATGTGCACATGGGTGTGCCACATGGCGACATGCAAACTCATTTTGCCACATCAGTTGCCACGTCAACACGCGTATATTAAACTATTTTTAATATTTTAAATTAAAATAAATTTAAAAATTCAGAAAAATTCCAAAAAAATCCCTAAAAAGTAGAAAATTCATAACTTTCAAAATATAACCCCCTTTTAATCTAAATTATATTTTTGTATAAAAAAAATTAAATAATCTATCATTCTAGAGAGTTAAATTTAATAAATAACAAGAGAATAAATTGGTGTCTTAAAAATATACTCATTGTCTTTGAAAAATAAAACTAGGAAAATAAATGAGGGTATTAAAAAATATATTCTATTATTATTTAAAATTAAAAATTAATTATAACCTCAAATAAAAATGGGAATAATCTACTCAAAAATATATTCATTAATTATGTCTAATTATTCACAAAATAATACATTTTGAGATTATAACTTAAAATTGAATGGAATGATAGATATTCACTCAATGTATGGTAACATGCACAAAAATAGAATGTTTTATGGCTTAATTTGCATTAATAGTTATGTTATTACTAGTATAAATTGCATGTTATCAATTGACTTCTTAAAAAGGTAGAAATGCTTGAACAACCTCCTAAAAAGGTAGAAAGGCTTGACCATCCTCCTAAAAAGGTGAAAGGTTTGACTAACCTCATAAAAAGTTGGAAAAATCTGACCAACTTCTTAAAAAAGTAGAGTACTTGTTTTCTTCTTCTCTTGCTAGATAATTTACATTTATGCTCCCATTTAACTTCACCTTAGTCCTTGCATCTACGTAACTCATAAAAATGTGAGAATTCAACTATTTGACTTCCAAGAAGTCAAATGGGGTTAGTCTCATAATATAATCAAAATATAAGAAATGATGCATGATAGTACTTAGTCATATTTTTATCCTATTCAATCATATAAAAATAGATATTCTCATTGTTACAGCCTTTATCAGCACTTAAACATGATACATGATGCATGAATGTGACTTATATTTTATAGTTATCACAAGATAAGTAAAATATCTACATATAGCCATCCTATCACTTATATATGAATTTTTTTTAAGAGCTCTCGAGACTGGGCGCAGTATTCTAGTGAACCGATCTTGGTTCTTACATAATCTAGTTCAGCAGGTGCAAATTCATAGAAATATTTTACAATCATTATTTAGTGCTGATTCACACATTTAAACAAAAGTGAATTAGAATATGAAAATTTTACCCATCAATTGACTAGTGATTACTTTAGTTTGCACCTAGTGTAACATATAGTTGCATTGGGAACAACACCATCATGTACGACTCGTATGCAAACTCAGTACCCAAAAGCACTTCAATCTCCTCATTTCCACAAAGTGAGTTTAGAGATAGATTTCTCCCACATTTTCCATTATAAATGGTCATTTTTGATAAAACTTCATCAAAATATATCGTTAATAAGATGTGTTCACAAAAAGTGTACTTTGTGAAGACACGAGGATTTACAAAGAAATATGCAAAACCAAAGGATGTCATAATATGGCTTATACTTACAAACTAATCTTATGAAACTTTCTTGAGACCATAGATTCTATGATTGAGATTCAAATTTTCTGTGGACTCCCTTTGGGTAACATACCCAAGAGGTTGCTAATAAAGGCTTGCTAAATCAATTTTAGTGATGATTTGGCCATTTTTAACCGTAGTGGATAGTAAAAAATCTAAGCTAAATTCAAACAAGCCATTAGAGAGAAAGTTTCCAAGTATTTGGTAGCATAGGATTAAGTTAAGGTGCAAGTGACCAAATGTGTTGTGTATGGACTCACGATTCGATTAAGGTTATACTTGTTGTCTTAATCAATCAAATAGTCATAATATTAGTAAAACACAAATTAAATCCATAATTATTTTCAAAGAATGTATGATGATATATCATTTAGTAATTGACAGATCCTTCGTGGATTTTGTTACCATGGGTGTGTATGTACATACATTCATACATAAAGACACACACACACAAATATATATCTATATATATATATAGATAAGCCTGCATTGATTAACAAATCGAGATCACAAGGTCCCAATTATCTACAAAACCAAGGAGGCCGTTTAGATAGGCCCACATTGACCTATATATATATATATATATATATATATATATATATATACATAGTGTTTAGTTATTAACCATTATACAACTACCAAATCTATCATAATAACTAGAGTGCCATCCACCTCTGCAAATAATCCCCAATATGAATAGCTTGTACAATGGATTAGCAATTGACCACATTATTCCACTCAGCCATCTCTCCTAATTTGGAAATTAAATTTTGTGTCTATATGTAAGGTTTAAAATATTATCAAATTGATAGAAATGTTGCTTTTTGTAGATATAAAATATGACTATGACCTAATTAACCTTATTTAATATTAGTGAATTTTGGTATCTTTCTTTTGTGTGATAGATATATTTTTATAATTGAAAATTCTCTATTTGAATAGAAATGTGGTTAAATTTTGTATATGGTCAAATCTACCTCCATAGATTTGAAATTACATTTCAATTAAATATTCACATTAAATTTAAATATAACTTAGACAGGTATACTAATGAGTTAGTGAAATATTCATTAGTTTGTCATTTTTATTATTTTTAGCATATTTTAGTTATATTATCCTAAAATCAGTATAATTATAATCTAGAGACAGAATTAAAATGTAAAAAAAACAAACTAGTGAAATATAGATTAATGAAGAGATATCAACATTAAAAATAAAAATATTATATATAACTGCTTTATATATTTATACTCGATAAGTTAAACATAAAATAAGAAAAGCAACTGAAGGTAAATAAGATTACTATCAATCTAACTTGAATTGAACAACACTCCAATGTTTCTAATGGTAACTCTTAAAAACATATATCTTAAATGAAAAAAAAACTTTGTTTCATGAATCTTTATTTGATTCACTAGCATGGTTAATCCCTATCTGTGCCATTGCTGAGACTCTATGAATTAGTTAAAAATCCATTGATTTCTTTTCTTAGAGTTTAAAATTCAAAAGATTTTGATGCAGTAAAAACCCCACTACAATAAATGAGCCTCTTTTAAATCTCAATTCCCAGCCTATGGGCCATTATGATAGAGGAAGATGTCACATTTTAAAGATCTTGGGAGGGGATAGAGAGGGATATAAGACTGATTTATTTGCTTGGTGAAAATTAGGACTTGCTGATTTGGGCTAGCAATAGTTCAAAGTCAATGGATGAAATAATTTTTTCTATTTAAGATTTTTGGGATCATTCTAGTGTCATGAGCTGGATTATTTGATAATTATTATCCTACTTAAAATTTATTTACCTATATTTTGGTCCATCTTCTTGTCATTGTGACCATGTTTGTGTAGTGATAGGATAAAGTTTCAACACCACAATTTCACCCTTGTATCAACATGATAGAATATTGATAGAAAATAATGAAAAATTGCAAGCCCATTTTTTTTCTAATTGACTTCATATCTCAAGAAACCCAAATTTCTGGCACAATTCATCTCTCAACAAGAATATAATTAGTTGACTAATAATTAATATTGTGATATTCTTTAATTTTACAATATGACTATAGCTGTTTTTTTAGAGGAGACCATAAAAGTAGTTTTTTCCCTATTATTTCCATGAAAAAAGACATCGAGAAAAAAACCAGAACTTATCACAATGAAGCAATGCAATCACGTAATCGTGGTATCTACCTCAGATTCTCCAGCAAAATGAAACAAGGGCATTAAATAACATAAAAAAATCCCAGAAACAGTTTCTGTCTCTCCGCAATTTCAAAGATTGACATAATCCGCAGATGAGATGAGAAAAAACGCAAGTTCAGCCCTCCATCACCATCCCAACGCTGATAATCTCACTACAGCCCGTCGGAGCCTTCTTCTGCGGTGCCGCCCGCCTTCTCATTTCCTTAACGCTCTTTACCAGCTCCCAGAACTTCATCTTCTTCTCTTCCTCCTCCTTTCTCCGTCCATTTTCTCGAGAACATGGCGACGGCTCCGAAGCGCATTTATGTCTGCACTCGCTCGGCAGCCTACTGTTTTGGCGACACGTTGAAGGTCGGCAGAGGGCAACCAGCCGGTCAAGGGGATGACGTCAGCACAAATCCCGTTAATGAAGTTCTCAGGATAGCATCACGGCGCACTATCGGTTCAGTTTGCTCGTGCCTATCCTCAAGAACATAGTGCCGGTATTCGGGGAGCGTCAATAATGACGTAAATTGAAGTCAGCACTGACGTCATTCCTAGTAAGGGTCATTTATGGGCCATTAATTGTCCCTGATTCGTCAAGTAAAATATTTAAATGGAACTGACCTAGATTGACCTTGAATTTTTTTAAATAAAAAATGAATAATACATGATATTATCATTTATTCAGGTATATCACTTAAGGATTTCTCGATAATAAATAACCGTTCTATGTTTGATGCAAGGAATTCCAAAAATTTTCGGAAGATTTTAAGGTTTGATGTTTCTATTAATGCCCAATTGAAACAAGTCTTTGTTGAAAAATGGGACAAGGGTAGGAGACTGGTTGTTAGCAGTCTAGTATAAGGAATAATCTTGACTAGTTCAAAAGTATGGAGGATTAGTGTCATCTCTATGGTGATGATCCCTTATGTGGCTAAAACTTGCATACAATCTCTTCTGTTGAGATCTTGGATCACTCTTTGAGATGAGAGTCATTGAAAAAAAATCAATTTTTTTTACCAAACCTCAGTAATTGGACACCATTCTCTTAGAGTTCTTACCTAATATTTTCATGGTAGAGCAAGAAACTACCTAAATGCTTTTCTAGCTGGTAGGGAGAACTTACTCTTTAAATCTTGATATAGAGGGCATCATATATCTCTTATAACTAATTGTCATGCATAGTCTTTTCTCACCTTTCATTGTTCTAGAAAGATTGGATGTGAGAGAGATGGGTCATGGGTTTTTATCAATCTCATTTCAAATCCAATGTCTTTTTCTGTATTTTTCGTTCTGTAGGGATTACGGGTTATGAAATTGGTCAGGGGCTTTGATGGTTGACCTTGAGAGTTGAGGAAGAAGCTCAAGCAAGAAATATGTTTCTGACATTAGATTCCATAGATAGTGTCACTTTCAACTTATTGTCATTCCCTAGTTTCTAGTTCCTAAAAAATTTCCATCCTCTGCCCCTCCCCTATGTTACATAATGGATATAAACTTAAAATAATCTTCTTCTAAGTTATTCCTCTTCTTATACCCTTCCATTTTAAAAATTTTCATTTATTTGAATAATTTCAATGCTAGTGCAATAAGAATGTTGTGCTCAAGATTCAATATTGCTCGTCTGAGATGTATCTCGAAGTCCTCAAGCTACCCGAATAGAAGGTAACCATGTACGAGTTTTATGGTAATAGGGACTTGGGCATGTGCGAATACATATCTCATCCCAATGATGATCTCCTATAGTTTTTGGGTCATTAGGGATTACAACCATTATTAGGCTAACATTATTTATGTTTATGTGACTTTCACTTGTCCCTTATTGTGGGGCTTTCAAGATATAGTATGCATGAGACAAAATAGGTACATTTTCTTGGAATTTTTTATGTCATTGTATTTCAAACATGCCCTAAAAGGGGGACTTATATGTCAACAAAAAAACATTTGGGAGTTAAAGCTTATCCAAGCTCAAGATATGTGGGTGATAAAGGTGATCAAAAGCCTACTTACAATTATTACATGTATCTTGAGGGTAACCAAGTTACTTTCACATGACAACAAGAAAAAATCTGGTTTCTCATTTTAAATTTAAGACAAAGTGTGGCATGGATTTGGTATCTTCTTTAAAATAATGAAATTCTGATAACTCTCTCTTACTTATGTACTGCGAAAATCAAGCCTCCATCTGCTTTTCAAGGAATACAACTTTCCATGACTGCACCAAGTATATTGAGAAGAGTTGCCATTAGGTACATGATGTGTTCTTCAAGAGCTTTGTCACAAATCTCTATGTCATATCATTGGAACAATTCAAATATACCTTAAGTGACACTTTGTGCGATAAGTTGGGCATGGTCAACATCCAATTCTGGATTATGGAGAAGTGTGACTAGACCCAAATAGATCATACGTATGGTTCTTCCAACTCCATGTATGTCCAATCTTCACAATAGGCACACTCAATATACTCTAAAATAATAGAAACACTATCATAATACCTAGAGTGTCATCCGTTAATGCAACAACCCAACATTTTTGTCTTTGATATAGTTAGAATTCTTGATGCAAGAAAATTGAATTCCGCCAAGAGGATATTGAAACAAATGATGATGGTTAGCAAAAATCTGTGATATCTACCCAAATATAATCAAATATGATGTCACAGCACATTTTTCATGGATATATACTGATCACCGCAAAATAGTGTCCTTTATGGAATAGAGGGGAAGGTCATTAGGCATGTCATCAATAGGGCTAGCTATTCATGTTGGTCAGCCCCAACATGTGGGTTGAATTACTCGATCTACCAAATTAGATTGCCTGCTAGATGGGTCTATTGGGTTGTCTACTCTACCACATTGAGACTCGCATGGGTTGGTGGGTCAGCCATCTCAATGGAATCGTCAAATGGGAACTTGACCTGATATCTCATTTTCTACATTGTTTGTATCGATCCCTAATGGTTACAGCGTATCTATCTTTTTAGATTGGTGGATTAAAAAACCGAGAATAATGAGCCACCATAATGGCAGAAAATGTGAAAACACCAAAAATCCCCTTGGAGGATCTAGAGGGGTTCAAGGAATGGTTGTCTTGCTTTTCAAAGATGACAATGTTGAGATTGGAGCTACATATGTCATCTAAATCAACATTGACATTGTCACTTGTTCGAATTGAATAGATGGAAAGTTTTGTACAAAATAAAATTCTTAAACACTATTCTTTACCATTTCATGCATTATTTGATTAACATCGTCACATAAATATTTAGAAATATATAGCTCGATCCATCTTCATATCACGGTAATCAACACTGTGCTATTGGTGGATTAAAGGTCGATTGGCATTATATTAATTCTCTATGCAAGAAAATAAAAATGTCAAGCAAAATGATAAAATATTTATGGAAAATATTAAAACCTAGTGAACCCATTTTATTCATTTAACTCGACATCTTAAAATCAATAAAATGATAGAACAATGGGCTATTGATTTCTTCTAATTGACAAAATTATTTAGAAACCAATATTTAAAATCGTGCAAATAGTCTTTAGTTTAGTGCCTTAGTCTATGATTTTTGGGCTTACTACCAACATTCAAAGGACGAGATTAATATTTTTTAATCTAAAATTTTGATGCCCTAAATTCCATAACTAATGGTAAGTCCACGCATAGGCATTAAAGAACTTTCAAAAAACCTCATTCGATTTCTCTCGCAGTGGCATTACAATCATCAAATCTGACCATCACCATCACGACGGCGATGGCTCTTCTCTGATTATTGAAGTTTGAGGACCACTTTTATTCCGCCGATAGCCTCGCTAAAGCCTCAGGCAAAGGTCGAGGCCTGAATCGCCTTCTGCGCTTCTCTCCTTTCCTCGCGGCGGCGGCGTTAGCCCGAAGTCTTCCCACTCGAACGCCGGCGTCCACGTCGGCACCTTTGGCGGCGTTCTTTCCTGCCTTCTCATTTCCTCAACGCTCTTCACCAGCTCCCTGAACTTCTCCATCTTCGCCTCCTCCGCCGAACTTCCCTTCGCTCCTCCCGGACTCTTCCTCTTCCTTTCTCTCTCCATTTTCTGAACTGGATGAGCTGCCGTGCCGTGGTGAAGACGCTTGCGACAGCTATTTATCGTCCGGCGGCCGCCCATTGGGAACACGTCGAAGGGCGGTAGAATATCATGGTGACGTATGATGACGTCATGCCTTGTCATCGTATCCTCGCCATCGTAGCTCTGGAAGCATGACATTTGTCCATCGCCATCGTCTAGAAGATGGGCGTGGAAATCGTCACGAGTGACGTGAACATTAGTCAGCGATGACGTTACTACGGGATTCGGCATTTATTAATAAAGTAAAATGTACCTACCACACCAGAGTCAAAGAGTATATAATAAATAGCGTTGACTAGGGAACTGAGATCACTGAGTGGATCACCTTGATCATAGAACATTGATTCCATGATTGGATTGTTACCTTGATTAGCTATCTGATTGTTTTTTTAATCATATATACATATATATCCTCTCCATGATCATCTCCGCGGTTGGTGACATCAATCTGATCATGATCAACGTTGGTTGATAGATCAAATTCACTGATCAGGCAATTTTCCATTACGATCACGGCGATCGGATTGGATCGCTGTCCTGTAGCTTTGACCACCAAAAATAGAAATGACATAAGTTTCACTAATACATTTTTGGAAATAAAATGAATATGGATTAAACATAGTATGGAGAAGATATCACTAATCTAAATACTCAAAATATCACATATTGGTTTTATGTTCAATGTTACTAATTTCAAAGGTTTGGAAGCTATTAGGGCTTGACATATCTACTTCAAACCTCGAAGGACATGTGTATGTTCCATAGCGTGCAAGGATCGAAGGTTGAATGTTAGTTGTCTGGTTAGGTGCACTAATTTTATAGGCCAAAAAACTAACAAAGTTAAGCATCAACACTTCTCTCTAGATGATGATGATGATGATGATGACAATAATGATGATGGTTATGGTGGTGGTGATGATGATGATATCTTGCATAGTGGAATCTTCACCAATGATATCTCCCATGATCTTGTTTCACCTTATGAGGTGAGAGTAGTTCAGAAGAAACCGATGTTTGGGAAAATCATAAGAATCGAATACTCACCATGCTTTTGAGGTTCTTTCATATTATGTTGATGGGAGTTTCAATAAAAAAACACAAGCTGCCTTGAAGAAGAGGAACTCCTCCTTAATGATTTCCTAGTTTTAATGAAGGATCCCCCCTCTCACACTCCATATAGTGGTGCATTGCATCCCCCATAGGAAGTCTTTTCGTCCCTCTAGCCATTCTAGAAAGGTTAGATGTTATAATTAGGCAAAGAAGAATGGGAAGAAAATTAGAATTATGGAAGGGAAAAGTGCCCTTAAATATAGAAATAAAATATAATATTCAGAAATTAGTAATGGTAGAAGATGAAGAACTACTAGAAAAGGGACTAAGGTTTTTCATACAAACGATAAATTTTTAAGCCCTGAGCTTCATGAGCTGCAGGATGCTTCAAGAGATAACAATTTTAAAAAACAAATTATAAATATAATGATACAAAAAGACAACTTAAATCCAAATTGCATTTCCCTTTTAAATTTTGCAATGATACCCTTAACGAAAAAAGATGCAAAATTTAATGACACTGGGTCCATGACCCAAGAGGATTATCCGGACATTGTCATGAGGAATATAAAACTTTATAATTCAGATCTATATAGAGATAAATTCAGAATCTTGAGATATAAAGATCCCGAAGTGGAGGATGTGATGATATGGCCTCTAAAGATAAAAAGAAGTAGCTGACTTTATCTCTTAACTTCAAAAGATATATCCCCACAACATACATCTAATTCCAACTTGGCTAATATCAGACGAACATAAAATGGAGGAAAAAAGGAAGGTGCATGGTGATATAACCATGATGAAGATAGTGTTGGGGCCCTCCACGATACAAGTACGTAAATTTAGGAACGATTTTGAAGAGGAAACTTGGGAAACATGGGAAAATGAGGATTAAGGGGGAATCAAAATTAGGGAAAACCCGAAAACGAGGAATTACGTCATCAAATTTTGCTTAACCTCATTTGAAGTTATTTGCCTTATTTTTTTATTGGTTATAAGGGATAACATGTTCAATCATGGGTTTTGATACTTTATTATCATTACTCTATCCTTTATAACATATCTATTCTCAAAAAAGTATTAACATAACTTGAACATGACTTCTCATATCACTAAGTCCCTCATAACAGATGCCAATTGGTTACGTTGATGTACCATCTCAATATCTTTAAAATTTTAGAGCATTTAGATATTACAATATATAATTGACTCAACATAAATGATGCTCATAAGTTTCAAAGCATAACTCACTTCTTGTCTTCACCACTTGATGAGTTTTGACCAAGATCAGGTTTGAAAAGCTTTCAAAAAATTGTCATAATTCAAAGTTCTTAAAAGAAAGGGTTATATTTTTCTAGGTTCGATCTAGTGGTCACTCAATCACTCGTTGATTAGCAAAAATGGGCATTATTTATTGATTGACATCAATCAAACATCCATCGACAATATTCACATGACTAAGACACCCATGGTGAGTGACTAATCCATTGATCCATGCAATCAGATGGTCAATCTCCACTGATTTGAAGAGCACTTCAAAACCAGCTCCTAGACAAGATAAAAAAATCTTCTCTGAAAGATTTCCAATTTTGGAAAGCTTTGTGAAAGTCAACCAATGAATTCAAAGAAGCTAATATAATTTACTGATCCCATATTCAATCATGATATTCAATTGAAACTTTGATCATGAGATTGATTTGGATTGATTATCACTGTCCATTCATATATTTTACCACAAAAGAAAGTGAGACTTATTTAATGAAAAAAGGCCCATTTAAAGAAGAGAAGATTAATTGAAGGAGAAAAATAAAAATATGAAGAAAATGACCAATTCAAAAGTAACATCAAATTAAAAATGACCATTAAATAAAAATAAAGTCTAATAAAAAACATGTAATGTTAGAAATTTAGTTTGCATCTATAATTCATTACAATAATTAGAAACATAAATAGAAATAAAAGTCATACCTGAGTTCATCACTTGACTCTTCGTTTCTTGGTTTCTATAGAGGACAACGATCACTTGAATATTCCAAAGACAACTGATAACATGCAAATTAAGGCATAAAACATTCCATTATAATGTATGTTATCATATTTTTGAGTATTTATATATCATTCTATGAAAAAATTATAATCTCAAAATGCATTAATTTAGGGTTAATTATGATAAGTTAAGAAGAATATTTTTATAACCCATCTTTACTTGATATTATAATTAGTTTTTAAGGTTAAATAATAAGAGAAGTCATTTTCTATACACTCATATATTTTTCTAAGTTTTAAAATATAAAAAAATGAGTATATTTTTGAAATAAAAATTTATTCTCTTGTTATTTATTAAATTTGACTTTTTAGACTGATAGATAATTTAATTTCTGATCCATTGAAAAAAATTTGGATTAATTTGGAGTTTTATTTTAATCCCCTTATTAAACATAATTGAATCACTAAATGAGGTTCAATGATAGCTAATCCACAATAATACATATAATGTCCACTTCATTGAGATTAAACCTTACATGTTAATGTACTAATATTATGATATTTGGATTCTACTTTTTTCTATTTTTTTCTATTGATTTATTTTTTCTTAAAAGCAAGTTGAAATACAGATTAACCAAAACCTAATAAGGATGAGAATATCAAAATTTGATCATGACGCTAGCAAAAAATGATTTTCATTTTGAAAACTTGATAGATTGAAAGAATATTGAGATACAACTATTTTTTTCTAACAAATTATGGCTATATCTAGCTGAGTTCTTCATAAAATATGAATCACTATCTCCATCCGACTTAAGATTTTTGATCTTTCATCATAAGTATCATTGACAACCTCAACATAAAACTCAAGCTAAAACAAGTCATTTTTGTTAGGTCTAATCTCTATTAAGTGGACATAGTGATATATTATTGTGGATTAGCAATCGTTTAATCCCATTAAGTGATTCAATTATATTTAATGAGGGGATTATGACATTCCTTTGTCAGTTTAACCTAAGTTTGATAATTTACTTAGGTGTGCTTTTAATGTTTATGAAATATTATATTGAGTAGTGTTTAAATTTTGATTAATAGTTGTTTGTCAAAATGATTTGTGAAGGGTATGTTTGTGTTTGTGCACGTACTGATGGATTGATAGATTGACCCTCGTCGACTTCGGAACGCAGACATCGCTACGAATCATAACTAGATTACCAATTCTATAATATGTTATTAAAACATTTAAATACGAATTTTTGAAGATAGGATTCAAATCTTCGTAGATACATGAATTATCCTTATCAATTCCTATTATTTTAATTTGTATGCTTAGTTTTACATCAATGTCTTTTTAGAACATCAATGTTAGTAGTATTCATTCATAAAAAAATACCATTATTTTTTTCTTCTATTATCACTAAGATGTCTTCTTAGAAATATATTTTCATGTCTTAATTTTTATTACCGTTATACTATCTAACTATATGTTTCTTAGTTTTTATCTTTTTAAGTACTTCTATAATTGTGGATATACCCATGAAAACCCGATAAAACACCACAAACAAAGAAAGCTCTCTCTCTCTCTCTCTCTCGCGTGAAAAAAATTCAAAAACTAGGGCTTTTGCTCCAGCGATTTTGTCTCCCCAGCGACGAGAAAGAAGGCGATTACGAAAATAAGAAGTTGGTGAAGAAAGTGCGATCTTCAGCAAGATCTAAAGGGAGGCGATTGCATTTCCACCGGAAGCTCTCCCTCTTCGTCGAGCTCTCTCTCCCTCTCTCTTTCTATGGGTGTGCGTTCCTGAGGAACGGATTGTCTGACTTCGTTTTAAGTTTTCAGTGTTTCATTTTTTGATTTTCTAATTCCATTTTAGATTATCCGTATTTCAATTTTTCGTTTTTCGTTCTATGATTTTCCTATTTCATTTTTTTTTGTTTTTATTTTCTAATTCCATTTTCGGTTTTTCGTTTTATTGATTTTCATCTTTCGATTATTTTTTTTCCGATTTTTGATTTTGTGTTTGATTACTTTAGTTATTATTTTTCTGATTTACATTTTTTTGTATTTTGTGATTAAATTAATTAAGTTTGATCTTCGGTTTGTTATCTGTGTTTCGTGATTAAATTAATTAAATCGATCTTCTGTTTAATTCTCTTTGCGTGATTAAATTGATCAATAAACCTACTGTTTGTTTCTTTTTCGATTTCGAAATTACACAGTTCTTTTTATTCTAATTGATTTACGATCAATCTATTAACATTGTTGTTAATTTCTATTTTAGTTGCTTATTAAATCTGTTCTATCCATTGTATACTTTTATTTTATTGGCATATCAAGTCTGTATTATCTGTCTTATTGATCAGGTTAATCTGTGCATTAGAAGTAAATTCAGACAGAACTCTGTCGAATTTTTTATTTAATTTACTCATAGTTTAGGTTGATTTGTTAGTCTCATTTCCATCTTGTTAAGGATAGATTAATCTAGTTTAATCTTTATTATTATCCTGATAATCTCTGTTTCCAGATTCATTACTCGGTTGAGGAGATTTCGTTTGAATTAGAAAGAGAATTAAGGTGAGTATCGTCAAGGTAAAATTTCAGGTTAAAGTTTGTTTTTATTTTAAGATAAACATGCTCATACCTATGTAGGGATAAGCAGTGTTGATCTAGGGATAGGCATTATTATTGTTGTGCGTGTTACATTTCAGGTGAAGGTCAAAAATCAAAGTTAACAACAGAAGTCAGATTCACAAGCAAAAAGTCAAAGTCAATTGTAGAAAGTCAAAGTCAACAGCATCAGTCAAAGTCAACATAAGTCAGAGTGATCTGAAAGTCAAAGTCAACAGCAGCAGTCAAAGTCAATAGAAGTCAAAGTGATCAGAAAGTCATAGTCAATAGTAGTAGTCAAAGTCAACTAGAGAAAGTGAAAGTCAATTAGAGAAAGTCAAAGTCAACATCAGCAGTCAAAGTCAAAGTCAAATCAGCAAATCATGGGGTTATATTAATTTGTTTTATGTTTAATAAGATTTTAAAATAATTTTTGTTACGTCATTTGTTATAGTTTATTGTGATTAGTTTAGTTTGTTTTAGTATTTTCATTACAACTTTCTATTTTATAAGTTTAATTAAAGTACTAGGATAATTACACATACCATTATACTTTTGGTGGACTCTTGGTGAGTCGTACTTCCCCATGAGGGTAAGGGGAGATTCCTTGGGAATCGTAGTGAGTTAGGACAACTCTAGGGAGTTGACTACAAAGTCAACTCGAGGGATACTTGTTCTTCTTCACCTTGCAAGATCACTCGGACTTGGGGATGAGTGACTTACTTGGTGTGTGTGTGGATCGGTGCCGAGACTCGGTGACTCCAGAGGGGCATGCCAACTCGAAAGAGAGTAGGGAGCGCTGCGCGGAGCTCTGGTAGTCGGCACGGGGGACGGGACGAGCAGAGGGGTACCGAAGGACGGCGGCGAAGTAAGGTTACTAACCGAGAGTGTGAGGGAGATAGATTGAAAGATCTTGTAGAACTTTTGATCTATTAATCTTGACCAGCTAGTTGTTACTACTAAGGGATTAAAAAAGGGTGAGGAGAGACTCTAGGGGGACTGTCTCATGGGACTTGCGCAGGGGTCTGGAACCCTGTCTAGTATAAAAAAATCTGGCCTATGAGTGATGTGAGAAAGTTGAGTGATAATCAACGAATTAAAAAAGGGATTAGAATAACATAAAGATTAAAAAGAAACTAATTTACCCCCCCCCTCTTAGTAATTTCACCATCTCATTAGGAAAATTTTATCATTTATGTGTGTGGAGGTTAATTATGTGTAGAGGTAATAAATTTATCATTAGTTATTAATGGGCTAACTAATGATTGATTAGAGGCTTAAAGCTTTCCTCATCTCTATATATAGGAGGCTATAATCCACTTGGATAACCTGATGCTCATAACTCTCCAGTAGAGAATCTCATTTCCTCTAAAGATCAGGAGGTTACATCTGGGGATATCCAAGAAGGATATTCTCCACTCAGTAATCTACTTCAGATGAAGCTTAATCCAGCAAATCCAGAGATGCGTTTAATTCTGTTTTATGAATCTGATTATTTTGATGAATCATGATACATACTCGAAGTTTCTAACAATTTTCTCTCACAACCTAAAGATAGAAGTTCATCATTAAGAAATGACAAAGCGTATTCATGTGATCAATAAAAACACACATCCACACGTAAAAAAAAATCCAAAATTACTTATAATCAAGATTAGTCCGGACTAATTTGGTAAAATGGTGAGAAAGGGTAACCCCCCAAAGAATTTGGGTTATTTTTTAGATGTTTTAGAATTTTATCAAGTTCGATGATGAATTGAAGTGAAAAATTTTATCAAGTTATAGTTTTATAAATAGTACTAAAATATTTTTCCACAAAATAAAATATCACGCAAATATGATCTAAATCCATGGGGTAGTCAAAGAGAGAAGTTAGAGAGATAAGATTTTTCATAAGAAGAGAGAAATTGATGAAAATTCATGAAATTTTGTTAAATTATGAACCAAAATGAAAATTTAATGCTTAATGATGATAAATTAATGAAAAAAGCATTGACTAACCCAAAACCATAGTAAAATTGATTTAGTTAATTGCGTGATCAGAGGTTTTTCATCTTGAAACTTCAAAGTGGAATTCCAAGGTTCACGTGCCAATTCCTCCCCAATTTTTTTTACCAAAATCTTGATTTTAAATGCTCTATGGGTATGAAAATGAGTTTAAAACATGATTCAACCAATAGATTCAAGGAAGGAGATGTCCAAATGGTTCAATCATTTGGATTTCCAAGAATAGATGGGTCATTAAATAGAGGGAGATGTGAAATTGAAATGTGAATTGGGTGCAACCATTAGATCGTCCCTTTAGATTAAATCAACCAATATCATTAACTAGAGGGAGATGAATGGGTATTATTATGTCATGGCTGTTTGATTTGTATTAGAGGGCTCTAATTTTTCCACACTATCACATGTATTTCAAGCGTTACATAATGGTTGCCATTAAATTTTTATCCAAATGTTTTGGATCATGCCAGTAGTATCACAAGAGGCTATGGAGCACATTTAATTTTGGCTATAATAACTTCTCAGATTAGTAACCAAGATCCATTAAAAAATAAGACAAATTGACATACAATGAGAAGCCACCACATACCCTTCCACTTAAGTAAAAAATATAGGGCTTGGATTAAATCTACTAATTGGTGATGACCCACTGCTCCCAATGTTGCCAAGTCACATGTAATAGAGGACTCTTTATTTTAGTCCCACAAAAAAAATTGAAGGATTTTTGGACATATAAATACTCTAACTATGGGGTTCATTAGGACATGTAATTATATCATTAGTTCCTTGACATGGCGCTATTGCATGTCGCTAATTGACCACACTTTGCCAAATCATTGCAAAAAAAAAACACACCTGTTTTTACTAATTTTAACAAAAATAAAATTATAAAAATTTAGAATAAATTCATAAATATATATATATGAAGTTTCTTATATGTAATTATACTAATGAAAGAGGTATTGAATTTTCTAGAGAAATTATTAATTTATGAATAAAGACAAGTATGGCTTAAGTCCACAAAGAGTTGGGGATTGAAAATGATGATTAAAGAACGCGCAGATGAATTCAAGAAAGTTGGAGGAGAAACTTGGTAATAAAATAAAGATTGAAGTATATTAAGAAAGAGATGAAAAATAAAAGATCTTTCTTGTAGGCAGATGAATGATTAAAGACAATGATTGATTGAGAAATTGAAAGACAAGGTTAGAGAGAAAAATAAGATGAGAAGAGAGGAAATTATGACTACGAGAAAAATTACCTACCTAATCAATGAAATAAATCTATCAAGTGTTGTCATGGTGAATATAGTACAATGCTAACCCTAACTTGTTTATGTATTGGTCCAACTATTTCTAGATGGAGGCTGACTTGAATAATTGCATCAATGGAGCATTCAAGGTTGGAACACGAATTTCTCCATCTTCTTGGACATTCAGCAAGTGAATCCAGGGATAAATCTTTTACTAAAATGTTTCTTGTATCACTGGGGATTAATTTTCTTAATGAAGAACCAAATGAGCTCAAATAGAATTACAAGGTAAAATGGTGATGAGGTTACCAAAAAATCAAAACAAGTATTTAAAGGGGATCATGGCTGTTCTCGGCCATCCCATTGCTCCCTTGGGGATGCGATGGCTAGCTTTTGTCCAAGTTGCCTTCTTCAAACATGAAAGAAGGGAGAGAGATATATAGAGAGAGTTGGTGCATGTTCCTACAACCCAATTTGAGTGGGAATGCCCAAATGATGATATATGATGACTACACAAAGGAGAGAGATTGATAAAATAAAAAATCGATCGAAACCATGGCCATTCGATCTCGGTGAGAGTCCCCATATCACACCATGTGGTATCACTGGATAAAGATAGAAGGGAAATTGTCAGAATGAATGGTGCTCGCTTGATCTATAAGTTGATGTGCACAAGAGCTAAAATGAAAAAAATGAGTTGAGGTTTGCTTCATCCATTAATAAATCATTAAGACACCTAATAGAATCTTGTTGCATGTTCTTTCTTTGAAAAGTTTTGGTTAAAAAAAATTTGATTGGCTTCTCATTCACGGATTTGAGATTGCCCAACTGTTATTGATTTCAAGAGATTCCATGGGCCTTGTTTCAACAAGTGGGATGCTCCTCATTAAAGTCATCCTTTCGACGTTTGAAATTGCCCTTAAGGCCTTTCCTTATAGGATTATATGAGTTGCCTTTTAGGATAATTCTCTTGATGGGTAGCATGTGTGATGCCCCTCTATGTGCTAGACATGCATAACATGGGACCATCATTGCCACATTTGTGGAAGTGTGCTCTGGGTGAAGTTTTGGAAAAAATGCATTGAATAAAATCTATAGAATTTTAAAAAAGTCATGAAAAATTTTTAAATAATTATAAGTGTCAAGAGGTATGCCTTTGATAAGTAATCGAGAGAGTATGAGTCTCTATATCTAGAGGAAATCAAGGCTACAAAAGAGATATGTCCCATGCATGACCAAGGCTCCCCAACTAGCAAACGCTATAGGGCCATTCTTTCATGGGCCTATTGGTTCATTCTAACACTACCCCTCAAATTGGAATGTAAACATGCATTACCTAACTTGACATAGAGTATCATAAGAGATTGATGAGACGACCATGGTAACTTGTCAAGAATATGTGATTTCACAGTAAGTAGGTGCGCATCCCCCTCTCTCAAGAGACCGAGTGGGTGCCGAGTAGACAGGCACAAGACTCTAAGAGTTAAGCTTGAGGTAGGGCCACTTGGTAGTGGCAAAAACATGCTACATTGGCAAGACCACTCCATGGCAGCATTGAGACAACAAAACCGCTCCATGGTGGCAAAATGCGCTAGTAGAGACATGTACGCAGATATTGGTAAGGGTAAGCATGTCTATATTTTTAGTGAAAGAGTAAAGTCATAAAACATCTTGTTGCTATACCTTATCATTAACTTGAATGTCATTCTTTCTCATGTTCTTGTCATGACATGTCTTCTTCTTTTTCTTATAGATTTCTTTTTAATGTTTTTGTATGTGTCGTTCCTTAGATCTTATAGTTCTTGGAGCTAGAGAAGTCTATGTTTATGTGCATCATTCAAGGATAAATTGAGATTTTTGATGGCCTAATATGCCTTATAATCTAGTTCGATCGGAAGATGGCATGGTTTCCCATAGATGAGCCAAGAAGGTGACTCCTAATGGCTATCTTACATGCAGTCCAAGAAGATTATAATGCATCAATAAGCTTCTTCCCAAATCCTCCCAATCTAGTCCAATTATCTTTTTTCAAAATATTTTTGACTTCAAAGTTGCTCACTTCAACTTTCCCATTAGCCTGAGGGTGATATGGTGTCGTGCACTCCAAATCTCTTCAAAACCACATGAACTTGGTGTGCCTCAATCACTAATTACAGCCCTTGGATATTCATATCGAGATGAGATGTGTTGGGTGACAAACGTAAGCATCTCTTGTTAGTTGTTGGTCCTAGTAGGAATAGAAACTACCCACTTATAGACATATTCAAGTGCCACAAGTATGTACTCTTTAATCCCCCATAAATCCGATATCTCTACTTAAAGGAATGTCTGCAGTGTCATCTAATCTTTTTCACAAAGGTTTAATGCTGATAGGAATTTTAAGTATTTTTTCTAATAACGGTGCATTTTTTTAAGTGATGATGGGCCAATCAAAATTATTTTAGAGAAGCTTATCTCTAGCCTGCCCTCCACACAAAAATGAATGACACATTGATAGGATATCTTATTGCTCCTTTTTTGGACTATGTCGTTCAATGAATTGGTCATACCTAAGATAAAATAAATATAGCTATTCCCAAAACTAATACATGAGGTCATGGAAGAAGTTTTTTGGTTGCTTTGTCTTATAACCTTGAGTCAATCTACTCACAAGGAAATTAATGATGTGTGCAAACCATGGAGTTTTGCGAGATATAGAAGGGTGATGTTCATCAAAGAATGTGTTCCTTATATCTCTTTTGTTGCTAATTTGGAGATGCTAAAGGTGATCTACCACCAAGTTCTTGTTGCCAACAACACATTTTAACCCTAAAATTCAACTTATCAATGGTCCTTGATGCCTTGTCTTGAACTTGCTGACACTGAGACCTTAAGAGGCTTGGGTCCACTTGGTGTTGCTTGGACCTTTGTGTTATTCGCCTCCAATAAAACATTGTCAAAATCGATATTACCTTGTCCTAAAGGTATAGTTGAAGGAACCTTATGTCAATCTCCCTATTTGACTCCCATGTAGCTTCACATGCAATTAAAGTCTTATATTCACCTGTCCCTCTATTATAATTTTCTGTCCAGCACATCATTGAAATCTTTAATGACTCAATTTTCCATTCAAAGTCTATTGGTATATTTGGCCAAACCAGGTGCAAAATTTCCAACATCCTATGGCCCTCAAGATCTCTAAGATGAGGTATCACAAAGAAATCTACTAGCTCCAACTTGTAGGTTATTAGGTTGACATAGTCCTATATAGGAAACTAATACTTACATGTGAGCTTCCCCATGGTTCCTTTTCCTGTGACTTCATTTGTTAAGGATAGATCCTCAAATACACAAAGTTTTGAGACTAGACATGGACTTATCTTCTCTTAGTGTTTACTTCAATCCTCAAAGCATTTTTTTCGCTTTTCTCGATTTCTCCCACAAATTTTCTAAGATTGCATCCTTTTCATAAAGCTCTATGTCTAATTTTTATGATTTAGGTAGTGCTTCTACAAATTCCCTATAAAATGTCATCCCAAATATTTCGTGATATACTCAATGACTGAAGTCCCACAATGGGGGGTGGGAGAGGGGGGTGATGGAGCCTCAAATAATAGATTCATTGAGAAGACTTTTAACATCCTTCTTGATGTTAAGAAGCTTTCCTCAAAGTCAATGTTGCCCTTTGCTATTGAAAATGATGGCAAAACCCTTGCTCAAAAATCACACAACATCATTATTGACTTTTCCTCTTTGTTGCATATAACTTAGAATGATGTCTCGAGTGAAAATGTGACAAAAAAATGAATGACTTTTGGTTGCAATATTTTCCCACGTCGTTGATTGCAGCAGTGATGATCACCATGGTGCGTAGTGGCAAGAAGAAATAATTGTACCATGGAGGTGGGCATGGTGTTGTGAATGAGTGAATGGAATGATGGCAAGTTTAGATTTGTGAGAACCTACATTGGTTTCCCAATTTTTTTGGAGAAAGATAAGATGCTCATTGGTTAGCGAAGGCCATGACAAGAATCTATGTCATGTTCTTTGCATGTTCTTGATCCCAATTCAAATAGTTTTTTATCTTATCAAGTTAATTTTGATACAAGATAGAGTCTCTTGTCAAAATTGCTTCATATTTCTTGGTTTTGCTATAAATTACACGAATGATGGTTTTGATATCAATGTAGGTCTTTTGTAGCACATGAATCTAGGATGCGACAATTTCTTGATCCAAATTTTCTACGTTAACTTTGGTAAGAGATCTAGATGTATGTTTGAATCTTGTACCGACTTTTTTTGCTCCATTATTAGTCACTCAATCTATTCATTCATTCTTAATCCTCATGATGCTCAGAGATGGCGCCAAGCTGTGGGTTTACAGTTTCACATAATGAGTTTTTAAAAATCTTGAATCTCTTAGAGTCCTAATTTTAGAACAAGAAGATGTCTCCATCTTCATGTGACATTACTTCTCGTTCAAGACCTTATCTAAGTGGGTCACTATAGCTTGAAATTCCATTCAAAGAAGAGGGAACTTCGTCATCGAAGTGGGTCACCAAAATTTTGGGACTTCATTTCATTGTTTAGTACAGAGAAGGCAAGATAAACAAGGCAAAAAACATTCTACCAGGGTCTAGAGATAGGAGGAAATCTCTTTTGATGGCATTAAAATGATTGTGGCACTTGCCTTACCCACAATCCAGTTAGAAGTAAAAGGTGACCAAACGTTAATGAAGCTCATGGATCCTTGACCATCCCAAGTCATTTCCTCACAATTTGATGCAACTAGGTCAACTTTGCCACAAAGACTGACGAGTGCTCTCACCATCATTCAATTTATCGCCATCTATTTTTTCTTGAATTCCACAATAGTCCAATGGGAGGTCATGCTTGTTGATTGAGGATGAACAAAATAATTTCCATGTAATTATATTATATGAGTATGAAGAAAGACAAAGAAGTATGATAACAAAGGTGCTATTTGCATGTAGCACATATTCTACCCTTGCACCATAGCACTTACTATAGCCCTTACCCATTTCTTAGAGGATATGGTAAAATTTCTCTATGGGAATATTTCTTCATACGAGCACTTCATTGCTCTAGAGGATTTGACTCAATATGGATGGTTGTTGATAGAATATCCAAGAACAACCTCTTCATCTAGTAGCATTCTCTTGTGCATATCCAAGAGCAACCTCTTCATCTAGTAGCATTCTCTTGTGCATATCCAAGAACAACCTCTTCATCTAGTAGCATTCTCTTGTGCATAACCAAGAACAACCTCTTCATCTCCAAGAACAACCCCCTAGTGCATTCTCTTATTCAATCTTGTATCTCTCCACCTCGTATCAGAGCAAGCTATGTAGAGTTCCTTGGAGCCATCATCTAGGACATCAACTACCTTGTTTTGCTTTGGCTTTCTATCTTCCAAGTTGTGCATGTCTATAGCCATGCACTATCTTGAGGGGGAGAGCGAGAGGTTGTTAGGGCCCAACACTTGTCTATTTTTATCTTCTCTCTCATGTGTAGCTCTATCTAAGAGCACCCTCATACTAACCTAGCACATTCTCTTATTCTATCTTTTTAGCTCTCCAAAGTCTCATGGATTACTCAGCTCAACCATTTTGGCTCATGGATTAGTAGGATAAGTTGTAAGCGTCATAGAAGCTTCACATGATTTCATCATACTATCTTGAACTAGATGACCAGACAGAAGTAGTGAACAAGCTCTTGGAAAATCATTTACGTGGCTTTGCCTCCAGAAAACTGAGCTCTTGGTGCAAGTTGCTTCCATCATGCAAGTATAACCCTTCAAGGTTGTATATGATAGGGACCCACCATCCATTGTCTACATGCCTTAAAAGGCACAGGGTTACTGATGCTTTGACATGAAAACCAAACGCTGCCTGGAGATATGTACAAGCTATGTGAACTAGACAGAGTATTTCAGAACTACCTTCTGAGTAACTCACCCTGATTTAAAGCAGGCCGACAGCAGCATAGAATAGACATCGGTTGTCAAAAAAACTTCAGACAACACTCAAGACTGATGGTAAAGTTCATCCAAAGATTAGCAAGAATGCGAAAACTTGTACATCCAAAGTTTCATCCATTGTCCTCACCCGCAGAAGGCCGGTCAATCACAGGAGAAAACTAAAAGTTCGTGGCAAAAATTGGAATTCATAGACTGCTATATGACAGCAACCGAAATAACATAATCATTGAATCATTGATGATATGATGATACCGTCTAACCTACCTGCGAAGGCTAAGATAGAAGAAACCCGAGGACGAAATGAATCGACGCAAAACCCGCTCTGGAATAGCGGGATAAACTTGGTCTAGGAACTAAACCGGCACTGAGTTTAGAAGAGCGGGATTAACTTAGGGAAATGAGAGGGAATCGAGGGGGAAAGAAAACGGGAACGAGTCGCACCTAGAAGAAGAGAAGTCGGAGAGGTTGGATGCGGCGTGGGCTAGGAGATCTCTCCTGGGGGTTCGGCATGACGTCTGGTGCGGAGAGGAGTGTCGAAAGGGAGTGGTCTCTATCTCATGTTGGGGACAGATGCATTGGTTTGACAGTTCTTGTGAGTGAACTATAGATGTTGGTATTGGTTTTTCTGGACTTCCTATCAAGTACTTGACATTTGATGATGCAGAGAGAGTAATTAATGATAAAATGTAATACGGAAATCAGAGAAAACGATGAGGCTAATATTTTATAATAATCAAAGGTCACTATTAAATCTCACAATTCACAAACAGTAAAAAAAAAACTAACCATGGTATTCCGTATAAGACGTTAGAAATGAATTTAAGATCTCGCTCGAAGTAATGAAGGACATGCCATCCACTTTCCAGGCGGAATTTCATCTCGCCAAATCCTAAGCACAAAAGGATGATGAAATACACCACACTGTGAAATCTCATTTAAACCCAAAAAAGCTATCAATGTTAGTACAACCGGCCAACACACATGTCGGATCCGCAATGACAATCCTTCCTCTTTGTGTTCCCATCAGAATCAAGAACCTGGCCTATTGTATAATTGTAATCGTATGTGAGTTCTTTCAAAGGGGGAATATTCTCGGCAGCAAAGAACAAAATATGGGGCATTCTCTTGTCGTCATGATCATAGATAATATTTTGTGCATAAAAGATTAGGTGAGCAGCTGTGATTGATGAATCTTCCAACATTTCCATAATGAGCAGCATCAATGGTGAATCCTCCATTGTCAGTGAAGCTGCTTTTTAGAAAATGTCTTGTGAATCTGGGGTAGAAGTTGAGGGCCCACCCTGAAAGTCATGATCATCGAAGGAGCGGCCAATGTCAAAAAGATATTCATCGTTACTCCTCTGTTCAGCATCCATATCCTGGAGCAGTTCTCCCATGTACTCACAGATGAAACTGCCTGAAGGTATTGAATTCAAACTTCTGACTCCCCATCCTCTCGACGGAGTTTTGAAGACTTCCAACCGAAATCTGATTCCTTGCTGACTAACCCTATTATAACAGGATGGTGGACATTGACAACCAGGACCACACTCATAAACAAGGGGCTTTGCTTGCACAATAGCACCATTGAAGTTGAAAGGAATTTCTCCTCCATTTTTTTATGAGCACAAGAGCATGTTCCAGAATCACTGCATTTCACCCTGCAGTTGCATCCCATTGGCACCATAGGCTCATACCAAGAAGGGGTAAATCATCTTCACTATATATGTGAAAGGCATTGGCCTTTCATCGTCAGTGTATTCACCACAGGAATTGGTATTTTCTCTGTACCTTTGGAGATATCTTCCATACAAAGTCCTCTGGTTTCCCCACTTTTTAACCTAACATCCATGAGGGCGATCTCTGGTTGCCCAGGAATTCTCCTCAGCTTGAACTTATACAAGGAAAAAACCTTGGGGACCTTTCTCTAGCCAGTACTCCTCCACAAGATATAAGCCATCATATGTAAAATGTCGAGAGTTGCTTTGGCTTTCCATCTAGAGAATCATCATACCCGAGATCCTTACAACGACGGATGACTCTTACAGGTGTCTTGGCTTCTATTGAATTCTTGAGTGCCAGATTACCGCGTTCAAGCTTTTGATCCTCTGGTGGCTTATCTCCTTCTGCAGGACGGCCTCCAGAACCAGAATATATTAAAAAATCAGAATTATCCATATCATCAGCTTCACCAACAGATGCAACAATACTGAGTGCTATGAGAGATCGGTTTATTCTCGTAAAATCAATGCCACCTTGATATGAACGGTGTAGACCAACTAAAAGCGAAGCTCGGCTCTGTAATGAAACTGATCACCAACTTCAACACCAGGGACAGGACCTGTTATAGGACCACCAGTATCTGGAAGTAGGTTTTTCTTTGAGAATACTCATAGCTGCAAAAATCAATACGGTTCTTCTGTCCATGATTCTTTTGATGAAGACTCTTCATTTTGCAAAAGCTTTCTACAAATGCACTGAAACAGACGTAATGTCTTCCTCACTCGCATACGATAAGACATCTCATCATTGAAGCTTGTGACTAAGCTTGAACCAAAAAGGTGGCAAGTCAATGCAATAGCCCGTCCTCAATGGTCGGACATCAAGTGCAGTATTAGCATCTTTACATGATGCAAGAGAAGCATCAGTTTCCTCTATTGATGTGTTCCATGGCTGAGAATCCAAGCCGGCATGCAACAAAAAAATTTCTTTTTGCACGTCTCACTTGTTTCTTGGACTTGATTTTTTTCCCATTGATGAGGATTTTTCAGAAGATTTCTTCACAGTGATAGGTTCTGGCAACTCATCATCAGAGATTCTGTTCAAACTTGAACAAGAGGAAACAAAAAGATGGCAAATTGATACTAAGATCCTCCCTTATAGAAATGATGGGCAGTGCACTATCATCCTTTTCGCCTTGCGGATGAGAGTTCTGAGGTGCTTCCAAAGATTTATTCCAGCGCTTCAGAGGTAATTCTCCGACTGATAAGAGTTTTCTTTTTGAGGTCCTCACTTGTTGCTTGGCCTTCATTTTGCCCGACAACCAGGACTTTTTTGCTAAATATTTTCTTTTCGTAAGATTCATTTGATCGTTCACTCCACTAGCTAAGGCGACTATATTTTCAAGCAACGTGCTATCCTGCAATCTTTGTCTCCAATGGCAACTCGATGATGTCATTGGTGGTTGCAAGGTTTCTATATCTTTTGGTTTGTCGTGACCCATCAGCTCTTCTTCAATTTCAGAAAGCATAGATCGGGCCTTCTTTACAATCTCCAACAATTCAGACTGATTACCAGAGACGTCTCTCTCCACAATACCTTTATCAAGCTTCTCTTCCAAACATGGTCCATCTTTCCCCAATGCGTTGTGTCCCATTGATGCATGCCCCTCCAATATATCATACATTTTCTTTTCTTCTTTTTGATCTTGTGCTTCAGTAGAAATAATCTTCCTAAATTTTTCTTCATGGTTCAACTCTTTTGTCCCAGTATTGTCACCATCTCCCCAAACTTCATTTTCATGGTTATTAGTACTAGGACTCGTCGATATATCTTTTTTTCCCATTTTAGTGGAAGATTCCATCAAAGCCAACTCAAAGACATTTCTGTTAGTGATTGCACCCTTTCCCTCCTCCAAAGAGTTCTTATTCTTTGGAGCCTCTTCCGTCATAGTAGCAGTTAAAGAAATCTCCTTCTCTTCTTGAGAAGCACCCCAATTAGTTTTCCCTTGTAGTTTTCCATCAGAAGTGTCTTGGCCTTTCAGCACCACATCAGTGACAGGCTTAAGTTCATCAGTCTTTGGGGCTGCAGCCAATAGCTTTAAGCATTCTTCCCTGGTCATAATACAAGCATTCCTCCCACAGCCAACAGGGAAACGACGGTTGACAAACCCCTTCCTTCTTTTGGAAGGCCCATACAGCTTTGACACACCATCATCGATCTCAACAGGATACACTGAAACAGAGCAATTGGGCAAACCAGATTTTTGACCAGCGACGTCCAAACTTATCACTGGATTCATGTCATTAATGTCATTTACTTCCTCCCCAGCAAAAGAGCCGACAACACTGCCTCTTGACAACTCAGGTGTCTCCATTGGATTCTCCGTCACAGATAATTTTAGGGCCTTTTCACCCCGAGACGTCGATAATTCAACAGCAGAAGTCTCCACAATCTCATCAACCGTTGTCTTCTTCAACAGACCCAGAGCTTCTTGTTCACCATCATTACTTTTTCCAACCCTTATAGGCTCCAAATCTTGAGAATGCTCCGTTATCCCAGCGGGCTCTTGATTTTGAATTTGACTATTATCTCCCTCCTTGGCAGTGCTCATTACAAGGGTTTCCCCAGGAAAATTCTTTTCCACTTCAGGAGCTCCATTGTCCTTGATTTCTTCTGACAGCACCATTTCTAATGGCGGTGCATACCTGCCGCAGCCCTTGGGAAAGCGACGATTGGCAGATACATTTCTTTTCTTGTATAAATCCAGCATCTTTGCTCCCGCCACATCCAACATTTTTTAACCTCTTTCTAGCACTCTATTTTATCTAAGATATTAAAAAATAAATAAAGAATGACAGACGGAAGAAGATCATCGATAATTCAAGGGCAAAAAACCCTGGGCAAAGAGGTAAACCTGAATTCCATATAGAAAGATAAAAACCAGAGAGACGGTGGACGGTCTCTCTTTTGGAGCCTCTTTTTGGCTTCTCGGTAAACTAAAAACCTGAAGGAGAAGAAAATAATGAGAGAACTCAAGAAGTTGCTCCCGCAGAACGCGGCCAAACTATCAACAGATATAAAAATTAACCTCCATTCTATCAATATGAATCTTGGAGAAGCGCGGAAAACTCACACATAGAGAGAGAGACCCCAAACGGTAACGTAATGGGGGAACAACGGACTAGGAAGTAACGATAGTCTGGCGGACGGGCCGATGAGACGGAGAGACTGGTTGTACCGGACAGCCCGCCGGTCTGCCAGAGTAGCCTCCCGTTGACTTCTAACGTGTCCCGCCTCTGTCCTCGCTCAGTCGACCTAAAATCTACGGAAGAACATTTAAAATTCTACGGCTGATCAGCTGCACGATTATCTCCCAACTCCCTGCTCTCTGTAAATCCCCCAAATTTTCTCTTTCTAGGTCCATATTGGGGGTGAGGACTGGTCAAATCTCCGCGTTGACCCGTTAAATTTTTTTTTAAAATGTTTAAAATATGAAATCTGAATTCATGCTGAAATTTTAACATGATGATAATATAGTTTATATAAAATGACATAAACAAAAATGTTACATAGAAAATTATAATAAATATAAATGACTGATATCATATAAAATAATTAACTTGAAAATCATATCAAATAATGTACTTTAAAAATAATCTAACAAAGCAAATTGATTAATGAACAGTCTACTCATCTTGAACTCCAGAAAATTGAGCTAAATTAAAAACATAAAAATCTATAAAAAAAAATTTAAAAAGGTATAAAAAGAAAATTAGAAGATACATAACTCATTGCTTGAAATTTAAAATAAAATTTAAAAATTTTCTAATAGAATTTATTTTGAAAACTAAATAGACCACCGAAAAATAAGTTATCCAAAACTCAAGAAAAAATATGGCTAAAATTTGAATTGTTTTTTGTGAAATTCCAATCGGCCCAACACATATATATATCTCTTTGTTCTCTTCCTATATAAGCCTCCTTAGTTAACACTTGAATACCCTGATGCATCTTCTCATTCTCTCCTCTCACCTTCCCTTGAATATATATAAAAATCCGAGCAAAAAATTATCCAAAATTTAACAAAATTGCAAGTTTTGGACCTTCATAGTCCTCAAATTAGTCCTTGTTGTCTTTATGAACCTCATGATCTTCCCTTTTAGAGCAACACTTCAACCTCATCATTGAGTGACATTTCAATTTAAAATAGTAGATTAAGATAATTTGAGAGATTTTGACCACTCTCTCCCTTTCTTTGATTCAACTTCAATTTGAGTCGTTTTTTATTCCTTGGAAAGATCTATCTGCATACAATGTAACTATCTCACTTATTTGAATTCTCATCCATTTCATTCTCCAATCCGATTGAATTCTAAGACCTCTCGACATTAATCCTAATTCTTTATAGATTTTGATTCCCATTCACAAATCATACTAAAATTAATCATTAATCAAGTGAGTTTTTACTTTGTTTTGACCCATGATCATGTGTCTTCAACAATTGCACAAACCACCCTTGTCATCAATCATGACAACATATATCTGAGAAATATTAAAGACACGAATATGGTTTAAATATCTGCATATAGCTCATAATTTTTTTGTTAAACTGTTAAATTATGTATTGCATTGCTTGTGAAATCAAAATTATTAGTATATTTTTACTAATATAGTGCCTATTTTACCAATACAAATTGGAAGTTTTATTAATATAGAATGTCACCCTTTTTTCTACTCTTGAGTTTCAAACCATCAAATTGGAAGTTTGCAAATTTTAATATTATGTGACATATATGTGATAGAGCATCGATTCAGTAATTTTTTTCCATATTGTTTGTGCACCGTTGCGTCTCCATTGAAATTGAAACTTCTATGGGGTGCTTTTCTCCCTTACAAAGTTCACACAAGTATCCATCTACTACTACAGTGAAGTATATAGTACTTTTTGGACTTTTTCTTGCTAGTGTTTGGATTATGAGGTGGTGGTAGCTATTAAACATCATTATCACCTATCAATGTTTAAAAAACTAATCATATGTTGAACTATGTGGAAAAAATTTCTTGTGATGTGTAATGTCAAGAAAATTGGGCTGTCAAGAAAAGTCATGAACATATCACATGGAATGTTTATGCTTAGATATACAAATTTGATGATGAAAAACCCAAATAATTCTTATTGAGATGTTTAAGGGGAAATGTACATACATAATGACCATCCCCAATAATATAGCATCAAATTTTTTTCATAAATTTATATATGGCATATGATTGGGAAATTTAGAGGCCACAAATTTTTAAATAAAGTTATTAGGTATCTATATCCGATTGATTATTTTCTCTCAAACTGAATGAATTTTTTTTTGGGGATGAGTGATGAGGTTTTTGAAGGGAGAGACTGTGGAATAGAAGAGGGGAGAGGGTTTATGGGGTAGTGAGGGTATGAACTCATCAATGGGCACGCATGAGGTGCTCCCCTACCCCATAGCATAGTAATGCATAGATGCTACTGCTAGATCATTACATGTGTTTGTCTTGTGTCATGCATTTTAAGAGGTATATCTCCCATTGTATTCCCTCTCATTAGTTGTCAATCACCCAATTCCCTCACTCTCTCTTTGAATATTGAGATATCTTAGTCTCCATTCCTCTCTCTTTTCAGTTTCTCTCTCTCTCTCTCTCTCTCTCTCTCTCTCCCTCTCCTTTGTACGAGGATCTAAGGCTCCATAAGCTTATAAGACTGTGATAAAAATAACACATGCAATGGAAGGCATTATATAGAACATTTAAAATGATGAGGCACAAATAACCGATGATCCTATCATCTAGTATACATCAAAAACCATATTTTTTTAAGACTCATTTTATGTGAGATTCTAAAACTTAAATGAATATAACGAGTGAAATTTTTTAAAATAAACTTTGAAATGATCTAATTTTAATGTTTAAGTGAATTTATGAATTTTGGAGTTAAATATTTTATCCTCTTTTCATTTCTTCAAAATAAATTGCGTACAATTATATATTATTTAATTTATGATTTAATATAAAATCATATTTAAAAGGTTTTCTTTTGAAAGATATGAATTTTTTAATTTTTAGAAATTTTTCTAGAATTTTTTAGAAATAAATTTGAATTTTTTGAATTTATTTTATTTAAAATTTGATAAAAGGAGCATTTAAATGTGTGCTGGTGTGGCGGAGATAACTTGGTGATATGTGCTTTTATGAAAACACTTGTTATCACTAATGGCGCCACATGGCTCATAGGTGGTGCCTAAATCACATAATGTAAAGAGAGTAATGGTTATGTTTAAGTGCACCTATGGGCCAACTAAACAATTAAATTTTCATGCTATATATACTAAAGAATATTTTGTATTTTTTTTGTATGATTGATATTATTCTCTTATTGTTTTTAGGTGACATGGCATGCAATGAGTCATCGGATAAAAATGAATTGTCACCATTTAATTCAAGCCCTCCATTTTCACTTAAAGAGGAGGGGTACGTGGCGCAATCTCATTTGATGAAGATTCAATTTATTATATTGATCAATCATAGTCATTCATCAAAGGAGTTTTGACAGCCTAGATTTGTCACAGTTAATGAACTCCTTTACAACACGTGTGTGATCTAGAGTTTTGAATCAAGATTTGACAGATGCAATTAAAATGAGATTCAACTTCACGCAATCACGTGGCAGAATCTAGACGCTCTATTTCTTTCAAATGATTGCGATATAATGGCATTGATTTGCCTTATGTCGTTTAATTTGGGATGTTCATCGGATTCAAAGAAGCGATTTCAGCGAAGCCCAATTTAAAGCTTCTTTAAATTCTCTCTCTTCAATGAGATGAGCATTCTTGGAAAATCCAATTAATCAGACATTTAGATATCTCCTTTCTTGAATCTATTGGTGACTCATGTTCTAGACTCATTTCCACATCCATAGAGCATTTACAATCAAGATTTTGATGAAAAATCTGGGAGAATATTTTATTTCTCTTTCAAAATCTATATTTTCCCCTTATTTTCACCTCAATTCATCATCTAATTTTGTTACGTTTTAAAACATAAAAAAATAAACCATAATTATCCATGGCTTTAACCCTTTCTCACCATTATGCTAAATTAATCATGATTAAGCTTAATTATAAGTGAATGCGTGTTAACCACACGATCATGCTTCATCATCATTTAAAATCCGTTTTAAACTCTATTGAAAATATGTTGAGTGCTTAACAAAATCTATTTTATAACTATTAAAAACTCTTTTTAAATTTGACTGAAAATCTGTTTTATGTTTTCTTTTTAAAATATGTTTTATTTTAATTGTAAATTTTTTTGTGGGCATTTAATATTTATTTAGTTCCACTTAAGATCTGTTATGTTTATGTAAAATCTGTTTTTAGGTTCATTTAAAATTTAATTTTGAGTTCTAGAAAAATGATTTTGGACTCTTCCTAAAAGCACATTTTGATTTTTATTTAGCTATTTACTTTTTATAGTTTTTATCTTAGAAATTTATATTACTGTCTACTATTTTTTCTCATTAATTTAGTCTAAATTCTCTTTTAAAGTAACACCTCGTTAATCTAGGGGTAGCTAGTGTTAAGTGTGTGCATTATTAATACATTCAAGGGGGAAGACACTGAGTATCAAAGTCAAAGTCAAAGGATTAAGTCAAAAAAAATATTTTAGGAAGTTTTTATTTTTTATTTAGCTATTTAATTTTTATAGTTTTTATCTTTGAAATTTATATTATTTTCTAATATTTGTTTCTCGTTAATTTAGTTTGAATTCCCTTTTATATTAACACCTCGTTAATCTAGTGTATGATCAACGTGAGGATTTGAGTAGATAATCAATGAATTCGTAAAAAGAATCAGAAAAATAGAAATATTTAAAACATACTAATTCATCCCCTTTTAAAATTCACCATCCACTTAGGGAATGTTAGGCTTTTCCTTTTGTAATTTCGAAAATGAAATTTTGGAGCTCAAGAGGTGATTTCTACCTATGAATGGTAAAGCCCAGTTGTATTTAGTGAATAGAAAAGGTATTATAAGCCTCTATTTATAGAGGAGAAAGAGAGAGAGTTAGGAATATAAACTATTTGAGACTAATATCCCAAGAGTACGATAAAATATGAGCACTTCCCATGAGGTCACCCATCCTAGTACAAGGATTATATTGACTTCAAACACCCTCTAATGGGTGTGACACGTCCTCTAATGGGCTATATCTAACACTCTTATTCTCTTCATCAAATCTTGACTTTAAACACTTTTTGTAAGCGGAAATGAGTCTAGAACATGATTGAAGCAAGAGATTCAAGGATTAAGATGTCGAAAAAGTGTGATTAGTTGAAATATCTGAGAATACATATACTGTTAAAGAGAGAATTAATAACATTTTGAAATTAGGCATGATCATCAGATCTTCTCCTTTGATGAGATCAATGGTTGTGATAGAGTCTAAAGATGTGAATTGTTATGGTTTAGTCGCAATCGTTATATCTTAATCGAAGCGCCAGAATTTTGCCATGTGAAGAAGAATTGTGGCTTAATTGTGTTCGTCAAATCTTCATCTGATGCTTTGGATTGCGTCCCATGTCTAGGTGAGTCCATTGTGCGTAATAAATCTTGATTGTTATAACTCTCACGATGAACGATCAAGATTCATTGAGAGTTGTAATAAGAATCATTGTCCAATCATAATGACTACGTACCCCCTCCATTTAAGTGAATATGGAGGGTCATGATTCAATTGCGAGATCGAATGTTCCTCATTGTGCCATGTCACCTATGAGTAAACAATCCCACCTTAATAAAATTCAATGAGTGTAAAGACACTAACAAACCATTCGATTAATATTGACCCATTTAGCGCACTTGACACTAATAATGCTCTTGATGTGCGTCACATGACGCTCTCACACACTCCAGCTTGGAAACTGATAACCTGCTATTTGCACAAAAAAAATGGGATACTTTGCGCGCGAGCCCACGTGGACGCGACGTGGCACGCAAGGCCATGTGGCTCTGCCACGTGGACATGCGCGCTTGTCTGCGTGGCATGGATGTGACGTGGACGCATTATTTATATTTACTATATATACATTTTATAAAGTGTGTAGGTCTTCCGATTATCGGATGACAATTTATTAATGTAGCTAAACCAATGTACTTTATATACTAAAGATTCTCCGTAATTTCTTCGGTGTGGGACTAAAAGTCAAGTTCAGGTATATCTGGAGCGTTGGATTGAATTGGGATGATCGTGTGACGTCGATGCGGTGGACACGACGTCCACGCGATCAACAATCAAGAACGTGGCTATTTATTCACTTAAGTGAATGAATCGCGACAGTCGATCGTGATTATTATAACGGTCCAGATTAATGTACATCGATGGACTTCTTGAGACATCACTACCGTTGGATCGAAATCCAACGGATGATCAAAATTGAAGCACCTCTTCATCAAAGCATCTCGATCGTCTATCGATGATCGGACGGTCATCAAGCGGCAATGACGATTCGTGAAATGACACGCGATTGCGACCGTCGATCGCGATCATCATTTTCATCCAACAACTGAAGATCATTTTTGCCTCTTTTAAAAGACGTTCTTCGCGACGAAGAACATGTTCATGGATTTTCATCATATTCTCCGTCTTTAGGCCATCATTTCACGCGCCATTTCTTTCCCTATAATCGCAACTCATTTCTGCTTCTATTGAATATTTAATTTCAAAGTTTGATCGAGGGAGAAGGAAGAAATCACATCTTGAACTTCAATTTTTGTCTTCGCCAATTCGGAATGAAAAGCCTTGCATCCGATGATTAATTGGATCATTTCGAAGGCTAATTTGGGTTAGGTTGCGTGATTTCATCTTAATCTTTCATCATTAAGTGTTAATTTTACTTCTAGCATCGTAGATTAGTTTAATTTTTGATTAAATTTCAGTTTTTAATCATTTTTTGAAATGAAAATTTCTCTTAAACTTCAAATTTCGATTACTCTTTGAATTCTTATCCAAGTCATCTGATTTTTGATTCCGTGGATTTGAAATTGAGTTATATTTATTAATATACTAAAATATCCAATTTCTAATCTCAATTTGTCGTCCAATTTGACCGAATTTCAAAGATATCTCTCAAATTTCCCTAATTCTCTGTGGATTCGACCCTTAATTACCATTATACTAATTAATTACTTTGATTAATTATAAATTGGTAAGATTAGGACTTTGTTTTGACACTAAGTCGTGTGCATTCAACGACCATACGATTTAGTCTCATCAGAAACATGCAATCAAAAATGCCATGTTGACGAGACGAATCCACGAGGTCATTGAATACATGGGGAGACGTGTAAAAAAAATTTCTTACTCACCAATTTAAAGAAATAATAACGAATTAAAGAGTATAGTGGTGAATAATGGTAGAATCCACATAAAATTAAGGTATTTTTTAGGAACTTCTTCAAATTCAATCATATCAAATGATGAATTGAGGTGATAAATTAGAGGTTTTGATATTTTTATACATATAACTCAAAGAAAAATCCATGGAATTAAAATTCACTCAATTTGGATAATAATTCATGGAGAAATCAAAGAGCAAAAATTAGGTAGAATTTCTTAACATGAAGAGAGAGAAACCCGAAATTAAATCTAAAATTAAAATAATCTATGATTCGAAAATAAATCTGATGTAATAGGAAGAGAGATTGGGAGAAAACATGAATTTTAACTCTAGATATCACTTGAAATGATCCAATTGGTCGCCAAATCAAAGGCTTTTCATTCCGTGATATTGAAGACAATCGTTTGCATTCAAGAAGTGATTTATCCCTATTCTCTCCATGAAATCTCCCTTTCAAACACTCTTTGGATATGAAAATTAATCGAAAAGATGAAAAAATTAAGAGATTCAAGGATTGAGATTAAGGTTCTTCGATTCCGGTGTCGGTACCGATTTTTTGTGAAAACCTAAACCTATACCTAACTTCGATCTGGTGTAGGTGATGGTATCATCCATTGTCTGTTTGGTGAAACCTATACTTTCGATAATGTATTATTTAAGTTAAACATAAATTAAGATTATTCACAAGATATCATCACATCCTAATAACATTTAACATATCAAGAGTTCAAGATAAAAGCCTAATATAGGTAAACCTTAGCCATTATAAATTGTTAAAATTAAAATTCTCAAGAGAATAAAAAATAGAGTTTTAGCAAATTATCATTTCACAAGTCTACTTTCTTCAACTTCTAAATCCATTTCATCATCTTGGGTGACATCCTCACGACTCCAAGACTTTAAGGTCATCAAAGCGGATATAGTGTTGGGAGCTAGCCTTCCTCTTCTAAATGTGATAATTCCTCTACTTGTGGAAAAAAGATGCTCAAAGGGAGAGCTCGATGTACAAATAGATAGAAATTCCTTTGTAAGCACTGAAAGGCATGGATATTTTTTAGATCCTCTCTTGTGCAACCACTGTAACGAGTCATCACTTAAGCAATCAATACAAGATTCACATAAGTAATCATCTAATTCAACCTTTACTGATTTCTCATCTACTGTTGTGCTCCTATGTGATTGACGCTCCATAAATTGCATCATTACTTTTGAACGCTTGTGAGTCGTTGAAGCTAGTGAATCATCAATCGACATAGAACTCAAATCTTCTAAGATACGCACTGATTCAAGCATGTTAAGTAAAGTTTCCATAAAAAACTTGTGATCACCATGAGGAATATGTTCCAACTTGAATCTAGGGTATAGCATTGTGGCAACAGGGAACATAGGCTTTCTCCTCAACTCCATTTTATATTTCAAAAATTTAGCTTTCATCGACTTGTATGCGCGTCTTAGTGCCTTTGCTTGGTCATTGCTCATTTTTGTACCTATGAAATCTTGGAGAGGATTATCTAGCTAAAAATTTAATGAGTCCAATCGTTTAACTAGAAGTCCATACAATTGATAACATGCAATATTAACATGATAAAACATGATTATTCATGCAATTTAAGGCATAAAACATTACATTTATGTGCATGTTATCATACTTTGAGTGCATTTCTATCATTCTATGCATATTTATGTCATAATCTCAAAATGCACTAAATTAGGGTTAATTATGATAAATTAATGATAAATGATTTTATAACCCATCTTTACTTGAGATTATGAATGGTTTTTAAATTTAAATAATGAGAGAAATCATATTTATGAACATTCATTTAATTTTCTAAAGTTAAAATCTTAAAGAAATGAATATATTTTTGAAATATAAATTAAATCTCTTGTTATTTAAATATTTTGAATTTTTAGAATGATAGATAATTAAATTTCAGATCCAATGAAAGAAATTTGGATTAATTTGGAGTTGTATTTTAAAAGATATGATTTTTACAATTTTTAGGGAATTTTATATATTTTTCCGGATTTTTTATGATTTTCTTTTCTATTTAAAACATTAAAAAATAATAAAAAAAGGGCAAAATGGGCGCGGGACCCGCGTGGATGCGACGTGGCATGCAAGGCCACGTGGCAGCGCCACGCGGACCCGCGCAGCGCCTACGTGGCGCGATACATATATATTTATTTATTTATCATATATAAAAGTGTTCTTTGTCCTCCCCTATATGGGTCATACCCTTATAGATCGTCGGGTCTTATAAACCCGACAATCTCTTCTCTTTTTTCCAGTGTGGGACTACTCCACACTACTCTTACCTATTTCAGGTGACGTGGCGCGAGGAGTGGCGTCGGATCGTGCTCGGAGCGCACCGATCGAGTGGACACGTGGTCCACGGATTAAATCAAGATCACGTGCATTTTTAAACAAGTTATAACGGCTCAGATTTTGTTAACGTGGCAGAAGCGGAGGTGTCGGATCGAGATGACGCGACGATCTCGTGCGTTGATCGCGTGAGCGCGGTCCACGGATCAAGATCAATACACGTGCGCGATAAAAGGAGTTATAACGGTCGGATGAGGTGAAACGTGGCAGCATCACAACGCTTCGATCGCGTGTACGCCGGGTGCACCAGAGATCATCAAGCACGTGCCCTAATTATTCTAATTATAACGGCCACGATTTCACGCGATCAAACGCATCTGGAGCGTTAGATTGCGATCCAACGGGCGCCGTTTCGAGGCGTTTTATAACGCAAAACGCGAGGATGAATCTGGAGCGTCCATCAGAGATCTAACGATCGTGATATATTCGTAACGTTTCACTAATTAAAGCGCTTAATTTGGACCGTTGATCAAGCCTAACGCATTGATCGGACGGTTTCGCCCAATTTGGGCTATAAATTGACGAGTTCTTCGTCGTTTGTAGTCATTCTTGAGAGTTTCGATCTAATTGACCTATCTATTTGCATCTTCTCTTGAATCTCTCTCTTGTAATCACTTCTAGACAAGATTCCGCGTCCACGGAGTGCTTATAAGAGAGATTTCGACGATCGTGCGAGGAGAATTTGTCTCTTGAACACCGATGTTCACATTTGAATTCGCGGAATGAAGAGCCGTCGATCCGGCGATCAATTGGATCAATTTGATCGTTATCTCGGGTTAGAAAACAAGTTTATCCTCTTATCTATTGTCGTGTATCATCAATTTTAGGATTAGGACTTCAATTTAAATTTAATTTTATTTTAATTTTGATTTGTGTTCTTCGCGATTCTGAAAATTTCTTCCCACTTCCATCTTTTATTTCTCCGTGATTACTAATCCAAATCGAGTGATTTTTGATTCCACGGATAGATCTTTGAGTCTTCCTTATAAAAACACCATTTTCCCTAATTTCTCACCTCAATTCATTGTCCAATTTGACCAAATTCCAAAAGATATCTCGAAAATACCTAAATTCCCTGTGGATTCGACCCGTATTTACCATTATACCCCTCAATTCTCTCTTAATTCCCCAAACTGGTAAGTTCGGTATTATTTTTGACACGAGACCGTGTGAAATCGATGACCTCGCAGTCTCGTCTTGTCAACAATCCTGATACATTTGGCGACGTAATTGACTTTGACTTTGAAAATACCTGAGTTGCCTCACTGAAAGCCAATAGTTCATCTGCAAACATTTTTAAGAGCTCCCATTCTTCATCCTCAATTAAAAATTTTTCTATATTTGTGTTTAAATGGTCGCTCACAATTACCTTCAACACTTCTCTTTTTTCCCACACAGCTTCGATCATGTCATATGTTGAATTCCACTTGGTTTAGACATCCTCAACTGCAATATTTTTATTTGACATTTCCAACTCATCACACAAATTCTTATAGTGATGAATCCTCTTAGGGGAAAAATTAATTGCAATGATACATTTTTGAAGTCTATAAAGAATCTCACCAAATAGTTTTTTATTGATGGCTTCTAGTCCCTCTATATGTTTTTCATCATCCTCACTATCCGAATATGACTCCTCATTACTAAGTTCCTTTAAGCCACGTTGCACGGCTAGATTAAGAACATGGGTCATATAAGGCATGAGATAGTTCTTGGTGAACCTTGAACGAGAACCCTTCAACAATTTTTCTAAGCTCGCTGCCGTAGTTTTATTGTTGCTTGTATTATTAGCAGTGATTGTCACAACTATACAAAACAAGGGAAACAAGTATTTAGTAAAAAGTTATGCAAAAAAATTTTAAAAATTTTTTTACCTTATCCATCAAATTGTATTCTACTAGCACTTCATGTAACACTTTTGCCATGTATAGACCTCCATGAGATCCACGCAACTCTTCGACAGCAAGAACACATTCATGAAGTTTTCACATGTTATCAATCCAATGAATCGTGGTCCCAAGAATTGCCAAATGATTTGTAGTAGTTCAAGTATCTACTGTGAGTGACACTTTATCAAATGGTCAAAACAGTTGTCACATTTTCACCTTTTTATTATGAAATTTTGCAGAGATGCCACGTCGTAATGTGTTTCCACTCGGAAGGGACACATTACATTGTGCAAAATAGGAACAAAAAGCTTCAAATTGTGGATGCTCAAGGGCCACAAAGGCTGTATCGGTGTTGATTATCAAATCAATGCATCTTTCCTTTGTAAGCTCTTGAGTCCTTCCTGAATATTTACTTTTTTTGGAAAAAAAAATTAGTCAGTAGATTTTGAGTACCTGAAGGCTTGAGATCCTTATAACTAGAGTGATGAAACTTTTCTAAGTGTTTCGATAGAGCCATAGTGCTTCCCGTCTTTTCTCTCTTTATTATCAAATCTCTTGAGGGGCTACTTTGCTTACAAATTGTCATTCTTCGTATAGTATACCAAAGCTGGGGAGCCTTTTCGACGTTGTGAGGAATTTATAGTGCTCACACTTGTAGAAATATGTGTCTATGCATTATTTGAGGCAATCTGCTAACAATAGATGAATGAAATGTTATTTATTTATTAAAATAGATAAACATTTCATATACAATCAACGAGAAATTATGTAAAACAATAGAATATAAGTTACCTCATCTTGAGGGATATTCATTTCAGGTTGTTGATGCTCAATGATTGCAAACTTAAATGTCTAGAATTCAAATAATCTACATTAGATAGAAATAAGTAAGATATTTAAAAATCAGTTATGCACCTAAAATTTAAAATCATTTTTCACACATAAATAGAGTGCAAATGATTGATAGAGGAGATCCTCATCAAGATACATTTAGAACATATTAAAGAAAATGTGAGAAAGGGTGAATGAAGATAGGAAATAAGGAGTGCGCCAAGAAGAGCACCGTCCGCACATGTAATGTGGCAACACAAGTCAGAAGAGATTTTGTAAGTGAGGGTGGCAGTGACATCAAACATCTATTGAAGATGAAGATTTTTAAACTTCTGCAATTAAGGGTGGCTGACGAGACGAAACCGCGAGGTCGTCAATTTCAAGCGGTATCGCGTCAAAAATAATTCCAAACTTACCAATTTTGAGAATTAATCACGAATTCAAGGGTATAATGGTAAATATGGGTCGAATCCACAGGGAATTTAGGAATTTTCAGAAGATCTTTTAGAATTTGGTCAAATCGGACGAGAAATTGATGGAAGAAATTGGGGAAAAATGGTATTTTATGAAAGTAGACTTTCAAATCGATTCCACGGAATCAAAAATCGTCAAAAATCGGACTTGATTTCGCGGAGAAATCATGAATCGAAGTGGAGAGAAAATTTTCGAACGTAACAAATCGTGATTTTTAAGTGAAATTTGATGAAATTGAAGACTAAAAAACTAATCTAAAATGAAATTAAACTAGATAGGAAGAGAAATGATGAAAAACCGCTCCCACTAAACCCGATTTGCGATCAAATCTTCGTGATTAGCCCGATCAATCGCGAAGAACCTCAAGAACGCCTCGACGAGTTTCAAGCTGCGATTTTTCCCTCAATTCTCCACCAAATCTCGATTTCTGATGCTCCGTGCGTGCGGAATTGAGTGAGGAACACTTTGAGATCGAGAGAAGCGAGAAGAATGGTGTCTAGACAGCTCAATTAGATTGAAATTCAACTCGGATGCATAAGAACGTGAAGAACATGCCCTTTTTATAGGGCGAAAAATCAGTAAATCCGTCCGATCGAAACGATCGACGGTTACGATAACGGTCCATGATGGACCGTTTTTAGAAAATGTCGCGATCGTTGGATCGCGGATGGAGGGCCCAGATCATCTCTCCAATAGGCGTTATAAAAACGCTTGATTTCCGCCCCTTGGATCGCGATCGGACGGCTGAGATGCGATCCGCGCGATCGAATCGTAGCCGTTATAACGCCCCGATTTGACGCACGTGCTTTGATCCCCGATCAATGGTCCGCGCTCACCCGATCGACGCTCGTCGATCACCCATCCGCTGGATCCGATGGCCGTCGTCGCGCCACGTCGCCTGCAAGGTAAGTAAGACAGGTTTTTAGTCCCACACGGAATAAAAACCAGGGACTTACCTCTATATAAGGCGCGCCGATTATGCCTCTTCGAAATACCGTCCCCTTAGACACGGGGGACCCCCTAATCTATATTAATTATAACAGAGATAATAATATACAAAATATCCGCGCCACGTAGGCGCTGCGCGGGTCCGCGTGGCGCTGCCACGTGGCCGTGCGTGCCACGTCGCATCCACGCGGGCCCCGCGCCCAAAATTTTTTTATTTTTATTTATGAAAACCGTTTAAAAAAATCGAAAAATAAAAATAAGAAAAACAGTTAAAAAAATCCGGAAAAAAATCCTCAAAAAATAGAAAAATTCATAACTTTTTAATATATAACTCCAAATTCATCCAAATTTCTTTTCATTTGATCCAAAATTTAATTATCTATTATTCTAAAAAGGTCAAATTAATTAAATAATAAGAGTTAAAAATTATTATTTCAAAAAAATACATTCATTTATTAAGCTTTTTAATCTTTAGAAAAATAAAATGAATGTTTATAAAAGTTATTTCTCTTATTATTTTATCTTTAAAAACAATTATAATCTCAAGAAAAATATGGGTTATCGAATTATGAAACTCTAATTTATAAAAACTAACCCTAAATTAAAGTATTTTGAGATTATAATGACTTTTTAAGAGAATAATAGACAAATACATATAAATATGATAACATGCATGTTAATGAAATCATTTAAGGTTTAATATGCATGAAAAATCATGTTTTATGATGTAAATATAGCATGTTATCAGTGGCCAAGACTTATGTGCACAAACTAGGAAGAACAAGTGCAAGAACAAGCTAAAAGGTATATGGGGATATTCATGATACAGATATCTGTGGAAGAGGAATTGTCGTATACAAATTTTTATCTATTTTTTTCATGATACTCTCTAAATTAGAGTGAAAGCTATTAGAGGATTATAACTAATAAAACCCTCCAATGATTAGCAGCAGGGATATTCGTGTCCTGTATTCCTAGCTGCACGACGACATAAATACGAGAGGCTTCATGACAAATTCTACATATCTATTCATGTTGTTCAAGAATTCTACTAGATGTGACAGATGATCTTATTAGTGGGGTGGGACTGGGTTCCCATAACCTGCGACAACTATGAGCAACATGACTTCATTTAAGAGCTGAAAATCTTAGCATATCATGTTCAGAACTTGGAGACGCACAGTCCCCTACATAGGAAAATTAAGAGGATAAAATATGCCCTATAAATACATTTTTCTTGCTGCCTCACTGCTTTTGTATTTTACTTTCTAACACTGTGGAAATGCAAGAAAACAGATATGGTAGGATGTCGGGGTAGTTGCCTTCACACAACCTAGAATTGGAATAACATTTCTCACTTGTGTCACAAAATAGAAATCCCTTATATAGACAGCCTCAAAAAGTTTAGATGATAAAAATCTCATTCTATAAAATTATTCAAATACCAAGAATTCCGAATGATTAGAATCTCTGATTTTTTTGCAATGATTGAGTAGAAAATGACAGTTCTTTAGATGAGATGCATCTTGATACGCTACGAACCTGTTAGTCAGGCTCCATAATCAAGTATTCAAGCGTCACCCAATTTCATCAAAATATTGAGACGAATCGAGACCGCTGGGTCGTCAATTGCACACGGTCTCGTGTAAAAAATAAAGCCGAACTTACCAATTTAATGATTTCATTACGAATTGAGGGGTATAATGGTAAATAAGGGTCGAATCCACAGAGAAATAAGGGATTTTCGAGAGATCTTTTGGAATTTGATCAAATCGAATGATGAATTGGTGATAGAAATTAGGGAAAATGGTTGATTTAGAAATATAACTCAAAGAAAAATCCACGGAATAAAAAATCACTCGATTTGGATTAGTATTCATGGAGAAATCAAAGAGCAAAGGGGGGAGAAATTTTTGAAAACTGAAAGAACGAAAAATCAAAATTAAAGATGAAATTAAACTAAATTACGATCCTAAATTACAAATTGATGATACATGACAAAAGATTAGAGGGAAAACACATATTCTAACCCGAGATAGTGATCAAAATGATTCACTTAATCGCCGGATTCAAGGCTTTTCATTCTGCGATTTCAAAAACGATCGTCGGTGTTCAAGATACGAATTCTCCTCAATTGATCGACAAAATCTCACTTTTAATCACTACGTGGACGCAGAAGCGAGTCTAGAAGAGATTAGAAGTCAGAGAGTTAAGGATGAAAGGGTGTAGATAGATCAATTTAGTGAAATCATCGAAGAATACATCAAAATGTCGAAGAACATCTCAATTTATAGTGTTTTTGGGCGTAATCGTCTGATCGGGCGTTTCATCAGCGATCAACGGCTTTAATTGATCGCATTAATGCAAATCGTTACCATTAAGTCTTATCAGCTGGATCACAGACGGAGGGCTCAGATGAAGCCACGTGATCGCGCATTATAAAACTCTTTGAAACACATCCATTGGATCGCGATCTGACGCTCTTGATGCGTTTCCGAGCGTTTTAATCTCGACCGTTATAACTCTTGCAATCAGCAGTCAAGATTAAAATGATTGGTGAACCCCAATTTAAGCCACGTGTGTCCATCGATTTAAGTGAAGATCAATGGCAGATATTGCACGCGCGATCGGATGTCCCACATGCTGCCATGTCGCCTCCTCATCGCGATCGTTGATCGCAATCGATCGGACGGCTCTGATTGCGCCACGTCACCTGTGTTATCAAATATTCAAAAAATCAAATTTTAATTAGAAAATCAATTTTTAATTATGGAAAATCCTTAGAAATTCATTAAAAATTCAGAAAAATTCTTGAAAAATCCCTAAAAATTAGAAAATTCATAACTTTCAAAATAGAACTCCAAATTAATCCAAACTTCTTTCATTAGATCAGAAATTTAATTATTTATCATTTTAAAAAGTCAAAATATTTAAATAACAAGAGAATAAATTATTATTTAAAAAATACATTCATTTCTTTAAGATTTTAACTTTAGAAAATTAAATGAATGTTTTAAAAAATAATTTCTCTTATTATTTAACTTTAAAAATCACTTATAATCTCAAGTAAAGATATGTAATAAAATTATTTATCTTTAATTCATCATAATTAACCCTAATTAAAGTATTTTGAGATTATAACTTAAAATTGCATGAAATGATAGAAATGCACTTAAAATATGATAACATGCATACAAATGGAATGTTTTAAGCCTTATTTTGCATTAATAATTATGTATTATCATGTTAATATTGCATGTTATCACATTGCATTCAGCTACAAAGCTCCTGATTCTATTACGTTTAAGTTAATGAGAGGGGATTTGGACCAATATCCAAAATTGGCCTTAATCTAGTGGTCCATGGAAACTTAAACGACCCTCTAAAAAGAAATTGGTCGCAAAAAGAAAGTTGAGCCAGTGAGACGAGTCTCCTAGCATGGCATTAATCATGAGGGTGAAGTCATCTTCCCTGCCGAGAGAGTATTGATGTGGCCCACAATTGTAGTCAAATCTAGAAGACGCCATATGGATGAAAACCCTCAGCAAAGAGCAGTTTTTAGGTTCTTGCTAATTACTCCTAATTTCCAATCTTAGGGGTATAGGGATTGGGTGTAACAGGAAAAATTATCTTTGGAATAAACTAACTAGGTGTCCCTTTCGCAAGGAATCTGGAAGAAATCCAGAAAGAGAATCTCGTTTCCTCTCTGGGAAAGATAAAAAGAGGAAATCGGATACGTTTGTGGCAAATGTACCTGATTTCTCTCTTGTTTGAAGCAAACCTACATGTCTCTAACGATTTTCCAGGGACACAACTTAAAATGCTCAAATACTTTTAATGTTGTCTAGAATAGGAGATGTTTGCGATAAGCAATTGAAGAAACCAAAGTTGAAGAAAATAATAGAAGAAAAAGAGAGAGAAAGCTTCAAAAGAGAGAAAATCGAAGAAAGTAACTCACATTGTTGGAAAAATAGAGAGAAAGCTTCATGAGAGAGAGATAGAGTTTCTTGCATAGTGTGAGAGAGTGACTGAGTGCGTGTGAGAGTGACTGAGTGCATGTGAGAGTGACTGAGTGAATGTGAGAGAGACCAAGAGAGAGAGAGAGAGACTGCGCGAGAGAATATATCATAATTTCTGTTCTCACTAGAAGTGAAAACAGAAACCGAAACCGAACCGAAACCTCGATTACTCGAAACACTCTTGAATGGTTTACATCATCGAAGAACATGTGTATCTATATCCAGATTTGGATGTGGCCGTTGGATTTGGCTCTTCATCTTCAATCAATGGCTTAGATGAAATACTTGGATGTGAGTCGTTGTCATTAAGTTGCGTCCGTTCAATCGAAGATGTTGCGCTCAATTTTTTCTATATCGAGCGTGAAGAAGCGTCGCACGATCACGTCCTTCCAATTGTGAATTGACGCATGAGATGTCGCCGCACGTCCATCAAAGTCCATCAGGTGCATTTAATCTCAACTGTTATAACTCTTCAAATGAACGGCTGAGATAAAATGATTTCAAAATGAATTGTCGCCCAATTAGAGTGCGCCACTGACCCCTTCACATAAGTGAAGATCGACGATTGCGATTAGATTCATGCAATCGCACGCTCCAGATTTTGCCACGTCACTTGCGCATAAAAACAAATAAAATAATCCCATATGACAAAAATTAGAGCAATTTGACAAGTATATAACTTATAAGTGATTATTGAGTTAGCGAAAATCTTGAAAAGGATGCTTAATCTCACTAATCACACCCGTGCACACATATGTGCGCACTCATGCATACGCATGCGTCATGTGGGGGGTACATACATCATCACACGGCTACTCGTTTTTGCCCCCGCCATGTCAACTGCCATGTTAGTGCGATTTTAATCCAATTTTTAATTATTTTTTAATTTGAAATAAATCCAAATAAATTTATAAAAATCAGATAAATTCTAGAAAAACCCCTAAAAATCAGAAAATTTATATCTTTCAAAATATAACTCTAAATTAATCTAAATTTATTTTGTTGGATTAGAAATCAAATAATCTATCATTTTAAAAATTCAAATTTAATAAAAATAAGAGAATAAATTTTTATTTAAAAAATATAATCATTTCTCATAAAAATAAAAATTATAAAAATAAATGAATATATAAAAAGTATTTTCTCTTATTATTTAACATTAAAACCTAATTATAATCTCAAATCTAGATGGAAATAATTTTCTTTAAAACATATTATTTAATTCTGCATAATTATCCCTACAATGATGCATTTTGAAATTATAACTTAAAAATGTATGAAATGATAGATATGCACTCAAAGTATGATAACATGCATAAGAATGGAATGTCTTATGCCTAAATTTGCATTAATAATTAATTAATTACATTTATAAATTGTATATTATCACATGTCAACTGTCACCTCAATCTATTTGAATTTGATTTAGGCTGTCAAATCTGATGCTCACGTGGTCCACTACATTGAGCCATGTGGATTATAACCTGATTTTCTCTCTCTTCTCATGGACAATTATAGAGCAAGATGTAGCACAATACAATGCATTATGTACCGAGAAGAGGAGATCTAACAACCAACCCTTGATTTCCTCTTTCTCTCTCCTCCCTGTGAATCAAAACATGACAAGTGGCACAATAAGAGAGCTTATGTTGATCAAGTTGAAGAAAATCGATGGTTCTCGTAAAATAAAATAAAAATTCTAAGAAATATCAAATGCTTAAAATTGAAATCATGATATTTCATGCTCCCAAAGAAGTTGGGGGTTGAAATTTTATGGGCATGATCATCATTTCAAGCTCTACAAATCCTTGAGTTGCTCTTAATTTTGAGGCAAAAATTTATGTTTATAAACATTTCACGGTGTGCTTTTAACATTGGATAGTTAAGAAGAAAGAGGACACCAATTGATCATTTTTCATGTATGGAACATCATTTCTAGTGAGTTTCTTTTCTTTTATATTTATCCCTCATGTTGAATGTAAGACGCCAAGCCTGCGCAAAATGTATGAGCTCTCAAATGTATCTTTTGATTAGAGACCATTGCTAGAGTGTGTTTTTATCATGAATCCTTGGATAAGAATCATCTTCCATTGATCTTTTCTATTTTACTCATCTTTTCATCAATATTTTCATATGTTCAAAACCTAAATTACGTTTCAACTATTGATCAAGAGTTTTCAATCTTTGAAAAGTGTTTGGAAGCATTTGATCGGTCATTTCATTTCTTCCATACATCTTTTTCTTTTCCTTTAAAATTTTTAATTTCTTAATTTAAAAATACTTAGAAAATTTTCCTTTTATTTTAATCATTTAACCTTCCTCTATGTGGATTTCACCTCAACTTGCCACTATTCTAAATTTCGTAACAAAATTCAAAGAGTTGAGTATAAATTTTGATACATGAACTTGTAATTTCTGTGACCATGATATCATATATCTTTTTTCTTCTACTTGAAAAGTGCTAAGTGAGGTGGAGAATGTTTGAGACGGATGTCAAACCAAAATAAAAAATAAAAATTAAAAGCTAAGAGGATCAAAGACAAATGACTATTTCAAAAAGAAAGATGACAACAACTTCATTTAAATACTTTGCGAAGAAGTGATAAACTTGAAACATGTCATTATTACAAAGGATAAAGAGAGAAAGATGGTTGTATTTCAGATTGGTGGTGACATTTGAGGAAGTTCCACTAAGCTAATTACATGAAGATCCTAGGTGATGGAAAAAATGGTAGATATATTTCATAAGCAAAAAGTTGTAAGTTGAAACACAAAAGTATCACCACTGATCAAACCAAGCACAAGCTTGTTTGATTTATCATTCACATAGAATGCTCCTTCACATTGGTTATGACTTAGGGACTCAAAAACTACCATCGTACTTTGCCCAAAAAGATGTTGACCTTCCTTGTAGTTGATAGAATATGAGGTTGATAATCCTTCCAAAATTTTTGATTTGAGCATCAAATATAACATAAATTTTTGATAATGCTTATTAGCTCTCCTCATTGATTAACTATTTCATCATATAAATTAATTTATTAAGGATCAATTTTATCCAAATTGACAAGTGAGCATGTTTGTGGGTGCCAAGTTATATCATGTGCTTTGGGAGATATGGAGTATATTACAACTCCCTCATGAAACCTTACTGTCCTTGGCCCATGTACATATAATCGTTCATTTGCATAAGACTCATGAATGACTCAAGGTATGGTTAAAAATTAAACCCTAATCGGGCACTCAACTTAGTTGTGATGCAATTAAGAAATCATCAAGAACATATTCTCTCATATTTCCATTACCTTTGGCGAAAGGTTAATTGCATCTCATTCTTTGAGTCATTCTCCTATTATATAAAAGGCGAATGATCCCATTTTGACCACTCAATCAGCTTTGAGGATTTCATGCCGGATCTAATCTATGATGTCTTGCAGATCTTATGGCTTGATATTTGTAAGTCATTGTCAATATAAGATCATTTACCTACAAGATGTCTTTAGTGTCTTAAGTTTAAGGATAACATACAGAAGCGTGACGTGAATTAACTTGCACAATAGTTAAAGTTATTGAAAGGATTTATATGAATCAATTCAGTAGACTCTTTCTCTTGATGTCTTCACACCAATTGTCATAAGATCAACTATACTCATTGTATGAGTCAAAGAAGACAGTTGTATTATTGGCATATATTTTGATGTCTTTCTCAAATATCTCTCGAATAAGTATATTTATAAAATTTCTTGAGAGACTATTGATCACTATATTTGATCTTATCATAATTCACTTAATCATTGCATACACCCATTGACTTCATTACAAATATTATACAAGAATGATAATGAATAAAATTTCATTTCAATGAATATAAAATAAAAATAGAAAAAAATATGATTGGTTTGCAAGCCACATAATATTCATCAGTGGCAACATGCTAAGAATATTTTCATCTAAGATGTATCATGATTGTCAATATATTCTCATAAACATGCTAAATTTGGCGAAATAAGTTTCCTTCAAAATTGATGCATGGACTATTTACAACCAAATTCACATTTTAGGAATGTCAATCAATTGGATCTATGAGGAGTGGACAATATGTAAGCATGTTTTGGCAGTTGAAGAGTTGAATAGACCATACACATGGGATAATGTGGCTCATATTTGTTCAAGCTACTCAAGGACTTCTACCTTTTGGGCAAGGTAAGAGATTTTATAATAATTGGTTATTAAGTTTTCCAATATATATTAACTATTTTTAAATATTTTTTCTAATGTGTGCCATAACTAATGATAATGCAAGCACCAACAAAAAATGCTAAAAAATTTAGCTTCTTTTATGAAAGACTGTAACTCAATGTTAAATTGTGACCATCGTATGCCTTGCATTGCCCATACATTCTATCTCACCTTTCAAAATGGAATAAAGCAATGTGATACTGAATTTGACTATTTAGAGATAATTCATATTATATGGCCTATAAGCCAAATTATACTTTCACGTATCTCATTTTTATTTTTAAAAATAAAATTTATTCATTATTATTCTTATGTAATGTTTGCAATGAATCTCATGAGTATATATAATGACTAAGTCAATTATGATGAGATCATAATATAGTGATCACTACTCTTTAAAAATATGGTCTAAATATTCTTATTCTAGGGATATTTGAGAAGGATATCAAAATATCTGGAAAGAATATCACCATCATATCTGACTCATACAATGAGTATGGTTAATCTTATAGCGATCGGTGTGGAGAAATCAAGGATAGACAATGGGTGCACTTTAGAGAAAGAGTCCATTTAATTGATTCGTATGAATCCCCAAATAGTATTCTACCTAATTATCAATCAAATTGATTCTCATCATGGTTGTATATAAGGTCCATAGACTTGAGATACTAAAGAGATATTTGTGTATGGATGATTGTGTTTTGACTATGACTTATATATCTCTAAAGTATCATTGATTATATACAACATGAAGTCCTCATAGGTAATTGTGGGATCAAGATGATAAAGTCTGCCCTCCGTAGAAGCAAAAATTGACTCAAGGAGTTAGATACGATTAAATCCTTGTCCAAGTAGTGGAAATTTCAAGGAAGGTGTCTGTGATGATTTCCTTTATACATCAATACTAACTTGAGTGGTTGATTATGATTTGATTTTTGAACATACCTCAAGTCATTCATGATTATCATACATATGAAATGTTATATGTATGATAACCAATGGTAGAAAGGTTCCATAAATGAGTTCTTATTAACTCCATATCTTTGTAGAGCACGTGATTTGCCTCATCACCTAACAAGTTGGCCACTTTACCTGTTAATTGAGTCAAATTGATCCTTATTAGATTAAACTATAATGTTGATATAGTTAATTAATGAGGTTTATTAATATGTGTTTTTAGATTTATGAAATTATTAACTAGCAAGATATAAGGAGTTAGAGGGTCACATACATAAGATTAATGGATGTTGGTAGGTATAGATATAATTTTAGGGTTTTTATGAAACTTTTATATAATATCTAAAAATAAGGGGAGAATGATCACTCCTAAGGGTGCTTATATGAACCTTGTTAGAAACTCTCCCCTTTCTTCTCTTTTTCTCTCTTGATGAAGAGATTTGAAGAGGAGATACAATTGTCCAACTATTCTGTAGATACTACTAGAGGTTAGAACTTTTTCAATGAGCCTTGTAGGTATGAATTTTGATCTTTACTATAGTGAGATGCTTGGTGCCTCATTATTTCAAATGTTTTGATTGAAGTTTTTGTGGGCTTATCCAGTGTCAGATCTTAGTAATGGCTATAGAGGTGTTGAACAAAAAAATAATGTTTCATACATACAAATGGAGAGAGATTTTCTCAACACATTTTGCTAAGGTATTTGGCCTTTTAAAGATAACACATAGATGCTTAGTGCTTCAAATGTTTTCTTTTTATCCAGAGTTATCCCTATTATTGAAGGGATATCAAATTTTACAATAGATAGCCTCAATTCTCTCAATGATCCAAAATATTATTACCATGGGATCAATTGGAGATGTTAAAGAGCACATATGATGCTATGACATCAAAAATTTTTAAGTATAAAGAAATTGTGCAATGCAATCTAGCCTATGTCATTGCAGCATAATGGATCCAAGTAAAAAGCTTTGTGGTTTTTGTTTTGGATGTCATGAAGATGTTATAAATCAATTTGTTCATTTCCTTGATGTTGATGATGATGTGCCACAAAGGCGGGAACCTACCCATCGAGCACCTTGGGATGATCAATGCATGAAGAGAGGATCAATGTATAATATTTTATCGAGCTATATAGCAGGAGAGGATCAATGCATAAGGAGAGATAGATCAAATGTTGTGGAGGGAAAAAATGAATATTTGAATGAATGACACAATGTTGTTGATCCATTGACAAGGTAAGGGAACATTGAAACTCTTTTGATTCCTCAAAAGTTTTATATCCTTCAAAGGAGTACCTCGCATTTGTGCACCTAGAATACTCATGGAGAGCCTCTTTTCAGTCAAGAAACATGTCGTTACATGCAAGTGAGGGAGTACAATAGTTGGCAAAATTATCCCGGGTAGCTATCAAGAGTGGAGGATAACATTGAAGACCAAGATGCAAAGCTCTAAAATGTGAAAGTTTCATTGCCTGCATGCATTTCTTGGTTCTATTTAATTTTTTGTGTCACTCATTTGTTAGACTATGATCTGCATAGACTTTTTCACCAATTTATTTTCTGCTTCATATTCTAACTATTTTTTAGTGTTAATTTCTTTTCCTCATTTAATGTTGTTTTTGCTCTCATTTCATATTTTTAGCATTAACCACATATATAGTTTCTCCAAGTTAGCCCCTATTTCTCTTTTTTTTAGTTTGAATCAATTAGCTCCTTCCATTTTTCATTTTTCTTTAACTTTTATGTGTACAAATTCATTCTATTTCTAGATATTGTGGAATGACATGAAACTTTGACTTTTTGAAGAAAAAAATGGAACTGAATCCCCATATACTTTTGATTTTATGTAGGAAATTATTGAGATTTATGCTTCTCATATGATGATGAATATATCAAAGGGTGTTGCAATAGGCTTCACAACAACAATGGCAATGGCACAAAGTAAAGATATCATGGTGGACGACGATTTCCAATAATGCTTGTTATGGATGGCGATTTTCTCGCCTGTAATTCATGTATTCTCTCATATTCCTCAACATTGACCATCTCTTCTCTCAATATCATAAGGAACAATATTTTTTGTCCAATAAAAACTCCTTTGGAGATTTAATTGCATTTCTTATTTGATGGGCCAAGAAATTCTTAGGTCTTTCTGTAATTCTTCATTTAGTGTTGTTTTTGCTTTCGTTTCTTTTTTTAAAAAAAAATTAAACATGATAATTTTTTCTGTCAATTTTCTGTCCCTGGTTCTAATTTTTTAGTTTGAACTGATTTCCTCCTGCCATTTTTCCTCTTTTCTTTAATTTTAATGTATAAAATTCATTCTATTTTGATTTTTTTCTACAGTTAATTTTAATTTTCCCCATTACAATTTGCAATATCTATAGTCGACATTAGTTCCATTCATTTTCTTTTTTTCTGTTTTTCTTTAAATATTTCTCGCTTCAGTGCATTATTTGAAATTATTTTCGCTGTTTTATTTTTCCCGAAGCATTTATGAATTTACCATATTATTTTCCAGTTTTTTTATTATTTTGTTCAATTTTATTTTCTATGGGCTTGGACTACGTCTTGATTTATTCGGCACGCCCTGCCGTGGGCAGAGCAAAGGCTGTGACAGCCCATGCCACGATATGACGCACTCGGGCCCTGGACCGGGCCGCAAAAATAAAATAGCCCATGGGCCATGGTATCAAGCTCTATATGACCCACTTTGTTATTTATTTATTTATTATTTACTTATATTTTTTTGGTTGACGAACTCCGATGTACGGCATTTTCAGACCTGATGGGAAATCGCCGTGGCCCACTTAAGGCCCATGTAGAACGTTTACGAACGGTTGCGAACGGTTTACCTGATGGGAAATCGTCGTGGCCCACTTAAGGCCCATGTAGAACCTCCAATAGAAACATAACAGATTAACGTAACGGATCCGGATTTCGTTCGGAGATAAATTTCTTCTAATTCTCCTGCCAGCGTGAAGCTCAGATCTGGAGATTTGAATGGGAATGGAGAGGAGCAGAACTGAAGAGGAGGAAACTGAGGAAGAAATCATGGAAGCCGCTGCTTTACTGCCCCTCGCAGGGGTGTCCCAGCAGCCGTACGTCTCGGAGCTTCTTTCTTTTCACTCTCGATCGTCTTCACAAGGTGCGACGAAGTCCAGACTTGGCAATTTCTGGATACGATTGTCCTATATTTTCCTAAGCTTTAATTGTTTTAGGAACCGGAGTTACTTCGGGTGGATGCTGAAAGGATCAGGAGGCAGATGCAAGAAGTGGCGGTGGCGAATTACCGTGCCTTTGTTGCCGCAGATCGGGCCTTATCATCTTGTCGGGAGCAATTGACTGCTGTTGGACGGCATTTAGACTCCATGGTAGGGTATTTGTCTGTATGTTTTTGTTTATTTTTCACTTTCTACCGTAAGCTACTAACTTTTTTTATTCTCCTGAAATTATTTTTCGGTTACTTCTTTGAAAAATTGTGATTATCGTGATGGAAAACTTGGACCAAATCCATAGTTGGGTATTTGTTTTTTTGGTCATTTTTATCTCTTTCAACCATAATGTCCCTCTTAAGCATAATGTCTCTTTCAAGCAAGGCTTTTTTTTTAGTCCCTCGTAAGTAAAAGAGGGGTGCGTAGGCTTGCGCAGTGCAGGAATGATGGCCTCCTGGGAAGAGGGGCTCCGGGGGTGGAGAAGGACTCTGGTTTTAAGCTAGCCCAGGCTTAGGTATAGCAGGGATGGGTGACTCCCTGGGAAGAGGCACGCCAGGGTGAGAAGAACTCCACAGTTGTGGGTGCTTAGTCTTGGGCAGTCCAGGGATGGGTGACCTCTTCAGAGGGAAGAAGAGGGTACTTCTACTGGTTGATCACCTATTTGGGGTGAACTTCCTCTGCAACTTTCAAAAAAAATTATGTGATGGATATTTGAATATTTGAAAAAAGAATGACTTGTGTGATGGATCACTTGCGCTAAGTCCATGGAGGGCCTTGTTTGTTTGTTTATGGTTATTTTTCACTATCTACCAAAATTTGCAAGCTTTTTTCTTGTATTATTCTTGTGAAATTATTCGATAGTTGAAATTATTCGATAGTTGATACAGACAAAATTATGCAAGTTTTTGTTGTCTTGTATTGTTCTCGAGAAATTATTCTTCTTTGAATTTTTGAAAAAGAAATGACTTGTGTGATGGGTAACTTGGGGTTTTAGTTATCTCTTAACTGTGTTTCTTTTATATCATTGGACTAGTTTTCCCTGAAAACTATATAATGAATAGAATAGAAATAGCTGGAAAGTGCAGGTGTAGGACTTTCAAATGACATATAACGTTAAAAAGCTTGATCCTTTTTCCCATTTTATCCATTAGATCCTTCTCCTTTACATTGAAATGAATGAGAATTATTTATTCACTACTGGTTTTCTGTTTCTAAGCCTCTTTTCTGTAATTTTTGAGAATGTGAGGTTAGTTTCCTTTTGTTAAATTTAGTTTTCTACCCTTCGTTATTTCAGACCAATGAGGTTCCCGAGCTTTCATCCGGTTGCACCAAGTTCCTTGACTCTGCTCAGGAGATACTGGAGGAGAGAAAAATCAACCTGTCATTACTGGCGAATCACAGTACCTTGCTTGACCTACTCGAAATCCCTCAATTAATGGATACGTATGTACTGATTCCTCTGTAATTGTTGAAATGGTTTTCATTTTCATTTCACGTTGCTTTTCGCTATGATTTGCCTACATTATTATGGGTTTTCTTACTTTCTTGACTACATTGCTTTTTCCAGATGATGAACTATGGTAGGACATATATGAATATCTCTCTGGTAATCTTCAGTATGCAGCTCATGATGGGAGTGTAAATTTATGAAAATGATTAATCTCAATGCTTGGCTTTTTCTGTTAAATGTTTTGTTGTTACAGTAGAAAGTAGTGGAAAAAGAATGATTTGTCTTTTGTGATTAAGTAGGAATGTGTTTGATCACGTTTTTGAATTATTTTTCGGGTGGCAATTCAGATGCCGACCTTGGTACTTGACATTCAATTGATTTATCATCGGACAGATTTGCATACTTATTCTCCAAATATCCTTCTCTGTAGATATTTTTTTGAAAACCCAAAATATTTCCAAGAAATCTAAGGAATCTTGATCAACTAGATGTCATCATGATGATCTGATTTAGAATTGAATTAGGTTGGCATGAAGGGCAAATAAGCATTATGAAAGGAGAATGCTAAGTCTAGAGGTTCATACCAAAACTTCAAGAACTTTTATTCGAAGAAATGTAGGAAAGTACAACGAGTGTGTGACAGGAGGAAGTTGCCTTTGGGAAATTGGATAGGAAAATTTAGAGTCTTTCCCCTAGCTCTCCGTAACTAGCTTCTCAATTTCTTTTACTCCTCTTGATGAGGTTCCTCTTTAACGATTTTCCTCTGCCAGTTATAGCAGTAGATAAACGATGTTTCTGGTTGTAAAATCAGAATCCAGAAGTGTGCTTTTAAAAAAATGTTTTAAGCCTACAGTTCTCCACCATCACCAATGTTGAATTCTTTCATTACTCTCAAATGATTTCTCCAGCAATTGCTTTTTTCTTCTGAAAAAAAGCCTGTCTGATAGATGTGAATTTTAGACCTTTGCAGCTGTATACGCAATGGAAATTATGATGAAGCGCTTGATTTAGAGGCCTTCGTTTTGAGATTGTCAAAAGTGCACTCTGAGTATGACCTCTCTTTCTTGCTTTTCTCTGCGCACATGTATCCTCTTCAATTGAGTTCTTCCAAATACATTCATGTTCTAATTTAACTTTTTCTTGTTTATTGGATCTAGATTGCCTGTTATTCAGGCTTTGGCTGTAGAAGTTAAGCAGACCACCCAAGCAATGATTTCACACCTTCTTCAGAAACTTCGATCAAATATTCTGGTATTCCATCAAATGCTCTGATAGAGGATCGTTTTTCAAATATGCCATTTAATTTCATTTTCCTTAGTTACCAGAATGCCTTCGTATTGTTGCACATCTACGACGCGTGGGAATATTCAGTGAATCTGAGATGCGCCTACAGGTTCAGTATAACTCTTATGACTTATATGTTTGGTTCCATTTTTTTTAATAATATTTCCTCTTCCTCTTAACTCTTATGGTTGACATTCTTATTTAGTATTTAAATTAAGTCCTTTTTCGTTGAATTATTTTTACCAACTTAGGGCAGTGGATTTATATATATCATTTAAAGTGAATATTTCTCTCAAGATGATTCACATTGAACCATAGTATATACCATGGTTTTGTTGTGTATCATAGTTTGGCTAGGGTGGTGAACCAGGATTTGCCCACAGTCTCCTGTTTATTTCACTGGATCAATTGCTGTTTGTTTGATATGGAAAACTTACACCTGATGAGGATAGGATGGAACCTTTATGATGAACTTCTTACTCATGAATTACAAATTTTCAATGACTTTGTTTTTGAGAAAGGGTCAACGACTTCTTTAGTTGGAATGCATATGATTATTTCTGTTAGAATCTGGTAGTTAAATTTTCAATCATTTGACCTGCCTAGCTGTTCTGTTACATTTCTCCTCTGAGGATTTATAGTTATACATGAAAATTTCTTCGCAGTTTTTGAGGTGTAGAGAAGCATGGCTCACAGCAATCCTCGAAGATTTGGATCAGAGAAATGCCTATGAGTACCTTAAGGGGATGGTGAATTGCCATAGGACTCAGCTTTTTGACATTGTTAATCAATATCGGGCAATATTCAACAACGACAAATCTGGCAATGAGGAGAACTATGATGGTGGGCTTCTTTTCAGTTGGGCCATGCATCAAATTAACACTCACTTGTGCACTCTGGAAGCCATGCTTCCCAAGATTGTTGATGGCGGGGCCTTGTCAAATATTCTCGACCAATGTATGGTGAGTTTTTTGCTGAAGAATATAGTTCATGACCAATGTGTGGTAGAAACTGCAAGAGTTCATCTGAAACATCATTCACTGTCGATATTTTTCCTGATATTTGATTTCACTCCGATCATGTATTTTTAATGAAAAACACAATGACTCATCAGGGCACCATAGTTTTCCTGCACCAATTGTAATGTTGTCATTGTCATCATTTATGCTAATATTTCTTAAACAGGTTTGCTACTTATCACGACATTTTCAATTTACTCATGGTCATGACCTAAGGATTTTTAGACCACTAAATATTGGAGAGAAGGCTAAGACATTGGTGATGACTGTGACAGCCCTTGATAGAGGGAAGTTGTAAAGGAGCATATTTAGTGGGATGTTGATAAGGTTTGGGAGTATAGGAACATATCTATGAATTATATGTGGCAACATTTGTGGATTCTACATTTGATTTCTTCCTCCCGACAGCTGATGAATCAATTGAATTCATCTACTGTTCACTATTCTTAATCCCAACTGAATACAGCTTAATAGTTTCTTGGCAAGAAGGATCTTATCATATTTTTCATCTTTTAGTACTGCGCAATGGGTCTTGGCCTGGTTGGATTGGACTTCCGGGGCCTTCTGCTACCACTGTTTGAAAAGTAAACTAATTTTATTATTTTAGTACAAAGCCCATGAATCTCCTTTTAGATTTCATTATATTTTTAGCTTACACTTGGCCACTTCAGTGCAGTGCTTAACTTATTCTCCAGGAATGTGAGCATGGCAGTAAAAAGCTTTGAGGTAATTGAAAGTCTTTATCATTTTTTATGCTTCTTTCCTCTTTGTTTGTGAAGTAAATTAGCATGTTTATGATATTCAACCTAAAGTCTTCCAATTAAAAGCTGATAAAGTCAAATTAAAAGCTGATTCGTGAATGACCCTCTAGACCAGATTGGTGGAGGCGCTAAGAGGCTCTACTCTTTTTTTTTTTGAAATATTTTGATAGAAGAGTTTTGGAATAGGCGCTAAGAGGCTCTACTCTTGGAATAGAGAGATGTGTTCGCATGACTACTATTATTTTTACATTTATGATATTCAACCTAGTTGTCATATTCATATTAATAGTTGTATTGATGTTTGTTTTTTCTGAAAAGATAGTGGCATTGAGAGCTATCTGTGTTATATTTGATTGATTCCTTTAAATGAATGGATTCAACTCCAACTAAGAACATAGAACCCAAAAGGATCAAATAGGAAATAATACTCTGAATCATATAACTATAATGAAATATACAATTAACCAATATTTATCAAAATTTAAAATGAGCCCAAATAAATGGTTTGTTCATCTTTTTCCTCGAACCTTGAGGTCCATCAGTCTGGATTCATGTTGATTTCTTTTTCATTGAAATTGAAGACTGTCATCTCTTTCAGGAAGCATTGAGTTCACATCATTGGGTTCCTTTGCCAGCTGTTAGCTTCGCAACAAATGGCATGGTTGATGAGAGTCATGACGATATGGCTCCACCATCTATTCTCATGGAACATATTCCTCTCGCTGTATTTGTTAATGGTATGTAATTCCATTTTTTTTCTTTTTGTTTTGGTAAGATTTGGTATCTGATTAACTGATATAACAAAGTCAACATGAATGCTGAGAAAATTCTTTGGATATACCTTGCTATCTGCAGATGCTATCTGGAATCAGATATTCCATTCGTATCAATCAGTTTCTTTAGGATTCAACCACATTACCGCTCTTGCCATTTCGGGTTTATTCCAATTTTTTTATCCATAATCAATAAATTTAATAAAATAAGCAAATATATGATCTTATGTCTATAAAAATATACAGGGGGTAGAATTATAATATGTTATTAGTAGCGTTGATAACATCTTCCTCCCTCGCAGGTGTTTCATTGGCTATGAATGAACTGCGGCCTTGTGCTCCCCTCAGCTTGAAGCATGCCCTGGCCCAGCAGATAATCCTAGGACTCCAAGAAGTTTCTGAAGCCCTACTTCACTATAATTCAACTAGGGTTCTACGACAGAACGAGTCTGCCCTCTTTCTCTCTTTATGCCAAGTTTTTCTAGAGGTGCTGACCAGAACTCTCTCATCTCTTCCTATGCACAGTCAGAGAGCCATTGAACTTGTTGATCTTTCTGGTTTCAGGTTGTATGTTTGTATTGTGCCACTTGCTTTGGTCGCTGTTATCCTGGAGGTGCTGCCTTTAATCACAGAGAAGAGGACTTTCTTTGACGGAGTTGGCCAGCTTTTGACTGGCTCTCTTTCCAAGGGCCTCAAGAAATACATTGACCATGTTCAAGAAGACCGTGCTCAAACCAAAGACAATGTCCTCGCAGATGTAAGCAAGAACAAGGCAGAGATATTGCCAGATTCATAGCTATTATCGTTTTTTTACTATTCTAGTAAAGGAATGAAAGATTAGGTCATATTTTTTGGAGAAGTGGGGGTGCCTGAAAGATTCGGCAGCAGATCATCAATTCTAGTCCCGCTCTAACCTCAGCATGCTTCATGCCAGAGTTCTGATTTAATCCAGAGAACTGGTGCTGAAAATAAGAGAAATCCATTTCTCCACCACCATTGTCAGTCAAATATCAGATTGGTGCCATGTGGTCAACGCAGTCTTCGACTCAAGTATGGGCAGAGGGCAGAGGATGGTCTGGAGTTAGGAAAGTATGTTGAAGCTCGAATCCGGTCGCCGAGACCCTCTGCTTCTGGATCCAGACTCTGATGACTCCACGCTCATGCGAGAACCCATCTGCGGCTAAGCATGAGATCGCCATCAGCACCTTCAATCCATCAGAGAAACTAAAGAGGGGTATTGACTTTGATTATGTCTGCTGACCTTGAGAATTGGGCAAAAGAAATGAGCAGGAGCTGGTCCAAGACTGGGGCCCCTGAGCCTGGCAAACGAGTCAGCGCTGGAAGCAAACCGGGCCAGCTCAGGGATGATCGAGGATTTCAAATGAGTCTTGTTTGTCTGGGTTTTTGGGGGGGAAGAAAAGGCTTCCCTTTCGACCAGTCTTCTCGCTTCCTTGACGGCGGAAGGTGTTTGAATTTTTCTTCCGAAGCGATTCGTTTCACGGTTTCCTCTCTCCTTAGCACAACCATGTGTTCGACTGAAAGCGTTTGAACCAGAAAACTGCATTTAACAAAAAAGATTCTCCCGCGTTGACTTTAGTATACGTTGTTGATAGTTTACATGCTTTTGGGCCTGGGCTAGATCTTTTCGAGCTTGGTTGCTCATGGTGAGAGTGGTCCGTAGCTCCTATTTTAGTCTCTCAAACTCGTCGCCATCTTCGCTCTGCAAAATAGATCTACTCGAGGGAATTATAAGAAGGTCGATGCTCTCAAGAATGAAATTGTGTTCTTGCCTGATAGCATTGACTTATCGAGTGCAACAATATCACAGGCTCGACACTGAAGGAACCCAGGAACTCTTGCTCCTTCGGAGTCCCGCTCTCGAGGGTAGCCGTAGCTGAAGTATCCTCGTTTTCTTTGTTCTATGGACCGGGAAATGGGAGAAGAAGACAGATGGATCTCGCCACAGTTGGTCAACCCGTTGACTTCTGAGGAGGATGGTAAACGCAGCGATGTCTCTTAGCGTTGCAGAGAACGAGCTGGACATGCCCTTCTTGCTGCTCCCATAGAAAGTAACCTCCCGCTGCCACAATAAAGACCACACTCCGTGAGGGAGCTAATCCAAGCCGTTGGATCATGATCCTACGTCACCAATAAGAGACTGAAGGAGATCTAATCACGAGCGTCCATGTGTACGAGTTATAACGGTGTGGATTTGCCGAGGTGGAACGTGGGGGTCCCACGGTCATTATAACAGTTGTATTCAGTGTGTCTTTCTAGTTTTCTTGTTTTGTTTTCTTTAAATACCGACGATTGTTCGGTAGAACATGAGTGAAGTGAATCTTGTTTCTTGAGTGGTTTATTTGATTTCTCTATACAAGCGTGTGCGATCAAGTGATTCGTGTCCTCTGCAAGTGATTTTGTGCTTACAAGTGGTATCAGAGCGGTAGATCGTGGAGAGAAACTTGAGAAGATGCCGAAAAGAGGGGAGACATCATTCCAAAGTGAGAGAGCTTCGACTGATGATTTGATCAAGAAGGTGGAGGTGGTCGTTCCGACACCTTAACGCAACTCTCGGCGACGAATTACCGTCACTGGGCAATGAGAATGGAGGTTCATCTTGATGCTCAAGGACTGTGGGAAGCCGTAACCGGAATCGAGACGAACAAGCAGAAGGATCGCCTTGCCCTGTCCGCCATGTTAGCGGCGATTCCGGAATCTTCAAGAGTTCAACTTGATATCAAGAAATCCACAAAGGTTAATTGGGAGATAATTCGATCTTTCCACGTGGGAATAGATCGTCTCGCCCAATCAAGAGCTTAGAGATTAAGAAGGGAATTCGAAAACCTGTCAATGAATAAAACTGACAAGGTTAGTGATTTCACTGATAGGTTCTCAAGAATTGTATTCGAGTTACGACAACTCGGTGAGAGGCTTGATGACAAAGATGCGGTCAAGAAGCTGCTACGATCGATGCCTCCAAGGTATGACTCGCTGACGCTTTCACTTGAGCAATTCGGTGATTTAGAATCAATGTCGTTAGTAGAAGCAATCGGGTCATTAAAAGTCCATGAGATGAGATTGTCCGAAAGAGACTTAAGAGAAGAAGAACAAGCTCTCTTGTCTCATGCTATGTGTAAACTCAAGAAAACAAAGCAAGATGATGGACAGACATGACGAGGAAGAGGCAGAGGAAGAGGAAGAGGTAGAGGAAGAGATCAAGGCAGAGGAAAAACCCAAGCTAGTTATGATCAAAAGCAAGCTAATTCAAGAAAGCCTTTTGACAAATCAAAATTTCAGTGCTATAATTGCCAAGACTTTGGTCATTTTGCAGATGAATGCAAAAACGAGAAGAAGCCAAGAGTAAGAGATGAATCGGCAAACCTTTCAATTGAAGAAACGAGCTTGTTTATGGCATATACAGAGGATATTTTGCTGCAAGGATCTCAAGAAGTAAATCTCATGAAGAATGTATGGTATCTTGACACAGGAGCGAGTTCACATATGACAAGTAAGAGATCCTATTTTCATTCTCTTGACGAAAATCAACAGGGAGCAATCAAATTCGAGTGATGAATCCTCAATAAGATATGAGGGAAAAAGGATCTATATTCCTAAATTACTTAGATGGGGAAGAGATTAAACTTGAAGGTGTGTTGTATGTTCCTTCTCTGAGGGTGAATATCCTAAGCCTTGGGAAGCTAGATGAGGATGGATTCACAGCTACTTTAGAAGGTGGTGTCCTATCTATATTCGATAAAGAAGGAAAGCAATTTGCGAGAATTCGGAAGACAAATGGCAATATGTATCTACTTAAACTGGGTGTATCCGAGTTCTGCCAAATTTCAAGAGAAGAAGATCAAGAAGTGTGGCTGTGGCATCATCGCTTCTGTCATCAATACTTCCGAGCGATTGATGACATGAGGAAAGGTGAAATGGTAAGAGGATTACCTAATATTAGTTTTTCGGATCGTTTATGCAGAAACTATGTGGCGGGCAAGCAAAGTTGAAGTGCTTTCCCATCTGCATCGTCTTTCCAAGCCACAAAGAGACTTGAACTCATATATGGTGATATATGTGGTCCAATTACACCATCAACCATTGGAGGCAGAAGGTACTATTTCCTCCTTGTTGATGATTTTACTTGGATAATGTGGGTCTTCTTTCTACGAGAGAAGTCGAAAGCATTTCAGCATTTCAAAATCTTTAAAAATCTATATGAATCCGAAAGTGGTGAAAAATTAAAGTGTTTTAGAACAGATAGAGGTGGAGAATTTAACTCTGAGGAATTTGAAAACTTATGTAATTTGAATGGGATTAAAAGACAGATTAATTGCTCCTTATTCTCCTCAACAAAATGGAGTTGTGGAAAGGAAAAATAGAACTATTATGTCTTGCGTTAGAAGTATGTTAAAAGAGAAGAATTTGCCTCTAGAACTGTGGGCAGAGGCAGTGAACACCTGTGTTTATGTACTAAATCGATCCTACACAAAGAGTATGAAGGGTGAAACTCCATATGAGAAATGGAGTGGAAGAAAACCCTCTGTGGATCATTTACGGGTGTTTGGATCAGTGGTTCATGTAAAAACCACAAGAAAGGTAAGTAAACTTGAAGATAGAAGTACTGTGATGATTCTCATTGGATATGAACGTGGTACAAAAGCTTATAGATGCCTTGAACCAACGAATTTTTAGGTAACTATTAGCAGGGATGTCATCGTTAAGGAATCTCAGAGTTGGGACTTTAGTCAACAGAGAGGTCAATGCCTTGATCTCACTATTTATTCAACCGTTAATTTGGTAAATCCATCTGAAGGTCCGACTGTCGATCAAGACTCATATATTACATCCATTGTACCTACAGAGGAGCATAGAGATCAAGATCAATCTACAGAAGAAGATAGACCTGAGAGGTTTAGATCAGTACAAGAGATTTATGATGAAACACGAGAAATTGAGGAGGATGAAGCTTGTTTTTTTCTGGAGAAGAACCCACATCGTTTATAGCAGCAATGAAAGAGGAAGTGTGAAGAAGAGCTATGAAAGAAGAAATAGAAGTTATTGAGAAAAATTTCTACTTGGGAGCTTGTGAAATTACCCGAAAAGTGCAAATAGATTGGAGTTAAGTGGATATACAAGATTAAAAGGGATAATTCTGGAGAAATTAAAAGGTATAAAGCTCGGTTAGTGGCTAAAGGCTTCAGTCAAGTAAGAGGAGTTGACTTTGAGGAGGTGTTCTCTCCTGTGGCAAGAGCAGAATCCATTCGGATAATTTTTACAATGGCTGCTCCGTTTAAGTGGAAATTACATCATTTGGATGTAAAATCGGCGTTCCTAAATGGATACATAGAAGAGGATATCTATGTAAATCAACCCGAGGGATTTATAAGAGGAGGAAAAGAGAGTTATGTCCTTAAATTGAAAAAGGCATTCTATGGTCTCAGACAAGCCCCAAGGGTATGGAACAACAAGTTGGATGAAACACTAAAATTGATGGGCTTCATTAGAAGCATTAATGATCAAGCTGTGTATACATCAAACAGAAAAGAAAGAAAATTGTGGGTGGGAGTGTATGTTGATGGTTTGATCATCACAGGATCAAATTCTGAGGAGATTGAGGTTTTTAAAATTTCAATGAAAACAAAACTTGAGATGACAGATTCGGTTTATTAAATTCTTATCTGGGTATTCAAATAATGCAGGAAGAAGATGAAATAAAGATATGTCAGACACATTATGCATTGAAAATTCTGGATACTTTTAAGATGTCAGATTGCAATGCATAAAAAATGCCAATGGAATGCCAATTGAAGCCAAACCGAAATGGAGAGGGATTAGAAGTGGAATCTACTCTCTTTAGAAGGATAATTGGGTGTTTAAGGTATCTTACCTTAACTCGAACCAATTTGATATACTCGGTGAGTTATTTACGCCGGTTTATGAGTAAACCTTACTCAAACCACATGACAGCCGCAAAGAGGATTCTAAGATACGTGGAAGGAACAACAGACTATGGTCTAAAATATAAATCAGATAAGGAGTGTGAGTTAATTGGATACTGTGACAGTGACTATGCTGGTGATTTGGATGACAGGAAGAGTACATCGGGTTTAATTTTTTTCCTCGGATCTAAACTGATTGTTTGAAATTGTTCTAAACAGAAAGTGATAGCTTTGTCATCTTGCGAAGCATAGTATATTTCGTCCACCATGGTGGTGTGTCAAGGGATTTGGATAAGTAGATTTATGCATGAGTTGAGTGGATGCGAGGAGAAATGTTTCGATTTGTGTGTTGACAACAAATCGGCCATAGAGATCAGTCCGAATCCTATTCATCACGGTCGAACTAAACACATCTGATGTGCGATTCCATTTCATTAGAAAGTGCGTGGAGGAAGGTAAAGTGATTCTTAGATACGTTCGGACGGAGAATCAGGTGGCTGATATCTTCACAAAATCGCTCGGGATTGCCAAGTTTTGTGAATTCCGAATTGAAATTGGTCTCACAAGAGTTCAACGATGCTCTGATCAAGGAAGAGATTGAGGGAGCTAATCCAAGCCCGTTGGATCATGATCCTACGTCACCAATAAGAGACTGAAGGAGATCTAATCACGAGCATCCATGGGTACGAGTTATAACGGTGTGGATTTGCTGAGGTGGAACGCGGGGTCCCACAGTCGTTATAACAATTGTATTCAGGTGTCTTTCTAGTTTTCTTGTTTTGTTTTCTTTAAATACCGACGATTGTTCGGTAGAACATGAGTGAAGTGAATCTTGTTTCTTGAGTGGTTTATTCGATTTCTCTATACGAGCGTGTGCGATCAAGAGATTCATGTCCTCTGCAAGTTATTTGTTGGTGGCGTACGACCCCCGTCGCCACCAAGACACGATACCATGCGCCGGAGGAGCCTGTTTATCTTTATTTCTTTATTATGAACTTTTGACCCGCACATGTTTAAGCGGGCCCTTGCTTATTTTTCTCTCCCTTTTAGGCTTCCGGGTGGGTTCTTCCCTTTGTGGGATCCCATTCGTGAAGCCCATCCTTCTTTGTGAACCTTATTTCTTTCTATGAGCATGTTAGGTGTGGGTTGTGGGCCTCAAGTGCGCCCTTTCCCCTCTCGGCCCATTATGGGCTCTATACGAGGGGAAGGGACCTCCCCACAATTCCTAGCCGTCATTTGGAAGAAAGAAAGGAGCGCTCTCCCTCTCAAGTGGCTGCTCAAGGAAGGTCGAGGGAAGGAGTCCAACCGCCATCGCCGCTCCGTGCCACCGCCGCGACTACCGCCATCACTCCTTGCCCCTGCCACGATTCCTCTCCGCTGTCATCGCGACGCCACCTCAGGCCGCCGCTGCACGGGCAAAATCGTCGAACACGCCCCAGCCTTCGACGCCTGTGCCGCGCCTGCTACTCCAAGATGTCCTGCTGGTGTTTTGCCTGGAATACCCCATTCTAGCACTGGGTCAGCACCCCTTCCCTCCCCTCTCGCGTGATGGGGTCAACGCTATGGAATACCCTTGTGGATCAACGTCTTTCCCATATCAGTCTTCAGTGTCTGGCCCGCTTGGGCGCGCACCCAATAGCCTACTGAGTGCGCTCCCGCACCCCAGCAGCACTTACCTTCACTCCGCCGGTGCGCCCCTGCGCTCCGCTCGCTATGCTGCCCTCCAAAGAGACTGTGACACCCGCGTGACACCCGCTAGATCACCCACACGACCTTTCAGCGCGCTTGCTCGCCCATCGACACCTAGCATCGAAGGACCCCGCTCTTCCTTGACATCACCATCCCGGCCTACCTACCCACGCCGACCATCCGTGCCACATACGAACGATCTTCATCCGTCATGACCGACCGGGCACGCGCCCGTAGGTTAGCTTTGACCCCTCATTTTAAAGTTTAATTACTTTTTGAAGCATTTGCTTTTACTCGCCTCTACCGTTGTCGGACGACGTAGGTAGGGTAGTACAACTATTGGTTCGAGACTTCTGACGCATACGTCAAGTCCGACACCGAGCGTGGGCTGCAGCCTTCAAGCTACTCCACGACGAGTGACTTTCACGCCTCTAGACGTGGATCGAGAGGATCTCATCCTATCCATCATCGCGAGTTTCCCTCGGTTACCCGAAGTTGACTCCGCTGATCGGCACGCCTCCTTGTACTTAGATTTTTGGTTAGATATCGTACTTAGGGTCTAGGACTCGACTACCCATAGGTTAGATTTGATCGGCTATCTCCGGTCAACCTCTATCCCATTGATCAGGCACGAGGGTCTTCACCACCGTGTCTTGCATCAAATTGGTATCAGAGCGGTCGTTGGGTTCTCGCCCAACCCCGGTCCTTGTGGACGTTCACTTGAGCCTCCGTAGCGTAGTTAGGACATCATACCTATGTCATTGCATCATGTAGGCACCCCTAGGTTACTACCATGGCATACAAGACATGCTCCGCTAGAGCTAGAGGAGGATCCCCAGTTTCACCGCACTGGCACGATGCCCTGGAAGCCAGCTCCCCACGGTTTCACGAGCCCCAACGGCCCGTGAGCCCATATAGTGATCTTTACGATCACCACTACCCCGACTACTATGATTGTCGGGATGATCCTAGTCGTCGAGGCATCCCACGTCACGACGATGGTCGCGACCGAGTATACCATCGCTGGCCCTCGGATGCTTATGGTTGCCACAGACAGACCTACCCAACTCATTTGGACGATCGATCTCGTTCGTCGCTGCCACCACTATCCGCACGGCTCACCACACTGCCTGTTAGTCAGGCCCCTCTACAGTTTCCCGAGCCCCAGCGGCCCGTGAACCCTGGTAGTGATCGTTACGATCACCACTATTCTGACTACTACTATTATCAGGATGAGCCTAGTCGTCGAGGCACCCCACGCCATGACGGTGGACGCGACCGAGTGGACAGTCGTCAACCCCAAGATACATATGACCGCCGTGGACAGGTCTATCGAGCTCATTTGGACGACCCACCCCATCCGCCAATGCCACGACCGCGCTATGACGACCATCGACACCATGATCGTGATCAGGGTCAAGATCAGCGACACTACTCTAGATATAGCGGTGATCCCACCCCGACGAGATGATCTCGATCGGCGAGTTGCCCGTTAGTCGCTAGATCGCGATGCTTATCATCGCGACTATCCGCGTGCGCGAGACTACCCTCGCGCACTCGAGGACACACGTTACGATCATTATCACGATCAGGAGCGTTATCCTGATCATAGGCGTTACCGGAGTCCTCCCCACCACGACATTGGTGATGACTACCGCGCCGACCGATACGACGATCGGGATAGGCGACATGAGGATCATAGTGCCCGCATACTGAAAAGTATGCGCGCTGATGATCTAGTCTTTGATGGCTCCCGAGGGCCCAAAGGCTTTATTGATTGGGAGTCCGGTATGAACTCCTACTTTTCGATACTATCACATGGATGACGACATCTGCGTTGAGTACGACGAGACGAGACTTGGCGGATGCGCCAAGATCTTTTGGGAGAACAAGCGTCATGCAGCTTATGGAAGAGGACAACCCATCACTTCATGGACGGATATGGCTCAACGCTTGAAGAACAAGTATGTTCCTCGAGAGTATGAGTCTACATTATTCCCTAGACAGGGCAAGATGCCTGTCTGGGAGCACATGGAGCATATGGCGCGACCCACCGAGGACATCCATTTTTCTACATCTCAGCCTCTTGCGAAGGTTGCTCCTACGTGATCTAGTCCGACTACCTCGGCTTCACCCATACGATCTAGCATCGAGAACGGACTACACCCGAGATGTCAGTAGGGCCAGCACCATCCCGGCGACAGCCTTGTCCCAAGTTCACACCACTTGTTTCAAGTGTCTGGGCGAGGGACATTGGATGAGCCAGCATCCTTTGTGGAACCTCCTTCTCGAGGTCAAGGGACTCGACCGTGGCTCCCATGAGGATGACCTTCCCTCAGGCGAACAATGTTTTATCTTACTAATGAGGCCCTGGCAGATGAGTGCGATGACACTCTCGAGTTGATTGATCACATCCCGATCAGGCCAGCCGCTCCCGTAGCCGTCGAGGCCCCCGTTCCAGCCAGAACCCTGACGAGCACACCGATGAGGGACATGATCAGCGTTGTTGTTCCAAGATCACTAGTAGATCTGATCCTACCACCCTAGTTGCCCGTCGTGACATCCCGAGAGATCATCCTGGTTCCACGGCCTAGCACTGTGACATCAACGCCTCCCATGGACAATCTCCTCCGCACGTCGATCTTCTACCCTCACGAGAAGATCAATAGCTATGTGTGCCAGGTGATTGTGGATATCGGTGGTTGTGACCACGCCACATTAGAGTCGGTCTTACATCTACTAGGGCTGAGTACCGTCAGCCATCATTTGCCCGACGACACATCTTCGGTAGGCGCGCCATCACCTATGCGCATACATGGACTATCCACGTCCATTATCTCAGATCGCGACCTGCGGTTCACCAGTCACTTCTGGAGGACTTTTGAGAGCTTACTTGGGACTAAGCTCCACATTCTCTAGCGGTTATCATCTCCAGATTGACGGACGGATCGACGTCATCGATCATAGCATGAGGAAACGACATTGGTCATCGGCTCGCATGAGCTTGACCATTTGGGACGTGACCCTACCACGCGCCGAGTGCACCTACCACCTCTCTACCGACCATACCTCTGGCGTGAGCCCCGTCGAGATTACACATGACTTAGCACCCCGCAAGCCTTTAGACATAGTTCCCATCGACCCTCATGTTAGAGTTTCTAGGGTCAGAGTTGCATTTTCCCAGCATGTTAGTCAGTTGCATCAAGACATTCATGATAGAGTAGTGAGTCAATATGCATCGTACAAGCAGGCTGCCGATTTGCACTATCGAGCCCGAGTCTTCCAGGTGGGAGACCATGTTATGGTTAGGCTGAGGCCCGAGCGTTATTGTCCAGGCACTGCTCGTAGCACTGGCCCGTCTCGAGTCCTTTCCCAGTTAGGCGGGATCGCCTATGTCGTCGACATCCCTCCATCGTGGGGGATTAGCTCCATGTTCCATGTGATGGATCTGACGTCGCACTCAGCTCTACCTCTTTCATCTGACGTTAAACCTTCACCCACCGGCCTATTCTTTGAGAGAGAGTTTGCCTGGAAGTCCACTTTCCCAGCATTACCACCCGATCGGCACAAGTGAGTCAACGAGATTTTTTTGGTAGGTAATTGACTTTTCAAGGGACGGAGTTTTGTGGAGATTCCTAGTGCACTAGCCGGGCCGACCACCGGAGGACGACGTATACATCTCGGAGGTGGACCAAGAGCGAATATGATCAGATCTTTGGAGTCCCTGCCGTCTTCTTTTGCCAACTCGACGTACGACCCCCGTCGCCACCAAGACACGAAACCACGGCGCCGGAGGAGCCCGTTTATCTTTATTTCTTTATTATGAAATTTTGACCCGCACATGTTTAAGCGGGCCTTGCTTATTTTTCTCTCCCTTTTAGGCTTCCGGGTGGGTTCTTCCCTTTTCGGGATCCCATTCGTGAAGTCCATCCTTCTTTGTGAACCTTATTTCTTTTTATGAGCATGTTAGGTGTGGGTTGTGGGCCTCAATGGGCTCTTTCCCCTCTCGGCCCATTATGGGCTCTATAAAAGGGGAAGGGACCCCCGCACAAACCCTAACCGTCATTTGAAGAAAGAAAGGAGTGCTCTCCCTCTCAAGTGGCTACTCAAGGAAGGTCAAGGAAGGAGTCCAACCGCCGTCGCTGCCGCCGCACACCTTCGTGCCGCCGCCACCGGCGCGACGACTGCTGCCACTCCTTGCCCCGGCCACAGTTCCTCTCCGCTGTCATCGCGACACCGCTGTCCTAAAGCCGCCGCCGCCACCGCCGCCGCACAGGCAAAATCGTCTAACACGCCCCAGCCTTCGACGCCTGTGCCCGCGCCTGCTACTCCAAGACGTTCGACTGGTGTTCTGCCTGGAATACCCCGTTCCAGCACTTGGTCAGTACCTCGTCCCTCCCCTCTCGCGTCGCGCCGGGGTCAACGCTCTGGAATACCCCTGTGGATCAACGTCTTGCCTAGATCAGTCTTCAGTGTCCGGCCCGCTTGGGCACGCACACAATAGCCTACGACGCGCGCTTCCGCACCCCAGCAGCCCTTACCTTCACTCCGCCAGCACGCCCTTGCGCTCCGCTCGCTACGCTGCCCTCCAGAGAACGCGACTTGCGCGTTCATCCTTGTGACGCCCGCTTGACCGGATCTCCCACGCAACCTTTCAGCGCGCTTGCCCGCCCATCGACACCTAGCGTCGAAGGACCCCGCTCTTCCCCGACATCATCATCCCGGCCTACCCACGCCGACCATCCGTGCCACATACGAACGATCTTCATCGTCACGACCGATCGGGCACGCGCCCCGCAGGTTAGCTTCGACCCCTCATTTTAAAGTTTAATTACTTTTCGAAGCGTTTCCTTTACTCGCCTCTACCGCCGTCGGACGACGTAGGTAGGGTAGTACGACTATAGGTTCGAGACTTCTGATGCATACGTCAAGTCCGACACCGAGCTTAGGGTCTAGGACTCGACTACCCATAGGTTAGATTTGACCGGCTATCTCCGGTCAACCTCAGTCCCATTGATCAGCCACGAGGGTTTTCACCACCGCGTCCTGCATCATTTGTGCTTACACTCCGACGATGATAAAATGATGGAACTAAAGAGGAGAATATGTGCGGCATACAAGGTTCACGAATCGTAGGTATGGAAGGGAGGACGTGGAGGAGAAAAACGCGCTGAGCGCTGGGGACGAGATTCTGCGCCACCCAGATACCGCCGTCTCGCGGCTGCTCCCCGATACCGCCACTGCCACCGTCCCCACGTTGCCATACTCTCTCTCTCTCTCTCTCTCTCTATAAATCAGAAAGAGAGTAGAGAGCGGTAGTCGGAAGAATATGATCACGTAGACATGCAGCTTGTTTTTTATACTGCGGGATTCCAATTTCCCGCCCTCAGCGTTTTAGATCCAACGGAAAAACGAAGAATAAATGGATTTCTAACGGACAATCCAGATTCGTCGATCAGAAAACGGAAGGCCCAGATTTTTATCACCTGACCTTCTTCGTAAAAAGGAAAAACGATGCAAATAGGGCTAGAAACACGGACAAATTTTATCAGGGACTTGAGCGACAGTTTCCGGTCAAATGGCTTAAAGCGGGAGCGACCGTTTCGTTGCGTGGAGTTCTACGCTATTCCTCCCGTGAAGAACGGACTGCGAACGAGAAAGAGAGAGACGGAGAAGGAAAGACAAGCAGAGAGAGAAAGCTGGAGATATAGAGAGAGAAGCTCGTCGCATTAGAGATGAGGACGGCGACCTCGCGATAGAGGAGATCTCTGGTAGAAAGATGCACATGCAGATGCATAATCACCATTCTCCGGCGGAAGAGAACCACCGGAATTTCTTCCCGACGTACATGACAGCGGTAGCCGTAGACAAAGACAAAAACAGCATTCACGCGGTGAAATGGACAGTTGATCATCTCCTGGTCAACACTCCGCTGATCCTTCTGATTCACGTTCGAAATCCCGCAGCCAACAACTGTAGGTACCTTCTCAAAATCGTTCTAAGACATATTTAAGAACGACGATTTTGGTCGAACTGATTATTCGGCAGATGGGTTTTCTATGACGGAGGCGAGCGCGGAAGCTTCAAAGGAGCAGATTGAATCGGAGGTGGCTCAGTTGTTTCTTCCTTTCCGAGGATATTGCTCTCGCAAAGGGGTATGCTGCGAAGTCAGATCCAGATCCTTTAATTGCCAATGACCTGGTAGGAAATCTCAGGGCTCCTGTTTCTCATAAACTTGCAGACGCAGATGAAGGAGATTATCCTCGAAGAAACAGACATTGCCAGGGGTCTCGTTGAGTACATCAATTGTCATCATATCAGCAACATCATCGTCGGCGCTTCCAACAGAAACGCCATCACTAGGTCTCTCTCTCTCTCTCTCTCTCTAGATTCATATAATTATAGTTATCTGTGTTGGCTAAAACAAATTACCAGCCGGTTGAACGCGTTGAGAAGGGAAGGACGATGGAGAGGATCTCAATCAGAAAGAGAAATAAACAAAACTACGATCAATGCATTTCACTGAGAAAAAACGTTCCGCACGCACTCTCTGCGAACTCATCGCTCGGGCTGATGATTTATAAAATCATCAGCCAATAGGAAGAGGGGAGAGAAGGTTTGGCTTCTAACGACCTCCTGTCGTTGCTGACGTGTCTTCGCGATCACCGTTATAACTCTCCTCTTCGTACGGCTGGGATGGATCTCAGTCTGAGAAACCCGTAACTTCCAAAACAGAGGAGCGTCGCCTCCTCCTGCAGAAAACAGAAAACCAAAACAAAAACAGAAAATGTGGACAACGATCCGGACGACGGGATGAGAACACTCCCATCATTCTCCTCCTTGATCTAATTCCTCCGTCCGGATGTTGGTTACACCTATTCGGCTCCTCATTTCTTGGAATTTCATCCTACCGAGAGCTTTGGTGAATATGTCTGCTAGTTGATCTTCTGTCCGAATGAAAGTAATTTCTATGTTATTGTCTTCAATACACTGCCGGATGAAGTGATACCTTGTATCAATATGCTTGGTGCGATTGTGATGGACCGGATTCTTGCTCAAAGTTATCGCGGATTGATTGTCCACCATCAATTTCACTTTCTTCTGTTCTTCATGCCTTAATTCACTTATAAGACGCTTCATCCAAAGAGCTTGACATGTTGCTCCCGTTGCTGCAATGTATTCGGCTTCACATGAGGACAGAGCCACAATGCTTTGCTTTTGTGAAGTCCAACTGATGGCCATTCCTCCTAAAAGAAAGATATGACCGGAGGTGCTCTTCCGATCACCTACATCCCCTGCAAAATCACTATCACTATAACCAATCAACTCAGAATTAGATTCTCCCTTCTTGTAGAGAAGTCCATAATCAATTGTCCCTTTCACATATCTAATCACCCGCTTCACTCCATTGAGATGCTCCTGTGAAGGCTTTTCCATATACCTGCTCAAAATCCCTATGGAATAAAGTAAGTCAGATATCTAATACTGCCAATTAAACTCCTGTAAGAGGTGACATCCACTCTGTCATCTTCTTCAGAGATGGTGAATTTCACTCGGGCTTCAAGTGGAGTGGACACTGCATTATACTCTGTCAATTTGTCAGATTCTAAGATTTTCCGGGCATAAGCTTGCTGAGATAGGAAGATGTAGTCTTCACCTTGCCTTACCTCAAGTCCTAAGTAGGAACTTAGTGATCCTAGATCACTCATTTCAAACCTTTTCTTCATCTCTTCTTTGAATATCTCAATGGCTTCTGTACATGACCCTGTGATTATTAAATCGTCAACATACACTCCCACAGTTAGAGTGTCCATACCTGCTTGTTTGAGGTAGAGAGATTGCTCATAACTGCTTCTTGCAAATCTGAGTGAAAGTAGGCATTGGTTAAGTTTGAAGTACCATGCCCTCGGAGCCTGTTTTAACCCATACAGTGCTTTCTTTAATCGCAGTACATAACCTTCTTTTCCTTTACTAGAAAAACCTTCAGGTTGCTGTACATATATGACTTCTTCAATTTCTCCATTCAAGAATGCCGATTTAACATCAAGGTGATGAATCATTCATTTCTTTTGAGCTGCTAAGGCAATTAGAGCTCTTATAGTTTCAAATCGGACTACAGGGGCAAATACCTCTTCATAGTCTATACCCTTCTTCTGAGAATATCCTTTGACCACTAACCGAGCCTTGTGTCTTATGATTTCTCCCTTTGGATTCTTCTTTAACTTGAAGATCCATTTGAGTCCAATAGGCTTGCAATTCGATGGTGGAGATTCTAATTCCCAAGTATGGCTTTGATCAATGGCCATCATCTCCTCCTTCATGGCCTTTCTCTATACCTCATCTTGGGCAGCCTCAAGGTAGGTGAGAGGTTCTTCATCAGCAACTAAACATGTTTGCTCATCCAAAGGAATAGGATTAGTCTCAGAGTATAAGTTAGTTAATGACCTGTACCTCGGGAAATGACTGTCTTCTGAGCTATTCGAAGAGGAGGTAACTTCATCCGGTGGTGAATTGTCCTCTTCATCACTTGTGATGTCTTCTTCCACATGCTGATCAGAAAGAAAATTAGGTAAGAAAGTGAAGAGGTTTGTACCTTCCTCTTGTGTTGACCAAGTCCACTTTTCTCCCTCTTCAAAGATAACATCTCTGCTGATGGTAACTTTGAAGTTGACTGGGTCAAAACATTTATAACCTTTTGTTCCCAGCTCATAGCCGATAAAAACCATAGGTTGACTTCTGTCTTCCAGCTTGGTTAGATGCCCTTTTGTGTTCTTCACATGAACAAGTGATCCAAAGACTCTCAAGTGATCCACTGAGGGCCTTTTCCCCTGTCCATACTTCGTGAGGAGTTTTTTTCCCTGCAAGACTTTTTGTGGAAAAACGGTTAAGGATATAGATAGCAGTACTTTCATCGCTTCTCCCCATAGTTCTCTGGGGAGATCTTTGGCTTTCAGCATTGCTCTCACCATGGACATCACTGTCCAATTCTTTCTTTCAACCACCCCGTTTTGCTGGGGTGAGTAGGGTGTTGTCAGCTGCCTTTTAATACCATACTCAATGCAAAGCTTTGAGAATTCTTCGGATGTGAATTCTCCTCCCCGTCGGATCTCGAGGGTCTTGACCTTCACTCCCTTTTTCAGTCTCTGCCAAATTCTTGAAGCGCTTGAATGCTTCAAATGCATCCGACTTGCACTGCAACATAGCCACCCACGTTAGTCTAGAATAATCATCAATAATGAGGAGGAAGTACCGGCTTCCTCCTAAGGTAGGTGGTGAGATAGGCCCGCAGATGTCCATGTGAATAAGCTCCAATGGCTCACTTGCTCGGAAGGTGGAGGATTTTGGAAAAGGCTTCCGATGGTGTTTCCCTGCAATACAACTCGCACATAGTTTGTTTGGCACGTTGACTGTTGGAAGACCGTCAACAGTCTTCTTTCTTGACATTTTCTTTAGCTTGTGGAAGCTAAGATGCCCAAGCCGTGAGTGCCACATCCAATCTTCAGCTGAATCTTCTTGTGGTGATCAAGCAGTGATCAACTATGCTAAGTTTCAATAGGTAAAGTCTCCCCTCTGTTCTTTTGTACCTCTGTGAGTAAGCATCCGTCACGGTCAAAGATGGTCAACTTACCTCCTGCCATGTTCATTCGGCAACCCTCTTCATTGAGGCGGCCAAGACTTAGGATGTTGGCCATCAACTGAGGAATGTACAACACGTTGGAGAGTCAGAGAATCTCTCCATTCTTCTAATTAATAAGAATTTCTCCTTTCCCTTCAATTCGGATTCTCGAATTGTCGCCAAATTTGACGAATCCGGTCGCTGACTCATCTAATTCGCAGAAAAATTTCCGGCGTCCCGACATATGGTTTGTAGCTCCCGTGTCCAAGTACCACAGGGCGGGGTCGGACGATGCTCCCTCGGTACCGTGAAGGAGTAAGTCACTTACCTCTTCAACTATTGCCATAAGGAGTGAGGATGAAGCAGTCACCGTGTTGGAAGAGCTCGCCGATGCCGCTGCTGCAGGTGTAGTCTCCGCCACATAGGCGCGTTCATCGCGTGTTTTCTTCCCACTCCTGCATTCGTATGCAAAATGGCCATATTTTTGGCAATTATAACATTGAATTACCGATTTGTCAAACGGCTTTTTATCCTTCTCTTCCTCGGTCGGTTGATTTTGACCTCGTCCTCTGCCTCGTCCTCTTCCTCTGCCTCGACCGCGTTGTTTCCCTCTCCCACGCTTTGAGGATTCATCCTCATTGGATAACTTGGCTTTGCTCATTGCCTTAGCCAATAGGACCTGCTCCTCTTCGCGAGATTCGCGTTCTTTGAGTCGTAACTCATGAACAGAGAGCGATCCGATTACCCCATCGAGGCTTACCTTATCAAGCTCACCGTATTGTTCCAACGATAGGGTGAGCGCATCAAATTTGGCCGGTGTTGCTCTTAGAAACCTTCGCACGACTTCCTTCTCTTCCATCGTCTCTCCGAGATTCCTCAGGTCGGAGATGATATGGGTGAACTTCATCGCGAAGTCCACGACGGAATCTGTCTTACCCATGGTAAGTATCTCAAGATCTGGTCGAAGTCCTTGGATGCGGGATTGAATCACTCGATCCACGCCAAGATTTCGTTGACGGAGAATTTCCCAATTCTCTTTCGCTGTCTTCTTCGCGTCGAGAATGCCAAGCAGATCTTCAGGGACGCCGCTCATGATTGTCGAAAGAGCTTGGCGATCCTTCTTCTTCGTCGGATTCTCTCCGACGATCGTCTGCCACAAATCATGTGAGTCAAGGTATACCTCCATGGTCATTGACCAGACTCGATAATTCGTCTTGGAGAGCTTGAGAGACGGCGTCGCGGCTCCCATTTCACCATCGGCGGATTTCTTGACCATTGCTATTCTTTGGAAGATCTAACGCGGCTCTGATACCACTTGTTGGCTTAAACAAATTGCCAGCCAGTTGAACGCGTTGAGAAGGGAAGGACGATGGAGAGGATCTCAATCAGAACGAGAAATAAACAAAACTACGATCAATGCATTTCACTGAGAAAAAACGTTCCGCACGCACTCTCTGCGAACTCATCGCTCGGGCTGATGATTTATAAAATCATCAGCCAATAGGAAGAGGGGAGAGAAGGTTTGGCTTCTAACGACCTCCTGTCGTTGCTGACGTGTCTTCGCGATCACCGTTATAACTCTCCTCTTCGTACGGCTGGGATGGATCTCAGTCTGAGAAACCCGTAACTTCCAAAACAGAGGAGCGTCGCCTCCTCCTGCAGAAAACAGAAAACCAAAACAAAAACAGAAAATGTGGACAACGATCCGGACGACGGGATGAGAACACTCCCATCAATCTGTCAATGCAACTTATCAATCTATCATAGAATCCATCCTCAATCAATGTATGTATATACTTTTATGTCAATTATCAATCTATTCAATCTGTCCATCGATCTCTTCGGCTATCCATCTTTTCCATTTTCGTCCATCTCTCTACCTCTAAGAAGAGTAGTCCTACAGGAAGTTCAAAAATCAGGACGTGCCAACAGGGCTGATGAAGTCCGCTCCCGATTTCTGCACAGTGTACGTAATAGCGAAAGGGAAAACAGTGAACGTCAGATCGGCGAAGTCCCAAGTCCCGATCGCCATGGCCCCTCCAAGACATCCAGCCATTTCTCCAACACAACAGCTCGATGACCCAGTAAGGTAAATCCTACTATTCTAATTTTGAATTTTTTTCCCCACGATATGGGCTAATCGACCCAATTTCTGCATCCCAGGATGCCGTTTTACAAGGGCGGGTGCATGGAGAGGAGCTGCTACGCCTCCTCCAGTGACAGATCGGAGATCTCTTGAGAGGGAATGCGGAGTACATGAGGCCAGTGAGAGAAAGGCCGCTCTCTAATGCTAAGCCGGTGCCGCTTAGTATGATGACGGATGGTATGGACGGTAATCTTAGACCAATGAGGACGTCCAACTCTCGGGAAACATCGTCCGGCGGGCTAGAGTATCAGCCCCCGGATTTCGGCGCTGACGGTCATGATTTCTCTGGGCAGACTAACGAACACAGCCCCACAAGTTCATCTTCACCGCGAGCAAATGTGAGCAAAAAAAGAATCTATCCATCTCTATCTCTCTCCTACTTATATTTATCCATATATTATCTATGTATATCGATATAGCATCCATCTGTTTTATCTCCGCCCATCTGGCCATCTTTCTCTCTCTCTCTCTATCTCTATCTCGTCTATTCAATATATTTATCGATATAGCGTCCATCTATTTATCTCAACCCATCTGACCATCTCTCTCTCTCTCTCTATATACATATATTTATCCATCTATTATATAAATCGATATACCATCCATTTGATTTATCTCCATGCTTGTGTGTTTATATATATATACACACTGTCCATCTTCATCACTCTCTTTCTCTCCATCTAAATAAATCCATCTATGCACTTATCAGTTCATCTAATTCCCAAGCAATTTATAAGTCATCAGAAGACGGATCATCTAAGTCAATATCGTAGCATGGTTAACTACATTACCAGCGAAAAAAACTTGACCTTTTTTTCCTGAAAAAAAACATCTGAAAAGTTCTCTGATCAGAGAGACGTGGAAGCCGAGATGAAGAGACTCAGGCTGGAGCTGAAGCAGACCATGGACATGTACAGCACTGCCTGTAAGGAAGCAGTCAGCGCTAAACAAAAGGTAAACCTCCATGAATTATCAGCGAGACAAAAATCCCTAGTAACTACAAAACCCTAATCTCTATCAGGCGAGAGAGTTCCATCAGTGGAAGCTAGACGAAGCGAGGAGGATAGAGGAATCGAAGCACGCAGAAGAAGCAGCCCTGGCCTTAGCCGAAATGGAGAAAGCCAAGTGCAGAGCCGCCATTGAAGCAGCTCAAGCATCTCAACGTCTTGCGGAAATCGAAGCTCAGAAGCGCCATAACGCGGAGCTCACGGCCAGGCGCGAGATTGCGGAAAAGAAGAAAGCCCTTAAAGCTCTCGCCCATAACGATATTCGCTATCGCAAGTACAGTATCGAGGAGATCGAAGTTGCAACGAATCACTTCGCTGAATCTCTCAAGATCGGAGAAGGCGGGTACGGACCTGTCTATAAAGCTTCTCTCGACCACACTCCCGTCGCCATTAAAGTTCTGAGACCGGATGCAGCTCAAGGAAGACGGCAATTTCAGCAAGAAGTATGTTCCCTTCTCGTAGAAATTCTTCTCTATCAAATCAAAACAATACCTCAATCAATTGTATATATGTGTATTCCTTTCTCCATATGTTTCTAATTTTTTCCCTTCACTCTCTCCCCATTTCCCCTTTCGCTGCACATTCGTCCCTCCTTCGATTTATCTCTCTTTTCTCTTCACTGTCTTCCATCTATATCAGTCCAGCTATTTCATTCCTTTCATTTTCTCTCTCTCGTCAGTCTATCTATCTATCTATCTATCTGATGTATCTATCTATTTCTATATATCGCGTGCACACTTCTATTTCCATCCTTCTACGTTTCCCTATTTAGCAAGTTTTAATTTTCTAACCCAGGTGGAAGTTCTGAGCTGTATCCGTCATCCAAATATGGTCCTCCTCCTTGGCGCATGCCCAGAATACGGCTGCCTGGTGTACGAGTACATGGATAACGGCAGCCTTGACGACCGTCTGTTCCGCCGAAACAACACACCGGCCATCCCATGGAGCGTCCGCTTCAAGATCACCGCAGAAATTGCCACCGGGCTCCTATTCTTACACCAGACGAAGCCGGAACCGCTAGTTCATCGCGATCTAAAGCCCGCCAATATCCTCTTAGATCGCAATTACGTCAGCAAGATCAGCGACGTTGGTTTAGCCAGACTCGTTCCGCCGTCGGTGGCGAACAACGTGACTCAGTACAGGATGACGTCAACTGCTGGAACATTCTGCTACATTGATCCGGAATACCAGCAGACCGGAATGCTGGGGATAAAATCTGATATTTATTCTCTGGGAATAATGCTGTTGCAGATAATCACGGCGAAGCCGCCCATGGGTTTAACGCACCACGTACAGAGGGCTATGGACAGAGGGGCTTTTGAAGAGATGCTTGACCCTGCGGTGAAGGATTGGCCGGTGGAAGAGGTTCTCGGATACGCTAAACTGGCGCTGAAATGTGCGGAATTGAGGAGGAAAGATAGGCCGGATCTGGGTACTGTTATTCTGCCGGAGCTAAACAGACTTAGAAATCTCGGACACGCTTGGGAAGCGAGTCAAGGAAAAGGCGGCGGCGGATTTGGCAGGAATCCTCATTCTTTCCCTGCTTAACATTCTCAGACGCCCTCTCAATCTTATCTGGTGAGATAGATGAGTAGATGGATATACAGATAAATAGGTAGCAAGATATATAGATAGGTGGAAGGCAGTTGAATAAATAGAGACTGACAGGTAGAAAGATAGATGAATATATATAGAGATAGAGAGATAGATCAGTCAGAGATAGATAGATAAATAGAAAGATAGATCGAACACAGATACACAGATAGATAGATAAATAGATATGTCAGTCACAGATAGAGATAGATAGATAGAAGGATAGACCAGTCATAAATGGATGTACAGTTAGACAGAGAAAGATAGATCAGCCATAGATAGATAGAAAGATAATTCAGTCGAAGATAGATAAATAAATAGATCGATAGATCGTAGATACCTAGATAGGTATATATATAGATCGATCGTCGACTCCTAAATAGGTAGATAGATAGATCAATAATAAATACCTATATAGATAAATAGAAAAATAAAGATGCAGTCTTCTATGGTCTGATCAGTGTGTGCCATCTCTTTTTCAGGATAGAGCGGCAAGCAACCCAGAACTTGGAGCTTAGATAAATTTCACTTTTTTTAACCATTTTAATACACCACTGTTGATCAAAAGAACCTTCTTTGTATACCCATATGATCCGCAAAATGCCAACCTACCCTAGCCTAGAGGTTGGCTGGAGGGTTCAGTCCTTCAACAGTTTCCCCGAAAGGGCGCTGCATTTTTGCGATGATATGTTCTTTTATTAGCAATCTTCTGGATGTGGGAGCTGAGTTATCTTCATGGAGCATGAATGGAGCAAGTGGTGAAGCCATGGGGAGCTGAGGAAAGCACCCAATACGCTCAGCTGGTGCACACTCGGCGAGCACTGTAGCACCCGCCGAGTTGGTGCCTAGATGCGCGCAGTGGCGGGCAGAGGCATGCGGCAATGGGTGCCACAACGTGCCAGCTGCGCGCAGCTCAGCGAGTACTGTAGCACCCGTTGAGCAGGCGCCCTGTGGCACGCAGGGACGAGTGCCAGCGCGCACACTCAGTGCGCAGCTTGGTGGGTACTGTAGCACTCGCCAAGCAAGCGCCCCGTGCGCGGGGCGCCTGTCTCGGGAAGACGCCGCGCGCCAGTGCACGCACACGTGCACACATCTCAGCGGGTACTATTGCACTCGCCAAGATGCTAGCTATGTGTGAAGGCACTAAAACACTTGCAAGGTTAAGAACTTAACCTTCTCTAATAGAGGCACACTCACAATGGAGAGTTTCTAAACAAAAGACTCTCTAAACTTCTTGCTTATAGTTCATAGTTACAATGAGGGTCTCACCCTCCTTATATAGACACAAGTAGAACTCTCTAGAATAAGCTAGAGAGTTTGTGTGAGAGAGAGATATCTAGAAATATCTTGAAATATCTTGAAATGACATTGCTAAGATGTCATTTCAAGAAACTTACGCACCATCCAGAAAATTCTGGAAAAAAGCATTAAATGCTTGATGCCTTCAATGTGCACACCGTGGCGCGTGAATATCACTGATTTTCACGCGCCACAGCGCGCACTCAGTGGGACAACCGCCTTGAAAAATTTGAGATGGGTTTTTGTGATTTTTTTGTGGCCTATAAAATAGGGACCCCTAGAGCTTCCTAAAATGTATATGGGCATTCTTTTCTTCCTCTAAAGGGTTGTATGTTAGTTTTTGAGTGTTTTAGTTGATTTTCTCTCTTTTCTTCATTCTTCTTTCTCTTTTGAGTATGTGAGTGACATTGTGAGTGAGCTCATCATCTTCTTGAGGTGTTTCTTGGGGTGATCAACAGCCAACAAGTGGTATCAAAGCGTTTTTGGTCCTAGGCTTGTGAAAATTTCCAAGAGGGGAAAGACTTCTACCATGTCCGATGATGTACATGCACCTACACCAACCTTGCATCTACCAAGGAGTGAAACCGGTATGTCTACTTCTCTTTTGATGCTAACAAGCACAAATTATCGTCTTTGGGCTATGAGGATGGAAGTTTCTTTGGAAGCTCATAATTTGTGGGGAGTCATTGATGGGAGTGAGGTAAATCGCAAGAACGATCGCCTTGCATTGTTGATGATCCTCAATTCCATCTCCAAGTAAAAAAGCAATCAAATCGATATCAAGAGGAGTGCAAAGGAGAATTGGGAGGTTCTTCACACATTCCATGTGAGAATGGACAATGTGGTGAAAGCATTGAAGATGGAATTTGAAGCAATTTCCATGAAGAGGAATGAGAAGATTGATGACTACTCAAATCGTTTTGCCTGAATTGTTACAAATTTGAAAGACTCGGGGGAAAGTCTTGATGAATATAGTGATGTTTGAAGCCTCCTCAGGTCAGTCCCTAAAGATTTTGATTATCTAATTCTTCTACTTCAGCAGACAAGTGATTTAAAGACAATGAGACTTGAGGAAGCTTTTGGGCAACTAAGTTCATGAGTTGAAACTCTAAGAGAGGAACTCAAGAGATGAGAAGGAAACACTCCTATCTAGGGCATTTAATATGTCTAAGAAGGATCAAAAGGAGTCATCTTCCTGCGGAAGGGGACGAGGAAAGAAATGAAAAGGCAAAGATCGTGGTGGTGATACAAATGGAGAGAAGAAAAAGAAGCAATTTGACAAAATCTAAGGTAAAATACTACAATTGTCAAAAGCTTAGGAATTTTGCTGATGAATGTGAACTTCCCAAGAAGGATAAGTCCAAGGGAAAAGAAAATATGCAAGTGGCCCAAGAAGATGAAGATGAAGAATCATCGTTGCTAATAGTGCTAGCTGATGAACATGCGGATATGTTACTTCAAGGTATGAATAGCTCTCCTATTGATGATATGTGGTATTTAGATATCGGAGCAAGCATCCATATAACTGGTATGAAGACCTTCTATCAGTCCCTTCATGAGTCTAACAAAGGAGCGGTGAGATTCGGTGATGGTTCTTCAATTAGGTATGAAGGCAACGGTGAAGTACATGTGAAGTGTACCAAAACGAGGGAGAATATGTATCTTTTGAAGCTCAACATCGTCAAGCATTGTCTTCTTATAGAGAGGAATGATGAAGAGACATGGCTGTGACATAGAAGGATGTGTCTTCAAGGTGCTCACACTCTCCATGGTATGGTGATAGGTAACCATGCTATTGGATTACCTAGTTCTTCAAAATTTGAGCACAAGTGTAGTTGTTGCGTGGCTGAAAAATATGTGAGAGCTCCATTTCCCAAAGCAACTGAATTTAGAGCTTCAAAGCCCTTAAAATTGGTCTATGCCGACATTTGTGGACCAATCACACCATCAACAATCAACGGAGGAAATTATTTTTTTGCTAATTGTTGATATTTTTTTCTAGATTGATGTGGGTGGAGATTTTGAAGAACAAGTCAAAAGCGTTTGGAGCCTTTAAAAAATTCAAGACTCCAATGGAGAGTGAATCTAATCGAGCATTCATCAAGTGTTTGAGGACTGATCGTGGTGGAGAATTCAGTTCTGAAGAATTCTCAAAGTGGTGTGAAGAGAAAGGCGTCCAAAGGCAGCTCACTACTCCATACATGCCCCAACAAAATGGAGTTGAGAGGAAGAATATGACAGTTGTGGGTCTTATAAGAAGCATGCTCAAAGACAAGAGTTTACCTCTTGAATTATGGGGTGAGGTTATCAATACTTTGTGTATGTGTTGAATAGGTCCTCAACGAAGAGCTTGCACGGGAAGACTCCTTATGATATGTGGAGCGAGAAGAAGCCTAAATTGAGTCATCTTAGGATCTTCGGCTCAATTGTGCATGTGAAGACTCTTGGAACTTTGGGAAAACTTGAAGATACGAGCAAGAAAATGGTGTTTGTGGGGGTATGAGAGAGGTACAAAGGGTATCAATGTTTTAATCCTACCACTCACATGGTCCATTTGAGCCAATATGTCATCTTTGACGAAGGGTGCAAGTGGAACTTCATGGAATGAAAACCTGAGTAAAGGTATGGAGTTGCATGTTTCAGGTGTAAATCTTGGATTTGACGATCCAAATATGATGATGGAAGAAAGTGGAGACAATCTTGAACGTGTGTTTCAAGATATGCCTTCAAATGAAGAAGCGGGTCAAGGTGAAGGGTCGATATCGACGAGCAATGAAGTGATGCCAAGATTTTGATCTGTCCAAGATCTCTATGAATCAACTGATCCGATTGAGGAGGAGTGCCTCATCTCATTTGAAGAACCTACCACTTATTTCAAGGCATCTGAAGATGAAGCATGGAGGAGGAGATTACCTCCATCGAGAAGAATGATATGTAGATGCTTGTGAAGGCTCCTAAATCATGTAAACCCATTGGTGTTAAGTGGGTATACAAGCTAAAGAAGAATCCGCTCGGTGAAATTTTGAAGCACAAAGCAAGATTAGTGGTGAAAGGGTATCGCCAAAGATACATAATTGATTATGACGAGGTATTTGCTCATGTTGCTCATTTTGAATCAATTCGTATCTTGATTGCATTGGCAGCCCAAGAGTGCTGGAGTTTGCATCATTCAGATGTGAAATCTGCCTTCTTGAATGGTGAAATCAAGGAGGAGATCTATGTGAGTCAATCAGAGGGCTACGTGAAAGTAGGAAAGGAGGAGTGGGTCCTCAAGCTTAACAAAGCTCTCTATGGCCTCAAGCAAGCACCTACAGCATGGAATGCAAAGCTTGATGATACTTTGAAAAGCAAAAATGACCAAGGTGTGTATCATTTGAACTCAATTAAAGATAAAGTGATTTTCGGAGTATATGTAGATGACTTGATCATCACGGGGGCAAGTGAAGCCAAAGTGGGCAAGTTCAAAAAGAATATGATGAGGATCTTTGAGATGAAAGACTTGGGTTTGCTATGTTCTTATTTGGGCATTGAAGTGCATTAAGGTAAGTCTCACATAACCTTTTCTCAAAGACCATATGCAGCACACATCATGGAGAGTTTTCAAATGGTTGAATACAATCCAACCAACACTCCAATGGAAGCTCAACTGAAGCTAAAGAAAGAAGGAGGTGGAAGAAGCGTGGATGCGATATTATATATGAGCTTAATCGGGAGCTTGAGGTATCTACTTCATACAAGACCTGACATGACTTACTCGGTGAGCATATTAAGTAGATACATGGTGAATCCTAATTCTGACCATTGGATATCAGCTAAGAGGGTGTTGAGGTATCTCAAAGTTTCCATTGATTTCGGTCTTATATATTAAAAGGCATGAAGGGTCTTAATGTGTTTGGCTATAGCGATAGTGACTTCGCTGGTGATGTGGAAGATAGAAAGAGCACTTGAGGACATGTATTCTTTCTAGGTGGTCTACCAATGGCTTGGAAAAGCTTGAAACAAAAGGTGGTGGCCTTATTTCGTGTGAAGCTAAATATATAGCAATTACTTCAGCCGTATGTCAAGGAGTGTGGATTACAAGGTTAGTCAAGGAGGTAATGGGAGTTGAGTTGGAAGCGGTAAAGATTATGGTTGATAATCAATCATCCATTATGTTAAGCAAGACCTCAGCTCATCACAATAGAACCAAACACATCGACACATGGTATCATTTCATTCGAGATTGCGTCGAAGACGGGAGAGTTGTCATCGAGCATGTGAAGACCGAAGATCAATTGGCTGACTTTCTCACAAATTCATTGGGGAGAGTGAAGTTTGCAGAGCTAGGTGCAAGAATAGTAGTAAAGAAGGCATGAGGCATGAAGAAACTAAACGAGGAGAATGTGGGAGCTGAGTTATCTTCATCGAGCATGAATGGAACAAGTGGTGAAGCCATGGGGAGCTAGGGAAAGCACCCAGCATGCTCAGTTAGTGCACACTTGGCGGGCACTGTAGCACCCGTCGAGTTGGTGTCCAGAGGCACGTAGTGGCGTGCAGAGGCACGCGGCAACGCGTGCCACAGCGCGCCGCTGCGCACAGCTCGGTGGGTACTCTAGCACCCATTGAGCAGGCGCCGCGTGGCACGCAGGGGCATGGCAAGTGCGCAGGGACGAGCACCAGCGCGCGCAGTCAATGCGCAGCTCGGCGGGTACTATAGCACTCGCTGAGCAGGCGCCTTGTGGCACGTGGGGGCGCGTGTTTCGGGAAGGCCCATGCACGCCAGTGCACGCACTCGGCGGGACAACCGCCCTGAAAAATCTGAGATGAGTTTTTGTGATTTTTTTGTGGCCTATAAATTGGGACGCCTAGAGCGTCCCAAAATGTATCTAGGCATTCTTTTCTTCCTCCAAAGGGTTTTATGTGAGTTTTTGAGTGTTTTAGTAGATTTTCTCTCTGTTCTTCATTCTTCTTCCTCTTTTGAGTGTGTGAGTGACATTGTGAGTGTGATCATCATCTTCTTGAGGTGTTCCTTCCAGTGATCAGCAGCCAACACCGGAGCACTAATACGTGTGAGCAATCATTGTTCAGTAAAGAGCATTCGTTGTGGGATCTGCCGCCATTTTCTGTCCCTTTGTTCACCTCCCATGTCGTGGCTACATATTTCGTAGCCGTTATTTATACCCAATGAAAGGAATGCAAGAGCGATAGAAAGCTAGAAATGGGGAAGAGCTAGAGAGAGAAACTTGGAGAGAGGTGGAGAGCGAAATGGTGTATGCTAACGAGGAGATGGAGCAAGAAATTTAGGAAGAGGAATATCGTGGATCTTCCTTAGAGATAGAGAAAGTCAAGGTCGCAAAATAATTCATCGAGAATTATTTCAGAACAAGAGAAAAATCCATTAGGAATGCATGCAAGGGTTTTTTATTTATTTTTATTCTAGGTTTCTCTCGCGTTCATATGTTTTTTTCATTTTCGAGCACATTTGAATTATTCTTTTCCACAGATGATGGTTTTGAAAAGGTAGAGTCGGGCCAGGTTTATAATAACTTAACTTCTTTCTATCTCCTCTTTCTGCTAAATTTCACACTGAAGAAATCATAGTCTATGCTAAATTTTCCCCATGTTTTTTCTTCAATTTGAACATGTTAAATCAGAGAAAATTTTTTAGGCGGAATTAGCTTCCCCTTGCATTGTCAAAGTATATTATTCATTCCAAGATGCCAAAACCTGTATTTAGCGTTGGAATTCTTCCTGGCGGAAACATGATGACGCTTCTTATAAGAGAAAATAAGTTGACGGAAGGCTTTGCCAGATTTTACATTGCCGAGGGCGTTCTTCGATTGAATCTGTTCTTAAACATCATTACATCCACATGTTTGTTCGTTATGATTGATTTAAAATGTTGGGTCATTTGACATCGTTATTTTTTTCTATTTTTGAAATGATAGAGATATTGAACGTGATAATCTATCTCCTCTTGGACCGATATGACCACCTAAAGCTTTGAGATTTTGGGCTGCGCAAGCTTCTTTTCTTGAGGCATTTAGGAGATCCAATGATAATGAGGCACTCAATGAGAAAAATATAGCTCAATTAACAAGGACTGGCGGAGGTTTTACAGCTACTTATATGGAAACCGTTGGAAGAGCTCTCGTGGACAACTTCAGCATTGGCAGATAAATAGGAGAGATCTAGTGAATATTTGTTAGATTTCAGGGTATTTCTTCATTCTCTGCCCCCCTGCCGAGACATCTAAACCTAATTCTTCTTGGCCTTTTTTCGAGAAACTTACCTCCTATCCCCGCTCCTCACCTACCCCCCCCCCCCCCCCCAACCCTTGAAATTTAAATGAGATCAAGAGAAGAAGGAAGAAAAACAAAAAAACAACTTTCATTAGGAAGAAAATGAACAGATCTTTTTTTGGATGCAGAAAGAGTCGGAACTCTCTCTTATAAGCACAGTTCTAGCTTTTAGCGCTCATAGCCATCATAGCTCTAAGATGAGTGGCTCAGATTAAAGAAAGGAGAGAGAACGTTACATTGAAAAAATAAGAAAGAAAAAAAAACATTTAGAAGACACTGATCCAAGATATTGCTGATGTTAATTCTCACGAGATCATCTCCAACAGTCTCCCCATTTATGTCATGATCACTGTCCAAAATCACTAATACCCGTTAGATCGCAAAAATGAGAAAACTTCACTCTTCCAAGTGATTTGGTCAGAATATCTACACGCTGTTCATCTATTGGGACATGATGAACGACCACTTCTCCTTCTTTGACACATGTTCTAACATAATGTTATCAAATCTTGATGTGTTTTGAATGGCTGTGAAATGCTGGATTCTTGGCTAGATCAATAGCCAATTTATTATCCATAAAAGGTTTCAGCGGATTTAGGTTTTGCCATGTGAACCCCCTGACTAGTTCTGACAATCATGTCCCTTGACAAGATGCAACAAAGAGGGATACATACTCTGCCTCACAAGATAAAAAAGCCATAATTCTTTGGTTTTGTGGCACTCATATCACAACATTTCCTCCTAGAAAGAAGAAAATGCCTTGTCTTATCTTTCTATCATCCATGTCACCTCCATAATCATTGTCACTATAGCCTTCAAGCTCAAAAGTCTTTCCTTTTTTATATCTAAGACTAAGGTTGAGTGTTCCTTTGATATACTTTAATACACGTTTGGCATTTACAAGGTTATGTGAGGAAGGATTTTCCATGATATGACCTAGAAATCTCACACTGCACATAAGATAAGGCCTAGTGTGTGTCAAATATCTCAATGAACTCATTAAGCTTCTATATGTAGAGGAATTCACTTGATTATCTCCTTCGTTTTGATAAAGAATAGGTCTGGCTTCAAGAGGGGTTTGAGATAGGTGCTATTCGACATGTTATACTCAGAAATAATCTTCAAAGCATAATATCTTTGAGAGAGTATAATCTCCCTTTTCATATGTGTAACTTCAATACCTTGGTATGAACTTAGAAGCCCAAGATCAGACATCTCAAGCAACATCTTCATCTTTTCCTTGAATTCACTAATTTTCTTATCAATGCTCCCAGATATGAGCATGTCATTTGATGGATATTGTGTAGCCTATAAGCCAATTACACTTCCATGTATCTTGTTTATGTTTGATTGAAATGAAATTTATTAATTGTCGTTCTAGTGTAGTGTTTGAAATGAAGTCCATGAACATATGTAACGACTAAGTGAATTATGATGAGATTATTATATAATGATCACTAGTCTTTAATCATATGTTCTAAACATTCCTATTCGTCAGATATTCGAGAAGGACTTTAAATCATCTGGAAAGAATAACAATATATGATCTGACTCATATTATGAGTATGACTTATCTTATAGCCATCGATGTAGAGATTCTAAGGATACATAATTGTTCCGTATAAATCCCTAAATAGTATTATACCTAACTATCAATCAGTTTGATTTATATCATGGTTGTGTATATAGTACCTTGACTTGAGACACCAAATACATATTGTGGATGGATGAATGTGTTTTGATTAAGACTTATGAATCCCTAGCCCCGAGATATCTAAAACGTCAATTATTAGGTTCATCATGAAGTCCTCAAAGATGATTATGTGGTCAAGATGGGATCATTCGCCCTCAGTATGTGAGGTGATTGACTCAAGGAATGAGATGTGATAAAATCCTTGGCCAAGATAGTTGAAATATAAGAGGAGTTCTCGATGATTAACTACATGCATCCATACTAAGTTGAGTGATCGATTCGGGTTTGATAGTTTGACTATAGCCCTAAGTCATTTATACGTCTTGTGTGAATGAAGGATTATATAGACATGTCAATCGATGAAAAAAAGGTTTCATGAGGGAGTTCTTAGATACTACACATCTCCTAGAGTACGTGGTATAGCTTGGTACCCAACAATCTAGTAACTCAACCTATCGATTGGGTTAAATCGATCCTCAATTCATTAATCTATGAGTTGATGTGGATAATCAATTAAGGTTGACCCTGAAGGTGTTATTGGGCCTATAGAGTTATTAACTAGTGAGATATATGAACCTCGAGGGTCACACAAATAAGGTCTATGAATGTTGATAGATATAGACAAATTATGAGGGTTTTTATGAAAAATCCATATACCAAATGTCTATGAATATGGGGAGAAGGACCACAACTCAAGGTGCCCATGCAAGCCTTATGAGAATTCTCTCCTCTTTTCTATTTTTCTCTTGGTAAAGATCTTTGAAGAGGATATCCAACCATCCACAGAATGTGTGAATATAACGAAAGGCTAGACACTTGAATAATTTCAAGAACTCCTTCAAGAGAGCCAAGTAAGTTTTCTCATACATCCTAGATGATAGGATCATTTGTTATAGGTGCTCAATGTTTGGAAATCCGATTCAATGTATTTCGCTGCACTCTATGTTTTGATCAAATTTTGGAAGGCTTCACGACCTCAGAACCCAACATCATTGAAATATACTCCACAAATTTTGAAAACTCCATCTCCTCTTTAATAAAAAAACTAGTTCATGATAAATTTTAACAAACCCAATTTACTCAAACTTTTATCTAGTATGGAATACCAAGCTCTAGGTGATTGCTTCAAGTTGCATAGGGCCTTCTTTAATTTGTCCACAAATCACTCTTTAATTCATATCTCTTAGATTTCTTCACACAAATGTCTTCAGAGATTTCTCTATTTAGAAATTTCAATTTTACATCCATATGATGGAATTTTCATCCAGAAATGAGATGAGATGGCTAAGAGTATTTTAATCGTCTCTAGTCTTGACATAGGTGCAAAAAGTTAGTGAAATCATTTCCATACCTTTGAGAATATTCTTTCACAACTAGCTAAACTTTGTGCTTGCTAATTTTCCCATTAGAGTTTCTTTTGATATTAGAAGCCCATTTTAGGGCAATCGGTTTGCAAATTTTCAAGAGGTGAAATCAAATCCCAAGAACCATTCTTTAAAATATGGCTTATTTTGACATCCATAGCATCTTTCTAAACTTTCTCTTTCAAAACCTTGAAAACATTATTAGGTTCTTCCTTTCTCAATGAGATGACATATCTCATCTTTATCCACCTATTGGGTTTCTTCAACCAATTGAGAGAGACCTTTAAACATTCTTGGTTGGTTAGTTACAGAGGATGAGGACTGATGGGAAGAGCTTGGATCACAACTCAAGTTATATTTATTATGAGTTTCAAGTTCTCCTTCATGAATTTGATTAGAGTTGATTGGGTCAATTCTGAAACAAGTAATGAGACATGAGTAAGACAAACTTTTTTTTGAATTCTAGTTGGAATTTTCCCCATTCCATCTCTTCTCCCCCTCAAATACAATATCTCTAGAAATATGAATAGTGTTTGAAGGTGGATATAGGCTTTATGGCCTTTTATAAGCTTCTCATATCCTATGAAGACCATAGGAGTACTTCTATCATCAAGATTTCCATCAAGAGTTTTAACAAGTATGGTACTCTCAAAAACTTGAAAAATGATCAACCTATGGTTTTCTCTATGCCCAAGCTTGATATGACATTTTTCCCATCTAGACTTTTAATGGGAGCTCTATTCAATAGATAAATAAAAATATTTACTACTTCTCGCGTAATTCTTTTGTCAGCCCTTTGGTTTTGAATATGGATTTAACCATGTCTAGAATTGTCCTATTTCTTCTTTCAAATAAACCATTTTGTTGAGGATGTAAGAAGTCATGAGTTGTCTTTTAATTCCATTATCAACACAAAAAGCAGATAGTTATTTAGGGTTGAATTTTCCTCCATGATCTATCCTCAAGCTTCCAATCTTTAGAGATCTTTAAAATTCAGAAAGAATTTTGAACTTCTTGAAAGCTTCTTGACTCAATGTATTCCTCTATATTCAATTTTTTGATCAAAATTTCAAGAGGTTATTGAGTATTAGATCCCTTCCTCCATCAATCAACTTAAGAGCTCTAGAAGCACAAAAAGTGGATGATGTTGGAGATGATGTTGGAAATGATGATCTTTGAGGAGATGTAGTTTGAGCATAGCTCATCAATTCTATCCTAGGAAGACCTTCGACCATTTCCTAAGATGAAAAAAATTTCAAAGAGTTTAAGTTGAAGTGATTAGACCTCTTTTTCCATCGCCATGAAGAATCTTTACCGACATGAAGAAAATTATAAAAATATGTAATTTCAATAGATAAAGTGTCCCTTGGGCTTCTTTGACATTGGTCAAAGTATGCCTTTCTGACTATAAATGGTAGTAAGGCCATTTTTCAAGTGAATATTGTAACCTTTTTTTATCCAATCTCCTGAGACTCAAAATGTTTGCTATTAAAGAGGGAGTATAGAGCACATTTTCCAAAGTAATGTGAGTATTATCTTGAGAGGTGAGAAGAATAGTACCTCAACTTTCTATGGAGATTCTTGAATCATCTCCAAATCTGACTTTACCTTTATGCGATTCATCAAGATCATAAAATAGATTTTTATCTTGTCATATGGCCACTTGCTGTTGTGTCAAATACTGCATGCCTTTGATTAATCAGATTGAGAAATACTTTGAAGCAAGATTTTAGATTCTTCATAGACCACAAGAAGAGAAGTTTCTTCATTTTCTTTTTCAACCAAATGTGGATTCTCTAATTTATCCTTCTTGGGTCTTTCTTTTTTGGGCTTATGAGACTCATTTGCATAATGCCCTTCACCTTGACAATTATAGGAAGTGAATTTGGACTAATCTCTTGACTTGTTTTCTTCTTCACTTTCATTGAGTTTAAAGTTTCCTCTTCCTTGAACTTTGATGTGACTTCTATTATTATCATAATCTCTCTTAGGATTTGAGATCGATAAGCCTTCCAAAATTATGATCAAAACATCAAATGTATCGAAATACATTCAATCAAATATTCAAAACATTGCGGCACCAAGATTCGATGATCCTATCATCTAGTATTTAGGAGAAAACATACTTAGAAGGTTCACTTGAAGGAGTTCTTAAAGCAGATCAAGTGTTTAGTCTTTAGCAGTATCCAGACAATTATTGGACATTTGGGTTTCCTCTTCAATGCTCTTCACCAAGAGAGAGAGAGAAGAAAGGAGAGAATTTTCAAAATGCTCTTGCATGAACACATTGAGCTGTGATAGTTTTCCCATTATTGATAGACATTGGGTATATGAACTTTTCATAAAACCCCTCAAAATTATATCTATATATACCAACATTTATGGACTTTATACGTGTGACCCTCAAGGGTCTATACATCTCACTAGTTAATAACTTTATAGTCTCAATAATACCTTGTTAGTCAACCTTACTAATTATATGTTAATGAAATTAAGGATCGATTTAGCCCAATTGATAGGTTGAGTTGTCAACCCACTAGGTTCCAAGCTAAGCTATATTATGTACTACGGGAGATATGGAGTATATGAGAACTTTAGTATGGTACCTTCCCATTATCAGTTACCATGAACATCAAATCTTTTGTTTGCTTGAGACTCATGAATGACTTAGGGTATGGTCAATTATCAAAACCTAATATGGCATTCAAGTTAGTATTGATATGTTGAGGAAATCATTAAGAACTTCTTCTCCGATATTTCTACTAACTTAGCCAAAGATTTCATCTCATCTCATTTCTTAAGTCACTCTCCACAAATACTTAAGACAAAGGATCCCATCTTTAATACATAATTATCTTTGAGGACTTCATACCATTTCCAATACATGACATTTTAGAGATATCATGGCTTGGGATGCATAAGTCATAATCAAAATATGGTCGTCCATTCACAAGATGTCTTTAATGTCTCAAGTCAAAGTTCCACATATATAATCATGACATGAATTCACATGATTGATAGTTAGGTATAATATCATTTAAAGATTCATATGCTCTTTTTCTAATGAGCACCCACGATGTGTCCTTTGTGCCTCCACACTAATACTCATCATAAGAGTTTGATAAGATAATGCTATTTTTTCCAAATAATTTGATGTCCTTCTCAAATATCTAATGAATAGGAATATTTAGAACTTATTTTTAAAAGACTAGTTATAATTGTATTACGATCTAATCATAATTTATTTAATCATTGCATGGGCTCATGGACACCATTGTAACATCTCATAAGAATGATAATAAATTAATTTTATTTTAGTTGAAATAAATGAGATATATTGAAGTATAATTGGCTTGCAGGACACATAGTATCCATCAACCTCTCCCATTGGATTGTAAGATTTGAGAATCATATTTTCTTAGATGTACTAAGAGCTTTGGTCTATAAAAGCCTTTTGTCTTATTTTTGTTGCTTAGTCTTTGAGTTTGTCTTCATGCACTTTCAAAGTGCTAATCACTTCTTCAAGCATGATTTTTTCAAGATCTTGAACCTGGTTATTAGTAGTGGCAATTGAGTCAAGTTTACTTGAAATAGATCTTAGAAGCTTGAAGGTGACCTCAACATTATAATAATTTTCCAAGGCTTCTTAACTCAATCACTATGCAAGAAAGTATGCCAAAGAACTCAAGGAATAGCTCATCTTCATCCATAGAGAAATTTTCATTAGATTAATGTCTCTTAAGAGATTGAAACTCCAGACTTGCAAAGTCGAGGCACACCACCGCTCTTGATCCTTAAAGAGTTTCCGAGTTTGCTTGAATGTCTTCTCAACATCAAGTTCATGAGTGATCTCATCAGAGATCATACTAGAGATAATCAACTTACTTTTTTATGCATTCTCCAATTGAATGACATCACACAACTCAAGGCCTTTGATGTGTAGGGACATACGAGATGCCCACACTTGATATTTGAGCCAAGTGAGGATAGTATAGTTTCCAATCTGAGTTGGTTGCTTAGTGATAACATGCTAATTAGACATGATAATACATGCTTATTTATGCATATTAAGGCATAAAAGATTCTATTCCTATGCATGTTATCATATTTTTTTAGTGTTTATCTATCATTCTATGAAAAAATCATTATAATCTCAAAATACATTAATTTAGGGTTAATTATGATGAATTAAAGATAAATAATTTCATAACCATCTTTACTTAATATTATTATTAGTTGTTAAAGTTCAATAATGAGAGAATCATTTTATATACACTCATATAATTTTCTAAGTTTTAAAATCTTAAACAATAAGTGTATTTTTCATATAGAAATTAAATCTCTTGGTATTTATTAAATTTTAGAATGAGAGATAATTTAATTTATGATACAATGAAACAAATTTGGATTGATTTGGAGTTGTATTTTGAAAGTTATGAATTTCCTAATTTCTAGAATTTTTTTTTGGATTTTTCCTAAATTTTTCTGAATTAAAAATCAAATTTTCTAATTAAAAATCAATTTTATAAGTGTGCAGGTGACGTGGAACAATCTGGAGTGTCCGATCATGCGTCTTATTGTGATCGTTGATCGTCACTTAAGGCGGGGGGGAGGGAGGTACGTGGTGCATTCCTATTCGTCTGCGAATCATTTTTAAAATGATTTAATCTCAGCCGTTGATCTGAGGAGTTATAATGGCTGAGATTAAAACCGATGGAAACACAGTTGAGTGTTTGATCAAGATTAAACGACATGCGTTTGATGTGTTACTTATAATGCACGCGACGTGACAAAATCTCGGCGATCCATCAGAGATCCAACGGCCATGACTTAATCGTAATGATTCGCATCTTTGCGTTTCACCAGAGCCGTTGATCGAGGATTAATTGACGATCAGATGGTTACGCCCAATTTATCCTATAAATATAGGTGTTCTTCAACATTATAAAGCATTCTAGGGCAATTCGAGTAAATCGAATTATTTAGACACCAACTCCCTTGAATCTCATAATTCTAATCGCTTCTAGACTCATTTCCTCGTCCACAGAGTGCTTGAGAGTGAGATTTCATTGAGAGAATCGAAAGAAATCGACGCTTGAACATCAATGATCGTGTTTTCGAATTTTCTATGAAAAGCCTTTGATCCGGAGACTAATTGGATCAATTCGAGCACACTCTTGGGTTAGGGATCATGTTTTATCCTAATCTTCCATTGTATAGCTTTAGATTTCATCTTTGAATCGTAATTTGAGTCAATTTCAATTTCAATTTTGGTTTTTCGTGATTTTATTATTCTAAAATTTCTCTCTTGTTTATTCGATAATTTTTCCGCGAATCTTGATCCAAATTCAGTGATTGTTGATTTCATGGATTCGTCTTCGAGTCTTCTTTCCAAAAATATCAAAACCCCTAATTTCTATCCACATTTTATTGTCTAATTTGATCAAATTTCAAAAGATCCCTCAAAATTACCTTAATTCCATGTGGATTCAACCCTTATTTACCACTATACCCTTCAATTCGCGATTATTTGATATCATTGGTGAGTTTGGTAATTGCTTTGACTTTTGACCGTGTGTTTTCAACGACCTCCAGGTCTCGATTCGTCACTCAGCACCTTTCAAATCTCTAGCCTTGACTATTAGGTTTAATCTCTATTAGGTGGATCTATTTATGAATTATTGTGGATTAGCTATAATTTAATCCTATTAAGTGATTCGATTATGTTTAATGAGGGGATACGATAGTCATTTATGTGTGTGGAGGTTTGTTACGTGTAGAGGCAATTAAATCAATTATTAGTCAATAATGGGCGGACTAATTATTGATAAGAGGCTTAAGCTCTCCTCAGTTCTCTATAAATAGGAGGCCATAGTCCACTTGAATAACCCAATACATATAACCCTCTAGATAGATTCCCATTTCTTCTTAAGATCAAGAGGTTATCTTGGGGATATTCAAGAAGACTATTCTCCACTTCAAGTATCTACAAGGATGAAGAATCATCCTGTGAATTCATGTATGAGTTTATTTCTATTTTTACGTATCTGATTATGCTGATGAATTAAGATGCAAACTCAAGTTCCATCAATGACAAGTTCTTGAGGAGAACTTTCTCCATGTTGAGGTGCCATTGGCGTTGAGATGTTGGATCACAATTTCTCTTATATCAATTCAAGAAACTAAACTCATGCTTCCACTCAACACTTAGACTAGATCCATAGAAGAATGGAGAATAACAAGAAACACTTTAATCAAGAAGAAAAGAATAGATCTTTTTTTTATGCAAAGAGAGTTGGAACTCTGCCTTTCTTATAGGTACATGTTGAGTAAATTGCAACACAAGCTACAGTGTGATAACATGCTAATTAGACATGATAAGACATCATTATTTATGCACATTAAGGCATAAAAGATTCTATTCCTATGCATGTTATCATATTTATGAGTGTATATCTATCCTTCTATGAAAAAGTCTTTATAATCTCAAAATACATTAATTTAGGGTTACTTATGATGAATTAAAGATAAAAAATTTCATAACCCATATTTTCTTGAGATTATAATTAGTTTTTAATATTAAATAATGAGAGAAATAATTTTAATTTCTAAGTTTTAAAATCTTAAAGAAATGAGTATATTTTTGAAATAGAAATTAAATTTTTAGTTATTTATTAAATTTGACTTTTTAGAATGATAGATAATTTAATTTCTGATCAAATGAAAAAATTTGGATTAATCTGGAGTTATATTTTGAAAGTTATGAATTTTCTAATTTTTAGGGATTTTTCTAGATTTTTTCTGAATTTTTAATAAATTTTTCAGGATTTTTCGGAATTAAAAATCAATTTTTCTAAATTTTATAAGCGCGCAGGTGATGTGGCGCAATCTGGAGCATCCGATCGATCACAATTGATGATTAAAGGCGGGCTGTGATGTGGCACAACGTGGGACGTCCCATCGTGCAATTAAATTGCGATCGTCAATCTTCACTTAAAAGCGAAGATCTGATTTGTCGGGAATTATTTTAATCTCAGTCGTTGATCAAAAGGAGTTATAACGATTGAGATTAAAACTAACGAAAAATGCATCTAAGCGTCTGATCAAGATTCAACAGCGGACGTTACTTGCGTTATTTATAATGCTCGTGGCGTGGCTTCATCTCGGCGGTCGATCGAAGATCCAATGGCCATGACTTAATCGTAACGATTTACATCCGATGCGTTTCATCAGGGTCATTGATCGTGAATTAAAGGCCGATCGGACAGTTACGCCCAAATTAGCCTATAAATCTAGATGTTCTTCGACGATGTAAAGCATTTGAGGGCAATTCGACTTAATCGAATTATTTAGACACCAAATCTCTTAAATCTCTTGCTCCCAATCGCTTCTAGACTCATTTCCGCGTCGACGGAGTGCTTGAGAGTGAGATTTTGATGATCGACAATGAACAAATCGACGCTTGAACTCCACAATCTCGTTTTTCCAAATTTTGATGAATAGCCTCGATTCCGGCAAGTAATTGGATGAATTTGAGCACAATTGTGGGTTAGGGATCGTGTTTCATCTTAATCTATCTTCGTATAGCTTTAGATTTCATTTTATAATCATAGTTTGAGTCAATTTCATTCTTAATTTCGGTTTTTCGTGATTTTTATTTTCGGAAATTTCTAGTCTATTCATTCGATGATTTCTTTGCGAAATCAAATCCAAAATGAAGTGATTTTTGATTCCGTGGATTCGTCTTCGAGTCCTCTTTTGAAAAATATCAAATTGCCTAATTCTATCACCATTTCATCGTCTGATTTGATCAAATTCGAATAGATCTTCAGAAATTACCCTAATTCCCTGTGGATTTGATCAATATTACCCTAATTCCCTGATTTACCAATATACCCCTAAATTGGTGATTTAATCTTAAAATTGGTGAGTTTGGATATTATTTTGACTCTTGACCGTGTATTTTCAATGACCATACGGTTTCGATTCGTCACAGTGCTAATGACTTGAAATGATGGTTACTGATATGTCACTACGTCAATAGTATCTTAGCTGCTATACCTCTAAGATGAGTGGCTTAGATTTAAGAATGGAGGGAGAATGTTATACCAAAAACAAAGAAAAAACATTAAGAAGAGGCTTTGACATTTTTTATCAAAGCTATTCCATCATTTGAGCATTTGATCAAAGCTATTGGTGACACTAACTATATATGCTCCAAATTATATGCTCCAAAGGTTTTACAAAAAGAAAAAACTGCTATAGAGTGGAGTGTGACTAGTGCATGCGTATCCTAAGTCCTCCTCCAAAAAACTACTATGTTCTATCTTGATGGCCATATCTATATGAATATACCATGTACCCTTTATAAATATATCTTATCAATTATATTTTTACTCACACATCCATTGTATATATCATTTACGACATCTTTTTATAAAATATGCATAATCTGATTTTTCACTTACATAATACAATTCATAGTTTTTATGTCGACATTATAAGGTATAGGGTATATCAACTATTATTGGAATTCGAAAAATTCATGCCATATAAGATGGTAAACAGATGTGTTTTTATATGTATATATTATAATTTCAACAAGATGTAAAATGCTGCATAATTTTTTAAATGATAAATAGAAAGAAAGGAGATAAATTTCTTTTCATTTTTACCTAAAGTTTCTGTAAGTGATGCTTGAAAATACCAGAAAATAAATTAAGACTGGAAACTTTAGGGAAAGAAGAGAGGAAGAAGACATCTAGGATGACAAACATAGTATTAGCTTTGTGTAAAAGCTACCACGTAATAAGAACATACTATTTGTATTCGCTTCGTGGATTCTCCATCGGTTTGCTACATTTTTTAGAAAGCTTTCATCTGCTGACATTGATCTTTAAATAAACCACTTCATGAGTGTCGTGGCAAGTTCTTCTATAATCGTTTCCCATGTGATTATGTTCTCGTTCCACTTTCTTATGTAAGCTTAATCTTCCCTAGTGGTAATATGGAATTTGTATGTATAATTTCATAACCATCAGTGAATTTTAGTGTATATTTCAAACACTTATGGTGCATGTCATTGTGTTTTTACTAGATTTGCATAAACTCTATGATATACATATATGAAATAAAAGTTGCCTCTATAGTATTTATATTAAAGTCTCAAAATATATTATTTAAGGTTGCTTTTCAAAGAAAAACCATTGTCAATAAAACTTAATTTATTGAACTTTTGAGTGTTTAATATATATGAATCTAATTATGAATAATAAAGAGATTCCTTTTGAATTGATTTTCAATTTGGTGAAGTTTGACTTTAGTAGGTGAAATTTGATGTTTCCTAGATAAACAATTTATTCTATGATTATATCCTAAATTAAATGAATTGTAGATAATTAAATTCATGCAAGGTTCAGTATAAAATATATTTAAATAGTTTAGATCATGCAATATCAATTACAAGATAATAGGAGATGTTCTTGACTTTGTCGATTGTTTCAACAACTTGATTATTTAAACCTTTTTGTACCTAAAATCATGAACACATCCCCCCTTGACAAGATTGGGCTAAATGCATCATCAAATTATGGCAATCACTTCAATTATGAATTCATAATTATCTATTAAGAATCAACAATATTACATTGAGTTCATCAAAATCAACCTTATTCAACACCTTTTTAAGAGGTGAGATCTGACAATGCCTTAACTATAGGTGACGATATGCTTATTTATTGAATGTTGCATATTTTGAAAACAAGATAATGATATGGAGTGCACAGATTTGTCGTCACCATTTAAAATGAAGACATATCTTTATTTATTAAAATAATTCTTTTACCTCTTAGCCTTTTCTATTTTTCCATATATGACTAATGATAATTTTGAAGACATTGATCTAATGTTGAGGTTGAAAGCAAGCTATTGGTGCTGTGAAGCAAAATGAGAGAATAAATCAAGAAAAATAAATGCTCCACTTTCAAGATTTGATACTTGACAACCAAAGAGTTTTGACCTGAAGATTTTGAAGAGTAGACTTGTGTTTTCATCATCCATTCATCCATCCATTTCCGTTGAACACGAAAAGAAACTTAGTTTCTTTTTTTTAATGTTTCATCGCATAACTTTAGCATTGGCTAGATAGAGGAAAGAGGGCATTGAAAGCTTTTCATGGTGTTTGCAACTTCATTTATAATGAGTTTCTTGATTTTTCTACTCACTATTTATGTTAGATGCAAGATGCTTAGTTCTAGAAAAAATGTATGGAATCTCGAAAGAATGATCAAATAAGAGCATTGTCTAATGAGTCTTTGATCACACTATAAGAAAATTTATGTTAGAATATTTTATTTTAATCTTAATATCATATTCTATAATCATCAATTTTTATAACATCATTTCTCTCACTAATCAAGAATGTTCTCACCTTAAAAAAGAGATTTGATGTTCTAAATCATCACCTGGCATTACACTCTTCTCACTTCTCTCGAAAATCTCATCTACTTTTTCCATTGAAATCTTTACTTTTGCATACATTAAAATTTAGATTTATTGATCTTTGTTTGATATCTCCCTCGTTTCAAATCAGGTTGACGCTCAATTTGATGCATTGTATTTCATTCTTCTCCCTATTTCTAAATCTTCAATTAATTGAAGTAGGAGGTTAAGGATTTGAAGGGTTTTGAGTTTATCAAGAAAGGAGGAGAAGTCACGATGAAAATTCTAGAAATAAATCATATTGGTCCATTACTCAAAACATGTGACCTAAGAATGGTGCCTGACTAGACATAATAATACTCACTAGATTCATATGGACTGCAAAGGAGTAGGCAATGATCTTATTAAGATTGATCTATCTTTATTTCTAACCTCTTTTCATAGTTTGAAATGAATAATTTCACCTATCATAGTTGTCAACCTAATTCCCAATATATGTTATAGAACTCCAAATATATATAGATATGTTTTTAATTTCCCTAAGATTATTTAATATATTTTCATTAAGTAGACCAAAAACTGATCTTACATGATCTTACATGAAGCACATATCTAGAATAATTACATAAAATCTCACATTTGAAAATAACAATATGTAATTTCTTGGATGTAAAATCACAAGAAAAAAAGCACTATTTCAAATGTTCTACTAAAAATTTGGCACAAAGATCTATTAGTCCACAAAACAAATCATTTAAAAAAATAAGAAGTCTAGTTTCACTATGCTTCAAGTATTCTAGTTTAGTGATCTTCTTGAGCCCATCACATCATTGATATTAGCATGACATAGTTTCTTGTGCAAGACTTCCTATTTAGCAGGTCATGATGCCTCTTTTGATCGAGAAGTGATGGGATAAACTTTCAAGTCATAAAATTTCAAAAAATTTATCAAAACATCAAACATAATAGAATACATTGAATCAAAAATTCAAAATACTAAGGCACTAAGAACCAATGATCCTATCATCTAATATATATCAAAATCTATACTTTGAGGGTTCACTAAAATAGTTCTTGAAGTTGTTTAAGCATCCTGTATCTAGTAATATTCTTATGATTTTAAAATGGTTGGATCATCTCTTCAATGATCTTTACCAAAAGATAAAGAGAATGTTTTTCATAATGTTTTATTTGGGCACTTTTAGTTGTAATCATTCTCCCCTTAATTATAGACATCAGGTATGCAAATTTTTCACAAAATCTTCAAAATTATATCAATATCAATCAATGTCTATAGACCTTATATTTGAAACTCTCTAATTTTATATATCTCATAAGTTAATAATTCTGTAGACTCAAAAAATCTAATTAGTCAATCTTATTAATTATCTATTAATATGTAGATTAATTAATCAAATATTGATTTAATCTAATTGAGAAATTGAGTTTTTAGTATGTGACGAGACGAATCTGCGAGGTCGTCGCATATACGCGAAGACAAATAAAAAATAATTCTAAACTCACCAATTTTGAGAGGTAATCACGAATTTAATAGTATAGTGGTGAATAAGTGTTGAATCCAGAGAGAATTAAGATATTTTTGATATATTTCTTAAAATTCGATCAAATCAGATGATGAATTGAGGTGGGAAATTAGGAATTTGATAAATTTAGAAAGACAACTCAAAGATGAACCCATGGAATAAAAATTCACTTGATTTGGATCAAGATTCACGGAGTAATCAAAGAGAAAACATTAGATAAAATTTCCAAAAGTGAAGAGAGAGAAAACCAAAATTAACCTGATCTACGATTCGAAATTGAAATCTGATGTAATAAAAGAAAGATTAGGAGGAAAACATGAACTCTAACCTGAGATAGCACTTGAAATGATCCACTTGATCATTGGATCAAAGGCCTTTCATTCCTCGATTTTGAAGACAATCGTCATCATTCAAGAAGTAAATTTTCCTGATTCTGTCTATGAAATCTCTATTTCAAACACTCCTTGGACGCGAAAATTGATCTAGAAGACAAAGAAAGCAAGAGATTTAAGGATTGAGATGTCTAAATAGTTTGATTGATGGATATTATGTGGCCTATAAGCCAATCACACTTCCATGTATCTTGTTTGTGTTCATTGACATGAAATTTATTCATTGTCATTCTTGTATGATGTTTGCAATGAAGTCCATGAGCATGTGCAATGACTAAGTGAATTATGATGAGATCATAATATAGTGATCGCTAGTCTTTAAACATATGTTCTAAACATTCCTATTCGTGGGATATTCGAGAAGGACATCGAATTATCTGGAAAGAATAGCACTATCTGATCCATCTCATATGATGAGTATGGCCGATCCTATAGCCATCGGTGTGGAGACACTAAGGATAGATAGTGGGTGCTCTTTGGAGAAAGAGTTCACTGAATTGATCCGTATGAATCCCTGAATGGTAATATACCTAATTGTCAATTAGGTTGATTCATGTCACGGTTGTGTACGTGGTCCTTTGACCTGAGACACCAAAGACATCTTGTGGATGGATGATCGTGTTTTGATTATGACTTACGACCCCCTAGCCACGGGATCTCCAAAACGTCATAGATTGGATACGACATGAAGTCCGCGAAGGTGATTGAGTGGTCAAGATGGGATCATCTACCCTCGGTGTATGAGGAGATTGACTCAAGGAATGAGATGCGGTTAAATCCTTGGCCAAGGTAGTGGAAATATTAGAGAAGTTGTTCTCAATGATTTCCTACTCGCATCAGTACTAAATTGAGTGACGGATTAGTGTTTGACAATTAACCATATCCTAAGTCATTCATGAGTCTCGTGTGGATGAAAGATTATACGTACACGGTAACCAATGACGGCAGGGTTCCATGAAAGAGTTCTAATATACTTTATATCTCCTAGAGCACGTGGTGTAGCTTGGCACCCACCGGGCTGGCGACTCAACCTATCGATTGGGTTAAATCGATCGTTATTCAATTAATCTATATGTTGATATAGTTAATTGATAAGAAGGACCAATAAGTGTTATTGGGTTGATAGAGTCATTAACTGGCGAGATATATGGACCTAGAGGGTCACACACATAAGGTCAATGAACGTCGGTGGATATAGACCTAATAATAAGGGTTTTTGTGAAAAGTTTGCTGGGATCTGAGGCTCGAAAAGCTCTCCAAATCTTTGTCCAAAATAATGATTGCAGCAGAAGGTGTTGAATCAAAACATTCAACATCGTGGAAGCACCAAGAATGGATGATCTCATCATCTATTCTAGGTGATCCTATCATCTAGTATAGAATAAAATTCATACTTGGATCATTTGAAAGAGTTCTTCAACCGTTCAAGCGTCCGGCCTCTAGCTGTATCCACACAGTCTCCAGACGATCGGATCTCCTCTTGAACACTCGTCACCACGAGAGGAAGAGAAGAGGGAGGAGAAGTTCCACTAGGCTTGCATGGGCACCTCTATTATGGTCGTTCCCCCCCTATTTATAGACTTTGGGAATGTGAACTTTTCACAAAAACCCTTATTATTATGTCTATATCCACCGACGTCCATTGACCTTATGTGTGTGACCCTCCAGGTCCATATATCTCGCTAGTTAATGACTCTATCAACCCAATAACACTTATTGGTCTTCCTTATCAATTAACTATGTCAACATATAGATTAATTGACTAAGGATCGATTTAACCCAATCGACAGGTTGAGTCGTCAGCCCGGTGGGTGCCAAGCTACACCACGTGCTCTAGGAGATATGGAGTATATTAGAACTCTTTCATGGAACCTTTCTGTCATTGGTTACCGTGTACGTATAATCCTTCATCCACACGAGACTCATGAATGACTTAGGGTATGGTTAATTGTCAAACCCTAATCCCTCACTCAATTTAGTACTGATGCGAGTAGGAAATCATTGAGAACAACTTCTCTAATATTTCCGCTACCTTGGCCAAGGATTTAACCCCATCTCATTCCTTGAGTCGATCTCCTCATATACCGAGGGTGGATGATCCCATCTTGACCACACAATCATCTTCGTGGACTTCATGTCGTATCCATTATATGACGTTTTAGATATCCCGTGATTAGGGATTCGTAAGTCATAATCAAAACACGATCATCCATCAACAAGATGTCTTTGGTGTCTCAAGTCAAAGGACCACATACACAATAATGACATGAATCAACCTGATTGACAATTAGGTATATTACCATTCAGGGATTCATACGGATCAATTCAGTGAACTCTTTCTCCAAAGAGCACCCACTATCTATCCTTAGTGTCTCCACACCGATGGCTATAGGATCGGCCATACTCATCATATGAGATGGATCGATAGTGCTATTCTTTCCGGATAATTCGATGTCCTTCTCGAATATCCCACGAATAGGAATGTTTAGAACATATGTTTAAAGACTAGCGATCACTATATTATGATCTCATCATAATTCACTTAGTCATTGCACATGCTCATGGACTTCATTGCAAACATCACACAAGAATGACAATGAATAAATTTTATTTCAATGAACATAAACAAGATTGATGAAAGTGTGATTGGCTTATAGGCCACATAATATCCATCAATCTCCCACTTGGACTAAAGCCAATTTCCCTTGTGCAACAACCCCATAGTTGTGCAATGACGCTCAAAGACTTCTTGAGTTAAAGGCTTAGTCAGTGGATCTGCAAGATTGTCGGTTGATGGAATTCTTTTCACCACTACATCTCCTCTGGCGACGATCTCCCTAATCAAGTGAAAGCGCCTCAGAATGTGCTTAGACTTCTGATGAGACCTTGGCTCTTTCGCTTGTGCTATTGCACCATTGTTGTCACACAATAATGGAATAGGATCTGAGATCATAGGGACAACAGCAAGGTCTGTGATGAACTTCTTCAACCAGACTGCTTCCTTGGCGGCATCACTCGCGGCAATGTACTCAGCATCTGTCGTCGAATCTGCAGTGGTGGGCTGCTTGGAACTTTTCCAAGACACTGCTCCCCCATTCAAAGTGAAGAGGAATCCAGATGTAGATCTACTATCATCTGGGTCTGACTGAAAACTCGAGTCAGTGTAACCCTGGAGCTTAAGCTCCTCTCCTCCATATACTAGAAATAGATCCTTAGTCCTTCTCAAGTACTTAAGGATGCATTTCACGGCTTCCCAATGACTCTCACCTGGGTTAGCCTGAAATCTGCTCGTAACACTTAGAGCAAATGCCACATCTGGTCTTGTACATAACATAGCGTACATGATGGATCCAATCGCCGATGCATACGGGATCTTTTCCATCAACACTCTATCTTCAGGAGTCTTAGGCGAATGCTCCTTAGATATCTGAACTCCATGTCTCATCGGTATGAAACCTCTCTTGGAGTTCTCCATGCCAAACCTTTTGACAATGGTGTCTATGTACATGGATTGGGATAAGCCAAGCAACCTCCTCGATCTATCTCTATAGATACGTATTCCCAATACGTAGGTTGCTTCTCCCAAATCTTTCATGGAGAAGTTCTTTGACAGCCACGCCTTCACTGATGATAACATACCTACATCATTCCCAATGAGTAGAATGTCATCCACATAAAGGACAAGAAAAATGATCGCACTCCCACTAATTTTCTTGTACACACAAGGTTCGTCTTCATTCTTAATGAAGTCATAAGACCTAATTGTCTCATCAAATCTCATATTCCAACTCCTAGATGCTTGCTTCAATCCATAAATAGATCTCTGCAACCTGCACACCTTTTCTGGAAACTCCTTAGATGTATAACCCTCAGGTTGTATCATATACACCTCTTCCTCAAGGTTTCCGTTGAGGAAGGCAGTTTTCACATCCATTTGCCAGACCTCGTAGTCATAGTGTGCAGCTATGGCGAGAAGAATCCTGATTGACTTAATCATAGCAACTGGTGAGAATGTTTCGTCATAGTCAACTCCTTGTCTTTGACGATAACCCTTCGCCACCAACCTTGCCTTGAAGGTGTCAATCTGTCCATCAGCACCAATCTTCTTCTTGAAGATCCACTTACACCCGATGGGTACTATACCCTCAGGAGGGTCGACCAAGTACCATACTTGGTTTTGATGCATGGACTGGATCTCAGAATCCATTGCTTCTCGCCATCTCTTAGAGTTGGAATCATGTACCGCTTCATTGTAGGTTAAAGGATCACTATCCTTCAAGTGGAGAGTATCGATGTCATCTGTCACAATATGTCCCACATATCGATCTGGTTGTCTCGGTACTCTACTAGTCCTACGCGGTGCCTCTATGTGTACTCGAAGATTTTCAGAGACTGAGTTCTCATCTAATGAGGTAGCATTTGTATTCGGATCTGGAACTTCTTCCAGTACTACTTTACTCCCACTATCTCTTCTCAAGAGATACTCCTCTTCCAAGAATACAGCCCTTTTTGCAACAAATATCGATTGTTCTTCAGAGCGGTAAAAGTAGTATCCACTCGTCTCTTTTGGATATCCCACAAATTTACACAACTCAGTCCTCGACTCCAGCTTATCTGTATCATGTTTCTTAACATGAGCAGGACAACCCCATACTCTAAAGTAAGAGAAGTCCGGCTTCTTTCCTTTCCATATCTCATATGGAGTAGAAGCTACAGATTTTCTAGGTAAGACGTTAAGGACACGCGCTGCTGTCTCAAGCGCATATCCCCAAAGGGATATTGGAAGTTTCGAGAAACTCATCATAGATCGCACCATGTCCAACAAGGTACGATTTCTCCTTTCCGAAACACCATTCAACTGAGGTGTGTAAGGAGGAGTCAATTGAGCTAGGATACCATTATCCTTAAGGAACTGTGTGAACTCTGTACTTAAGTATTCACCTCCTCGATCTGATCGAATAGTCTTGATACTCTTTCCAGATTGTTTCTCCGCTTCATTCTTAAACTCTATGAATTTCTCAAAGGCTTCAGACTTATACCTCATAAGGTATACCCATCCAAACCTAGAGAAATCATCAGTAAAAGTGATGAAGTAGAAACTGCCACTTCTGGCTTGGACAGGCATTGGACCACATACATCAGAATGTATTAGTTCCAATACACCCTTGGCTCGTTCTCCAATCCCTGAGAATGGAGATTTGGGTAATTTACCCATAATGCAAGATTCACAAGTTGCAAATGATTCATAATCAAATGCTCCCAAGTATGCATCTTTATGCAACTTCTGTAATCTTCCATCACCAACATGCCCAAGTCTACAATGCCATAAGTAGGCTTCGTTCACACCATGTTTACTCTTCTTAAGAGCAACATCCATTTGGAGATTATAAGAAGAAACATCAATAAGATATAAACCATTGACTAATGGTGCCAAAGCAACCAATTTACTTCCCAAGTAAATAGAACAACACTTGTCCTTAATGATCAAGGTATATCCCATCTTGTCCAAACAAGAAACTGAAATGATGTTCTTAACTATGCTAGGAACATAATGACATTCTTCTAAAGAAAAATAATCTCCGGATGATAGCTTGAGGTTCACAACCCCTAGCGCCACAGCAGCAACTCTTGCGCCGTTTCCCATTCTCAGCTCCACCTCGCCTTTTCTCGCCTTTCGCTACTTTGTCAACCTCTCGCAAATCATTGCAGATGTGAGAAGTACATCCAGTATCTAATACCCAAGATGCAGAATCTCTATAAGACAAATAAGTATCTATCATATAGATACCTGGAGCATCACCATGCTTCCGCTGAGCTTTCTCATTGAGGTACTTTTTACAGTTCCTCTTCCAATGTCCTTTCACGCCACAGTGGAAACACGTTCTCATGTCATCCCCGTCCTTCCTTGTCAGAGTTGCTTTCACTTGCTTCTTCCCTTTGCCCCTCTTGGAGGCAAAAGCTACCTTCCTCTTCTTGTTGGTCCTACCAACAAAGAGGACTTGGGGTTTTTCCTTCTAAAGGTTCCCCTCGGCAGTAGTAAGCATGTTCAGCGCTCAGACTTAAGTAAGATCTTTAAGTTCCTGAGCCAATCAGTGAAGTTCGGCTAGTCAAAGGATTGACATTCATAATGCCACGAAGAGGGTTAGTCGACGACATCTTTGCCTTTAGGAGATGAATAAGAATTAATAATTAATTCTTTGCAGATATTGTGTTCATTGAAAATAATACTCCCACTAAAATTAAGCAATTCACACAACCCTCATGTGTATGAAAAGGGAGAACCGACAATCTCCTAGTGGGGATCAGAATCTCAACAACTATATTATGACCTGGAGCGACTCCACCAATCACAATATATTGTTGAGCACTCATCTCATGAGACTTACAACATTTGTAATATCTGATCATACTTCAGTCCCCGACGCTCATGTGGCGTGGAGCGACTCCACCAACCACTGAGTTCGGTCTAGGCGGTACCCTTGTTACTTGACGGGAATAGATTCGTGAGTAGTCCTGGAGCGACTCCACCAAACTAAACGGTTCCTCTACCCCGGCCTTGTGTCATACACTAGTTCTTAGTTCCTCATCTTCAATAAGTGGGCCTGGAGTGACTCCACCAACCCAACTTAAGGTGACTTGGATACTAAGGCTATAACAAGGGAGGACTTCGCGTGAGTTCGTAACTCTTGCGTTTCAGCCTAGAGTTTAAATTATGAGGGGTTTTATGTTTTATCAGGTCTCTTCGTTAGGGTACATCATGGTTATCTATATAACCATACCCAAAAAAAATATGATTATCTCAATAATCATATACATATATCACATATATGTCATATATGATGTTATATCAATAAACCAAAAACATATAAATAGGGGATCCTATAATAGGTCCATCTATGTTATTTGTTTCACATCCAATTTAATAACATCACAATTCAATAAATAAATTTTAATTCAATGCAAAAATTAATCATATTAATATTTTGCAAATTAAGCATGACTATCATGCTTAAAATTAAGAAAGTAATCATTTAAACACTTTAAAATGATTATAAGAATTTCATGAATTTAAAATAACTTAACCCTTAAATTATTGAATTCAAAATTCTAAAATATAACTCTTTATATTTTCCGACCATGTGGGTTTGCCAAGTGTCGCCACATGGCATCATCAAAGGGCGCCACATGGCTTTCCCAGATGGCGCCACATGGCCTTCCCAGGTAGCGCCACATGGCGTTCCCAGATGGCGGCACATGGCCTTCCCAGATGGTGCCACATGGCATTCCCGAGTGATGCCACATGGCGTTCTCGGGTGATGCCACATGGCCCTGCATGGCGCCACATGGACTTATCTGGTCTCGCCACATGGCTTTATATAGTAATGCCATGTGTCATCCTTTTTATAATCCATGCCATGCATGTCTGCCATGTGTCATACACATGGCACCTCATAGGGTAATGACTATGCATGGATGACATGTGTCCTGCCATGTGTCATCACTATAATCTATTTCCATGCATGGCTGCCATGTGTCATACACATGACACCTTTTAGGATAAGGACTATGCATGGATGACATGTGTCCTGCCACATGTCACCACTAAGGGTTATATCCATGCATGGTTGACATGTGTCCTAACACATGTCAACACCTAGGGATATGTCCATGCATGGTTGACATGTGTCCTAACACATGTCACCACATAAATATATATCCATGCATGGCTGACATGTGTCTCACCACATGTCACAACCAAGGGACATGCCCATGCATGGTGGACATGTGTCCTCCACATGTCACCTCAAGAAGCCCTAACCATGCATGGGTGCCATGTGTCCCTACACATGTCACCTCAAGGGACTATGGATGTGCATGGGTGCCATGTGTCCTCACAAATGGCACCTCCATGAAATCAGGTCGAGCTTCTCCTTCTCCTTCTGATGACTATCAATGGAAATCCCATAACTCCTTCATTTCTTGTCCGTTTTGGACGTTCTTGGGCTCGTTGGAAAGCTTATCAAGAGCACAACCTGGCTCTGATACCACTGCTGGGATCTGAGGCTCGAAAAGCTCTCCAAATCTTTGTCCAAAATAATGATTGCAGCAGAAGGTGTTGAATCAAAACATTCAACATCGTGGAAGCACCAAGAATGGATGATCTCATCATCCATTCTAGGTGATCCTATCATCTAGTATAGAATAAAATTCATACTTACTTGGATCATTTGAAAGAGTTCTTCAACCGTTCAAGCGTCCGGCCTCTAGCGGTATCCACACAGTCTCCAGACGATCGGATCTCCTCTTGAACACTCGTCACCACGAGAGGAAGAGAAGAGGGAGGAGAAGTTCCACTAGGCTTGCATGGGCACCTCTATTATGGTCGTTCCCCCCTATTTATAGACTTTGGGAATGTGAACTTTTCACAAAAACCCTTATTATTATGTCTATATCCACCGACGTCCATTGACCTTATGTGTGTGACCCTCCAGGTCCATATATCTCGCTAGTTAATGACTCTATCAACCCAATAACACTTATTGGTCTTCCTTATCAATTAACTATATCAACATATAGATTAATTGACTAAGGATCGATTTAACCCAATCGACAGGTTGAGTCGCCAGCCCGATGGGTGCCAAGTATATTAGAACTCTTTCATGGAACCTTTCTGTCATTGGTTACCGTGTACGTATAATCCTTCATCCACACGAGACTCATGAATGACTTAGGGTATGGTTAATTGTCAAACCCTAATTCCTCACTCAATTTAGTACTGATGCGAGTAGGAAATCATTGAGAACAACTTCTCTAATATTTCCGCTACCTTGGCCAAGGATTTAACCGCATCTCATTCCTTGAGTCGATCTCCTCATATACCGAGGGTGGATGATCCCATCTTGACCACACAATCATCTTCGTGGACTTCATGTCGTATCCAATATATGACGTTTTAGATATCCCGTGACTAGGGATTCGTAAGTCATAATCAAAACACGATCATCCATCAACAAGATGTCTTTGGTGTCTCAAGTCAAAGGACCACATACACAATAATGACATGAATCAACCTGATTGACAATTAGGTATATTACCATTCAGGGATTCATACGGATCAATTCAGTGAACTCTTTCTCCAAAGAGCACCCACTATCTATCCTTAGTGTCTCCACACCGATGGCTATAGGATCGGCCATACTCATCATATGAGATGGATCAGATAGTGCTATTCTTTCCAGATAATTCGATGTCCTTCTCGAATATCCCACGAATAGGAATGTTTAGAACATATGTTTAAAGACTATCGATCACTATATTATGATCTCATCATAATTCACTTAGTCATTGCACATGCTCATGGACTTCATTGCAAACATCACACAAGAATGGCAATGAATAAATTTTATTTCAATGAACATAAACAAGATTGATGAAAGTGTGATTGGCTTATAGGCCACATAATATCCATCAAAGTTCACATTCCCAAAGTCTATAAATAGGGGGAGAATGACCATAATAGAGGTGCCCATGCAAGCATAGTGGAACTTCTCCTCCCTCTTCTCACCCTCTCGTGGTGACGAGTGTTCAAGAGGAGATCCGATCGTCTGGAGACTGTGTGGATACCGCTAGAGGCCGGACGCTTGAACGGTTGAAGAACTCTTTCAAATGATCCAAGTAAGTATGAATTTTATTCTATACTAGATGATAGGATCACCTAGAATGGACGATGAGATCATCCATTCTTGGTGCTTCCATGATGTTGAATGTCTTGATTCAACACCTTCCGTGCAATCATTATTTTGGACAAAGATTTAGAGAGCTTTTCGAGCCTCAGATCCCAGCATTGATTACTCGAAACACCCGTGAATGTTTACATTGTTGGAGAACATGTGTATTTATAGGCAGATTTGGGCGTGACTGTTGGATTTGACTCTTCACCTTCAATCAATGTCTTAGATGAAATGCTTGTATGTGTATCGTTGCCATTAAGACACATTTATTTGATTGAAGTAGAAGCGCTGAGAGTTTGTCACATAGCGAGTGAAGAAGAAGCGTCGCGCGTGAAGAAGCAGCGCCGCGCGATCGCGTCCGTCCGATCAAGAATCGACATTTGAGATGTTGCCACGTGTCCATTAAAGTCCATCAAGCATATTTAATCTCAGCCGTTATAACTCTTCAAGTGAACGACTAATTTAAAATGTTTGAAAACAAATCGTCACCCAATTAGAGTGTGCCGCGTACCCCCTCAGTTAAGTGAAGATCGACTACCGTGATTTAATTCATGCGATCGCACGCTCAAGATTTTGCCACGTCACATGCACACAAAAACAAACAAGATAATCCCACATGACAAAAATCAAAGTGAATGGACAGGTATATAAGATATGAGTGATTAGTAAGTTGGCGAAAATCCTAAAAAGGGTGTTTAATCTCACTAATCACACACGCGCACACACGCGCACACATGCGCACATACCTGTGCATACACGCACGCACACGCACACATGCATACGCGTGATTCGCAGTTGCCACATCAGCGCGATTTTAATTTAATTTTTTATTATTTTTAAATTCTAAATAAATACAAATAAATTCAAATAAATTCATAAAAAATCAGAAAAATTCTAGAAAAATCTCTAAAAATTTAAAAATTCATATATTTCAAAATATAACTCTAAATTAATCAAAATTTATTTTTTTGGATCAGAAATCAAATAAAAAGAAAATAAATTTTTAATTAATAACAAAAAAATAATTTTTATTTAAAAAATACACTCATTTCTCTAAGAAATTAAAATTTAGAAAAATAAATGAGTGTATAAAAAGTATTTTATCTTATTATGTAACATTAAAACCTAATTATAATTTAAAATATATATAGGAATAATCTATTATAAAATATTTTATTTTAATTATACATAATTATCCCTTAAATAATACATTTTGAGATTATAACTTCAAAGTATATGAAATGATAGATATGTACCCAAGGTATGATAATATGAAATGTTTTATGACTTAATTTGCATTAATAATTATATAATTTTATGAGTAAATTGCATGTTATTAGTATGGTAGGTCTAAGTTACACTATGTGATCTAAGACATATGTGAAACTTATATAGATATGATCACTCTTAGATGGAACTCTTATATAAAAGCTTGCTATGCTCAATTACTATGTATATTTAATCTTTCATCTGTATAAGACTCTTGAATAACTTAGGATATGATCACTCAAGTTAACACTAATTCATAGATAAAATGATCAAGGATAACTTCTTTGATATTTCTATTATAATAGCCATGAATTTCATCAAATCTAATTCATTGAATTTTAGTTTGAAGGGGCCCAGATGCACAAGATATTGAACAATCCTTGACTTCTTAATTTCAAACAATAGTCAACTTCGAGTAATCCTTGTCTTATAAGGGTTGAAGAAGACTGGTCTTCATCACACCTAAACTTTCCCATATTTACAAGAGATGAGTACTCTCATTCAACGATACTACCTAGTCCCAAGTCACGAGCCAAGCACGCAGGCTGCCGGCCTTAAACGAAACCGCCAACTCACTGCGTATTCGCAGTCTAGGGCCAACGTCATTATTTCAAGCCAGTGGAGAGTCAAAGATTCCTTGTCCGGGGGAGAGGATAGCCTTAGGGTCATACTTCTCCTTTCTCTCCACGAACGTCGCCCATTTTCGACCAAAATGCTTCGCCCAGTTGGATCTTCCCCTGTGATGCGGCAGGTACTGTTTCACCTCGACGTCTTCCTCCTCGCAGAATCGCATGATCTCTTCGTTCTGGCTCTCCAGCTGCCTCCAATTCTCCGTCGTCCCCGACCTCAACAAGCAAACAGCGTAGAAGATCTCTTCTTCTGGAACCAATGCCGACATCCTCCCGTCCCACCTGCATCGACGACGACACAGTTCAATGCCGTTGATTCCCTCAGTAGAAAGCTTTCGTGCTTACTGGTTTCTGTTCACCGGGTAGACGAGTATCGGACCAGAGGAGCTTTTTCTGGATAGAATTCCCTTGAAAACCCCAGCATCAAAATCCGCTATCCTGGATTTTGGGACGAAGAGGTTAAGCCATGGGTGGGGCACATCCCAGAGCCCTTGCTTCTGTAGCTCCAGCTCCCCTTTCCGCACTCTGTTCAGAAACTCCACGTAGCTGACGTCATTAACGAAGACAAACCCGGGATTGAAGCTTAGATCCTCCAGCAACCGTTCGATGTCCTACGTTAGGGAGAGTCAGAGAGAGAGAGAGAGAGAGAGAGAGCTAGAGGGAGAAAGGACGTAGTTGACGTCTCACCTGGTCGATTGTTTCAGAGTCGGAGAGATAGTACATGGACGCCTCCAAGCAGTAGACTACACCGTGGTGGTCCGCGAGCTCTGAGATTTTTCTTGCTTCTTCGAAGGAGAAGAAGGAAGATCTCCAGTTTCTGATAGCAACATGACCAAAGATAACAGAACCCTCCACGTAGTCGAAACCCTTGATCTTCTGATCTCCTCTTTTCATGATCACCTTATCTAGCGATATCAGGAACTCTTGGTCCGCTGTGAAGACAGCGAATTCTGTGTACATCAGTCTTATCCACTTCACCTGCAGAGCATTTGATCAATGAACAAAAAAAATCGAGAAAAATCGTATTACTGCCGGATTTACCCTCTCCGGTGCCGGCTCCAGCGCGATACGTGCGCGAGTGATGATACCGAACTGACCGAGCCCGCCAAGAACCGCAAAGAACAAGTCCGAGTTCAGCTCCCTCGAGCAAGTTATCATCTCTCCTCGACCTTCCTCCGTGGCGACGCATCGTTAGAGAGAGAGAGAGAGTGATCGAAAGAAAGAGAGAGAAACGGTGGAAGGTGTCCATCGTTACCGTTGATGACGTCAAGTTCGTCGACGTTGGATATCTGGGGGCCGTGCCGGAAGGTCTGGCCACTCGAGCCAGCATTCGAGAGAGTTCCCCCGACAGTCAGGTACAGATAATCGGTCCACGTCTTGGGTGCAAGACCAAACTTGAGAGTCTCGCGTAGAATCTCTATCCAGAACTGCTCCCCGCCAGCGTCAACGTAAGCTCCTTCTTCAGACACGCTTATCCAGGCCGACGCCGCCGGTTCATCGCCGGTGACGTTACCGGCTAGACAACGCATGTCGACAACGACGCCTCCAGGAGCGGAAGCCTGACCCCAAACGGAGTGTCCATGTCCACGAGCCGCTACAGTAACGCGATGGGAAGATTCGAAAGCTATTCTGAGGATGTTGGAGATATCTGTATCGGAAGATGGGCAGAAAACGGCGGCCGGGACTTGAACGGTGAGCTGACCGAAGTCTGTCGAAGCCGCGGCTATCGTTTCTGGGTCGATAAGGATTCTGTTGGATATGTCGCGGGAGGTGAGGGTTGCGGGCAGGTCGCCAGGCAGTAGCCCTAGAATCGCGGCTATGGGGATCGGGACGCTAACTAGAAACATAACGGCGAGGAAGAGGAGAGGGTCTTGGGTTCGTCCGAGGGTGATCATTCTGGAATAAGAAAACTTGTCTTCAAGTTTCCAGACTATTGGACGTGGGAGTATGGGAGCGGAGAGTTGCTATTTATAGAGCCACGGGAGGGATACGATAGAGCAGAACAGGGCAAAATCAGTGGGCAGAGGGAGATATCCCGATTGCTGGATCGCTTCTACTCTCGTGCTTAAGTTCTAATTCTCCGTTGGGAATCGCTGAAGACCTCGTCGACGTACGATAATTGATAGCTCGTGTCTTTCGCTCTTGGTGGGATCTCACCGGATCCTTGCGTTCGTCGTGGAAGATTTGATTCGTCAGTCAAATTACGTGAAGCTTCATTTTTTTTAACTAGATAAGGAGAGACGAAGACAGCTGGTCGTCATCGAGGTTGACCCAATTCCGATTGTTCCGAGCACCAAGGTGGCTCAATTATGCTCTCTTTTTCTCACGGACGTAGCAGTGCCACATAGTTGCCTGTCATTTTAGATGCCACGCCCCCATGCCACTTGCTTGGCATGCATTGTTGATCATGATTGGGATTTGATGTCTAGAGTATGGGTGTCTGGTCTAAATCGAGTCCAACTTGGCTCCACTTAACTCAAAAATTAAAGTTGATGCTTGGACTTCTGTGTGATAGCCAAGCGTTTGGGTCCATTTGGATGTGTTAAACATTTTTTAAAAAATTATTTCATTTATAATTTTTTTTCTTATTCAACTCCCCCTTCTTCTTTTCATCTTTATCTATGTCCCCTTATTTTTTCCTAAGCTCACTCTTTCTCATTCTCTTCCCCTTCTCTATCTCTCCCATTTTAATTTTTGCTCTTTATTCCCTCTTTTCCTATTCTCTCTCCTATTGCAAGCATCTTATTAGGCAATTTGATATAGGTTCTTGATCTTCACTTATTCGAGTGGGGGTGGGGGGTGGGGTGGCGATTGCATTCCATTCACAAGTGGATTTAAATAATTTTCTCTCCTTGTGACATCATCACAATCATTGGATTGCCATTGAATGGTTGTTGTGGCTCTTGATAGTTCTTTTTCAAGTGAATGTGACATGTGGTACAATCTTGGGCCCACTGCCCATCATGCACATGATTCAACAAGCCAAGATCCCAATGATGCTTAGTTTTCATCAGACATCCCTCCCATTCATTGGCCTAGAAATGTGCAATTGAAATGTTAAAAAGAAATATGAAGGGTTTTAAAGCATGTACCATTGGGCCGGGAAGGGGTTTCTTGATTTTCAAGGGGACACATGACACAATCTTAATTGTTGAATATGATAGTTGGGGTATAAAACAACCTAATTAAGTTGTTTCAAGCCCTTAAACCCTATAAAGGGGATTATCTCATCCATTGTCACTTGTGCTTGACCTCTTGAGGTCTTATTCTAGGCTAAAATTATTTCTTCCACCAAATTAGAAACTATTTTGTATTTATTTTTGTTTTTGAGTGGGATTTTGTGGATTTATCTTTGGTTGTCTTCAAAATAACTAAGGATTTCATGCTCATAGTGATGCCAGACAGTGGGTAGGTAAACCCGACTGAACCACAGAACTAAGGGAATCTAAGGTAGGAAGATCTAGGACAATCTACTATGATGAAGATGCTCAATCAATCAATACCGAACAAACTACGTCCTTGCAAGTCTTCACTGAGACTCCAGGAGCGCGCCGAGGAAAGTCAGTCCAGGAAACCTCCAGGTCCACGTCCACGCGAGCGTGGGACCACAAGTCATCGAGGGTATCTCAACGATCAATGAGACGGATCGGACCATGATCTCAATCCACTCATATCACCCTACTATCTACCCTAGCCTAGGTCTCGACGGCGATGGAAAAAAGTGTGGGAAGTATTGAAAGAAGTAAAAGGAGCTTCAAAGTAAAGAGGAAGGGGATGTGTGCCTAACCTGTAGGGCAAGAGCCGGTCGGTCGTGACGGAGAAGGTCGTTCGAACGGGGCACGAACGGTCAGAAGAAAACAGAACGGGTCAGGCGTCGTCGTGGGCACCGGGGAGCTGAGGGACGGGGTGGGGAGCTGTGTGAGGGACACAAGAGGCGCCGCGGGTCGGGCGCCACAGGGTTGTAGATGGAATGCACCGGGCCGCGGGCACGAGTGCGGCGGGCCTCGGATATGGGCTCAGCTGGCCGCAGCCAAGAGCACGGCGAGTCGCACGCAAAGGCGCAACGGGCCGCGGGCAGGAGCGCAGCGGGCCGCAGGCAAGAACGCGGCGGGCCGCGGGCAGGGGCGCGGCGGGCTGCGGTAGTGACGCGGCGTGGGCCGCGCGTGGGGCAACCTAGGCACACGAGGGGGCGCGTTGACGGCGCGATCAGGGAGCACACAAGGGAGTTGTGCGTGAGGGTGACCAGGGTGCGGTGGACGTGCGTTGACGGCACGACCAGGAGGCACGGAGAAGGGGGGAAGTCACAAACGAGGGTGACTAGGGTGTTGACTTCGGATACGATCTGTAGAGCTAGACTAACCACTCTCTAGCAGTCGAGATCGTGAGGAGTGAAAGAAGAGCGAGAGCAAGAGAGAATTCTCCCATTGATAATCAATCCGTCCTGGTTGCCCTTGCGCGTGGCCCCCTTCTCTGTGCTCCCTAGTCGCGCTGACGACGCGCGCCCGCCGTGCCCTGGTCGCCCTCGCGGGCAAACCCTCTTTGCGCTCCCTGGTTACACTGTCAATGCGCACCCGCCGTGCCCTGTGATGGTGATGCTCCAGCTCAGCGTTAGTTACTGGAGGGTCAACGACCTCCCGACATTTCGTCAAACGGTTTTTGTTGTTTTCTTGTTTTGTCTCAGGTAGTTATGCTTGAATTAGGTACGTTGGATGGGGAGAATTAAAGCGGTCCAGATGAAGACACGTCACGCGCGACGCGAGTGACCTGCGGTGGTCGTTGGGAAAATCCTTTCCTCTCTCCTCCTCTGATTGGTCGGGTGATTTATAAATTCACCCGACCTGCTCGACGAATGTACAGATGCGAAATCATTTTATCAAACAGTTGCGTTTTGATTATCAATCGGAGAATTCTCTCTTGCTCTCGCTCTTCTTTCACTCCTCACGATCTCGACTGCTAGAGAGTGGTTAGTCTAGCTCTACAGATCGTATCCGAAGTCAACACCTTGGAGCAAGAGAGAATTCTCCGATTGATAATCAAAACGCAACTGTTTGATAAAATGATTTCGCATCTGTACATTCGTCGAGCAGGTCGGGTGAATTTATAAATCACCCGACCAATTAGAGGAGGAGAGAGGAAAGGATTTTCCCAACGACCACCGCAGGTCGCTCGCATTGCGCGTGACTTGTCTTCATCTGGACCGCTTTAATTCTCCCCATCCAACGTACCTAATTCGAGCATAACTACCTGAGACAAAACAGGAAAACAGCAAAAACCGTTCGACGAAATGTCGGGAGGTCGTCGACCCTCCCATAACTAACGCTGAGCTGGAGCATCACCATCACAGGGCAGGGCGGGTGCGCATTGACAGTGCAACCAGGGAGCGCGAAGAGGGGGTTTGCGAGCGAGGGCGACCAGGGCACGGCAGGTGCGCGTCGTCGGCGCGACCAAGGAGCACAGAGAAGGTGGCCACACACAAGGGCAACCCGAATGGGGTAGGCATGCGTTGACAGCACGATAAGGGAGCGCGGAGAGAGGGTTGCATGCGAGGGCAACCAAGGGGTGGCGAGGGCGCCTCGTCAACGCGATCAGGGAGCGTGGAGAGGGGTCGCGCGTGTGGGCAACCAGGACGTGGCGAGTACGCGTTCATGGCGCAATCAGGGAGCGCATGTGGGCGACCAAGGCACGACGGGCACGCGTTGATGACGTGACTAGGGAGCACAAAGAGTGGGTTGCGCGCGAGTGTAACCAGGGCGCGGGGGGCGTGCATCGATCGGCGAGGACAGCTGGGTGAGGGTGTGGGGATGGTAGGGCGACAGGAAGAACGATGGGGTGACGGGGAAGATGACAGGTGTTGGGATAAGGACGGCTGGCCGTCGGGAAGGGACGATTGGGCGACGGGATGGGGATGATTGGGCGACGGGGTTGAGAAGACAGGGCGACGGGGTGGAGATGGCTGGACGAAGGGGAGAGGATGCTAGGGGATGTCGGGGGTGAGGAGGGATGCCATGGTGATGGTGGCTGGGCATGGCGGCACTGGCGTCACAGGGCGTGATTGGGCACCGGCATAGGGCGTTCGGCAGTGACACCCACGATGAGGTGATTGCGGCGGCGACAATGACATGATCGCAACAAGGGGAGTCAGCGACAATGGCGGCGGGCGTGGCAGCGGCACATAAGCGTGCTGCAACAGCGGCGACGGCGGCAGCGACAACGGCAGTTGGTCTCCTTCCTCGATCTTCCTCGAGCAATCACTCAAGCGGGAGAACACTCCTTCTTTTTCCCAAATGACGGATAGGGTTTGTGGGGGGGTCCCTTCCTCTTATAGAGCCCAAGATGGGCCGAGAGGGGAAAGGGCCCACTTGAGGCCCACGACCCGAAAGCCTAACATAATCATAATAATAATAAAGGTCCACAAAAGAGGGGAGATGGAGATAAAAGAGGGCCCGTTAAAACACGTGCGGGCCAATAAAGTTCAAAACGAAGAAAGAAGATAGATCCATGCGTGCGATCTCGGAGCGGGGCGAGATGAAGTCTCAAGCGGTGTAGCGGAACTCGGCATCCTTCGTCTTCGCTTGTCGTGGGGGCTGGACGCGCGTGGTTGTCGGCTCCTTCGGCGTCGTGATGTTGTGCCTTGGTGGCGACGGGGGTCATACGCCACCACATAGCCACCATCAAAGAATGTTATCTGAAGCCTTTGATCTGATGACATAGGGTCATCTTTGCAATGAATCTAGGTTAGTAATTGAATTTTGAATTTAGTAGAAGTGAATTTAGGGTTATTTTAGTTCTTGTCTCACGGTTTTGCTGCAATTCTTTCTTGTACAAATGCCATGTTTGTTCTTTGTATCTCGTTCATTTCAACTTTGATTGATGTCTGGTTTGACTCGCTGGATTATTTTATTCCTCCTTTTTGTAAATTTTCTATATTTCTTATTTTTCCTATCTATTTTTGTCCTCTGATTTGACTAAATTTGACTGAGTTTTTGTTTCTTGTCATCTTCAACTCAATTTCTGGTGGATTTAACTCATATTCCCCATTTTGCCTATTTTCAATTATCTTTAGAGTGGATTCAATTTTATTTTTTATGCATGTGTGACTTAATAAGTGCATAAAATGACCATTCATTTATCATTCATCAGTGGCAACATTCAACTTATGATAATTGATATAGACAAACCAATTGTTGGAAGGTGTATCATGATCTCTTCACCCTTACTATTTGTATTTACCATAATTCCTGCCTTCTTGGGAAATACATGCACTGGCGTAACCCATGAGCTATAAGATATTGGGTATGTAGTACTCACTGTAAGCTACTTAAGGATATTTTCTATAACTAGTTCCCATACTTGAGGGTGTAGACACTTCTAGGCCTCTTTAATGGGTCTGGAATCTTCTTTGAGGAAGACTTGATACCTACATAGAAAGGAATTTATACCCTTAAGGTCTGTCAAGGTCTATCCAATAGGGATGCAAGACATCATAGACAAGAAGGTGAGATCCAATGTGGTGGTTCCTACGAGCGTTAGCGACAATGGCAGTAGATCATAAGGGCACTCTTTAACAACAAGAAGAACTCTCAACTCAAAATAGGTATCCTACTCCTATTACATGGTAGCCTATTTATAGCTCTTGGAGGAAGGAGAAAAGTACAACTTAAAATCAATATTAAATTAAAGGAAATTAAATTATAAACTAGGATATAAATCATATCATAATATGGAAGCTTGGCCCCGATGGTGGGGCTAGTATGTTGCCCCATTAATCCTCCCAACCTGTAGAACTCAACTTCGGTGAGTACGTGAGAGAAAATGAGATTGATAACATTCATTTTATGTGTGTAAATATAAAACTCAAGTATTTTAATGTATAATTTATGTCATTAGGATATATTTTACTACGCTTTTATTATATTTTAATAAATCCTATGCAATATTACTAAAATTCACAATATGCTCTTTTCATGATAAAATGATGCAAACAATGCATTTTACATTGTTTAAGATTAGATATCCTATTTTCTAGTCTATTTTATTGATATTCGAGTCTTGAGATGATTTAGTTACCATGAATAAAGAGAAGACTGAGAATATTTTGATCTATATGCATTTTTAAAGTTGAAATTTCTATTTTTAAAACAATCTAGTGATATTTCTTGAAAAAAATCCTTTTATTCTCTTCCTAATTTTTTAATTAAAGGATAGAAATAGCTAGAAGATTGAATTCTTGATCTACCATAGAAAAATTTGGTTGAAAAAGGAGTTGTATTTTGAAAGATCATGTTTTGCTAAGGTTTATGAAATTTTTATAGAAATATTGTGATTTTCGGATCTATTTTAAAGAGAAAAAAGGCAAATATGTAAGCTTTGTCACAAAGCTAGCATGGCACATGCACCACATGGTGTACAACTGATGAGCCAACTAGGCATTGGGCATCCTAGGTGCCTCTAATGTTGCACTTATTCCATGCCTTCATTGCATGCTAGGGTGGCGCCATGTGGCACTTCTTGTGTGTGTATGTGTACACACATGGCACATATTTCAGCAATAATGTGGTGCTGCATTAGGAGACATTGATATAGGTTTAAGGATGACATAATGAGCCAATTCAAAATTTACTAAATCATTACTCTTTTTCACCTTGAAAATTCAGAATATCCTCTATGTGAGACAATTTTTTTCTCTTTATGATTTAGGTGACTTGGTAACATCACAAGCATCCAATTACAAAATGAAGTGTAAATGCTTGATCTTCACTAGATCTTGAGGGGGTAAGTGATTCTATTTAGAGCTTTGATTCATTGGAGCATTGATCTGATGGTATTTATTGCAGTTGAAAATTTCAAACATTTTAAGGACGTGACATGTGGCAGAAGCTTGACCCTTGGATCTCCAAGGGGTGCCATTCATCGCAACAATTTTTCTTCTCATATGAATTCTTTGAAATAAAGTGCCCCCCTATCAAGTGTCTAACTCTTCTTTTGACATGCATGCTAGAAATTGATCTCCATCTACACCTCATCCAATGGCCACATGTCATAATTTTGACCATCCATCAGCCCAAAAAAATGCAACTAGATGGCAACAATTGCTCATCGTGATTTTCTCTTCTTTTTCTTGTTGGAGGGGCGAGGTTTATCTTGTTTCAATGGGACACTAACGAAGCGAATCCGCGAAGTCGTTGAATACACATGGACTCGTTTCAAAAATAATTTCAAACTCGCCAATTTTAAGAAATAATCACAAATTAAAGAGTATAGTGGTGAATAAGGGTCGAATCTACAGAGAATTAAAATATATTTTAATAACTCTTTGAAATTCAATCAAATTAAATGATGAAATGAGGTCATAAATTAGGGATTTTGATAATTTTAATAAGATAACTTGAAGGTGAATCCACGGAATCAAAAATCACTGAATTTGGATCAAGATAAATAAACGAGCAAAAATTAGATAGAAAATCGGATCGCGAAGACAGAGAAACCCAAAAATTAAAATTAAAATTGACTTAATCTATGATTCAAAATTGAAATCTAATGTTATAGGAAGAAAGGTTAGGACAAAAACACATTTTCTAACCTAAGATAGCGCTAAAATTGATCCAATTGATTGTTGGATCAAAAGCTTTTCATTCCGCGAATTCGAAGATAATCATTGGCATTCAAAAATTCAATTTCTCGCTATTCTCTCAATAAAATCTCACTTTTCAAACACTCCTCGGATGTGAAAATGAGTCTAGAAGAGAAGGGAAGCGAGAGATTCAAGGATGGTGAGTGTCCAAATAATTTAATTTCTCAAAAATATCTAGGAATACTTTACACCATCGAAGAACATCTCAATTTATAGGGAGATTTGGGCGTAACTGTTTCAGATCCGCATTTAATCTTCGATCAACGGCTTTGATGAAACACATATATGTGAATTGTTACACTTAAATCGCATTCGTTGGATCAAAGATGAATTGTTGAGATTTCGCCACGTCGTGTGTGAAGAAGAAATGCATAAACGCCCGCCGTCTAATCCTGATCTAATGCCCTGGATGTGTTCGAATGGTTTTAATCTCAACCATTAGAACTCTTTAGATGAACGACTGAGATTAAAACCAATTTTACAATGATTCATCGAAGAATCAATGCGCGTCATGTACTCCCTCACTTAAGTGACGATTGATGATTGTGATTAAATTGTGCGATTGGACGCTCCACATGACGCCACGCCACCTGCGCATATAAAAGCGTAAAAATAGTCCCACATGACGAAAAATCAGATGATTTGATGCGTATATAATGTGTGCGTGATTAGTGAGTTAGCTTTATCCATAAAAGAATGTTTAATCTCACTAATCACACGCGCGCACACACATTTGTGCGCCATGTGGCAACGTGTTTTTGCACCTGCCATATCAGCTGCCACGTCAGCACATGATAAAATAATTTTTATTTATTTTTAATTGAAAAAAATTGAATTAAATTCATTAAAAAAATCAGAAAAATTCTAGAAAAATCCTTAAAAATTAGAAAATTCATTACTTTTAAAATAAAACTCCAAATTGACCCAAATTTGTTTTTTTGGGATCAGAAATTAAATTATCTATCACTCTAAGAAGTCAAATTCAATAAATAACAAGCGAATAAATTTTTATTTAAAAAATATACTCATTTCTTTAGAATTTAAAACTTAGAAAAATAAATGAGTGCACAAAAAGTGTTTTCTCTTATTATTTAACATTAAAACCTAATTATAATCTCAAATAAAAATCAGGATAATCTAATCAAAAAAATATTTATCTTATTTTATCATAATTATCCCTAAATTAGTGTATTTTGATATTCTAACTTAATTTTCATATAATGATTGATAAACACTTAAAAATATGATAACAAGCAATAGAATAGAATGAGTTTATACCTTAATTTGCATTAATACTCATATATTCCTATGTATAATTTGCATGTTATCAGACACATGGCAATGTCTCATCCCATATGCCCCTTAAACTATCAATCTAACGATATAGACTTGATGGGACCTATTCAAGACCATTTCAAGCCCAAAAATGTAATTAAAAGGGTCCCTCCATTTTTTTCCTATGCTTGAAATTTTGGAGGTCTCTTCTCGGCCAATTTTTTTTTAATTTACCAATCAATGATGATCTTTTCACTTTCCTTCATGTTTTTGTGTGAACTATTATTAATTGACCTTGAAATGTGTTAGGACTTCATCACTTGAAATGTTGATAGTTGTTTTCAAAGAATTTATATTTCAACCATTCATTTAGAAAAGTAGGATCATCGTTGAGTCACTTCTAGGTTAGTGGGATCTTCTCCATGAGTGACAACATGGGGATTTCAATCGCTTGAATGTTGATAGCTACCATTGAGGAATCATAAATTGCAACGCTTCGATTAGAGGACATAGGATCATGTCCATGCTACTGATAACATGCATATATAACTTTAATTATTATCTTATTCAATTAATATTCATGCTTATTTATGTAATTATGATGCATGTTATCATAGTTTTGTGAATTTTTTCCATTGGTATGTCATTTTACTAAAGTCTATATTTATGCATTATTTAGGGTTAATTATGTTTTTATGGATGTTTGATCTTTTTTAAGGTTACATAATTTGAAACTAACCACTTTCCTTGAGTTATTTTGACTTTAGTAGATGATTAAAAGGATTAATTTCAAGAAGAGAATGATGGGATGATATCAAAATAGAATTCTTAAGAGATTATTTAAGATTATTTTGAATTCACCCTATAGTCTTGTTAGAATTTATATTTTGTAGGTGGCATAACATTAAAGATGAAGAAATTTGTGATCCAATGGAGAAAATTTGAGTTAAAAAAGAGTTATATAAATGAAGATATGAATTTTCTTAATTTTTTAGAATTTTCTAGATTTTCACTTTTTGATTTTTCAGGTATTTTTTCAGATTTATTCATTTAAAAATAACAAAAAACGGTTGGTTTTATAGTGCGGGACCCACGTGACGTGGCGAGGCCACACGAGCCCACGTGGATGCCTGCGTGGTGCCTACATGGCGTGAACAGTAACGGGCAGGCAAATGATGGGCCCACGGGTTAGTGGGCCCACGTTAGAGTATTGAGGGCGTACTTGGCCCAATAGGGCGACGCACCCCTTAAGGAAGTTATTCCTTTTATACTCACCTATCTCCACTAATCTTCTCCATGTGGGACTATGTGCTCTTTTTCCCAGGACACGTGGCATCGTGTGGCGCGTCAGATGCGATCGCGATGATTGAGACACATCGATCGTATGAACCGGAGTCCACCCGATCAAGGATCAACGCACGTGGTTAATGCGAACTGTCGATTTCATTAATGAAATCGAATGGTTGCGATTAATCGCGCATTCGCGGCATCGTGGGTGGACACGTGGATGCATCAAGACGCTTCAATGAAGATCGGACGCGCGAAAAATCTAGGATCGTGGGATCGTGGCCCACGTTAATCGCGCGAACGTAGCTGTCCATTTGTCTTCACCGAATCAGACGGTCCGCGATTTTTGCGATTTTCCAATAAAAACTGATGTTCTTCCCCTTTGTAAATCAAATCTTGATTGAATCGTGAAGAGATTAAGCGATTTTGGAGCAAAATCTTCGTGATCCCCTGCCTTCTAGACTCAATTCTAAGATTGAGGCAAGATTGATCACGAATCGTTGCAAGAATTGATCGAATTCGCCGCTTGAATGCCAAACGTACTCCGAAGAACAAATCGATAAAATACACTTCAATCAACACGATTTGGAGCCTAATCTTCACGTCAATCGATTTAGTAGTGTGATTCGATCAATCCTCTTGCAAGAATTGTAATTTAGATTAGATTTTGATAGTCAATTTCATTTTAGAAATGGAATTGTTCTTCATTTTTGCCCAAATTGGGTATGGATTTTTGCTGATCTTAAAACAAGGATTTCTCCCTGATCTTAAGTCCAAATCATTTGATTTTAGGTTTCATTAGATTTCTTGTTTCATCAGCTTTCTTGGATAGCTAAATCGTCAAAATTTCATCATCATTTGAACCTACAATTTGACATTTCATCATCGACTGCTCATTTTCAATCTGAATTTTGGTGTTGACTTGTGGGGAAAATTACTCTTAAAATACAAGGTGAAATTGACAATTTTAGTTTTTTTGGAATCCTCAAGTTTATAGCTTTCTATTCATATATGAATTGCAAGATTTGGATATCATTTGCTTTGTCAATTTGATGATTTAAACCGAAGTGTTCATTTCAGGATTATTCTGATCTTTAATTTTAAATAAATCATAATAAATCCAATTCTTCTCAAATTATATATGATAAATTTCTATTTTCTCTCTAGTTTCTGAATATATAATTTTCGTAATATTTTACACTCTTTTATTCTCTGATTTTATAGAAAGTCAACAGTTAGTCAAAGTGAACGCTTTGACCTTGACTTTTGACATTTCTTCGTTAAATCAGTTTCTAAATTCTTAAAATATCTTATTTCATATATTTATATTATTAAAATTAGTAAAATATCATTTTCACTTCTTGAAAAACCTTAATTAAACCTAAGTTTTAGAAGTCAACTCTTTGATCAAAGTCAACCGTGTTTTCTGTGGATCGACCTGATCTCTACACTATACTTGATTTCATATTTTTTTACCGACGTCTGTGTGATTTCAACGACCGCATAAATCGACACGTCAGCTACCTCCAGGTTACTAGGAGTTCTGTCCACACATTAAGGTTCTATAGGGTTGTACTAAGAGTAGGAGTAGATTTTTAGGGTATTCTCCACGATTTTTTTCATAATTCTCTCTTTTTTATCGCAATGTTTTTTATTTGATATCTCCTTTGTTTCAAATATGATTGATCCTCCATTCGATTCATTGGATTCCTTTCTTCTCCCTATTTCTAAAAAATTTATTTTCCCTTTTTCTCATCTATTTATGCCCTTTGATTTGAATAAATTCAATTGAGTTTTCATTCTTTTCGCCGTTAACCTAAAGAGGCAATTCACTGCTCATTAGAGATTGGTGAGATTTATAATGATTATCATGTTTGTTCCCATCAATTCTCCTAACTTGGAGAACTTCACTCCATAGAGCAAGCATGAGTACACAACACCACAGGATCTTATAAACGACATATATTAGATATGACATGAAGTCTTCAAAGGTATTTTGTGGTCAACAAGGGATTATCCACCCTTGGTATTAGAAGAGATTGACTCAAGGAATGATATACCTCCAAGGTAGTAGAAACATCAAAGAAGATGTTCTCTATGATTTCCTCCATGCTTAAGTACTAACTTGAGTGATAGATTTGGGTTTACTAATTGATGATGTCCTAAGTGATTTATGAGTCTCAAGCATATGAAGGATTATATTTATCAAGTGATACATACTATGACATATAAACGATTCACACTTCCATATATCTCAGTTATGTTCATTGAAATAAAATTTATTCATTATCATTCTTGTGTGATGTTTGCAACAAAGTCCATGAGCATATATAAGGACTAAATGAATTATGAAGAGATCATAATACACTGACATCTAGTATTTAAACATATGGTCTAAACATTCCTAATTGTGGGACATTTGAGAAGGACATATAATTATTCGGAAAGAATAGTTTTCTCTGATCGGACTAATATAATGAGTATGGTTGATCTTTTAGCCATAAGTGTGGAGACACCAAAGATTGGTAGTAAGTGCTCTTTAGAAAAAGAATTTACTTAGTTGATCTATACGAATTCCTAAAAGGTATTATTACTATCTATCAATCAGGTTGATTCATGTCACAGTTGTGTATATGATCCTTTGACTTGAGACATCTTGTGGATGAATGACCATGTCTTGATTATGACTTACATATCCCAAGCCATGGGGCCTCCAAAATGTCATATATCAGATACAACATGAAGTCCTCGAATATGATTGTGTAGTCAAGATGGGATCATTTTCCCTCAATATTTGAGAAGATTGGCTTAAGGAATGAGATGAGATGAAATCCTCAACCAAGGTAATTGAAATATCGAAGAATGAGTTTCCTAATGATTTCTTCTATGCATCACTACTAACTTGAGTGACAAATTCAGATTTGATAGCTGAACATACCCTAAGTCATTCATAAGTCTTATGATGATGAAGGATTATTGACGGATCGAGACCGCGAGGTCGTCAATTGCACACGGTCTCGTGTCAAAATAAAGTCCAAACTTACCAATTTAATGAAAATATCTCGAATTGAGGGGTATAATGGTAAATATAGGAGTATTTGATCAAATTGGATGATGAATCGATGATAGAAATTGGGGAAAATGGTATATTATGACAGAGAATTTCAAGACAATTCCACTGAATCAAAAATCATCAAATTTGACTTTGATTTTGCGGAGAAATCAAAAGATCAAAGTGAGGTGATTTTTTCAAAATCGTAAATCACGAAATTGACGAAATTAACACTTAAATTAAAGAAATTAATGATTCTAAAATGGAAATTAAACTTAAACGAAGATATATTAGGATAAACCTGCTTATACTAACCCACAATTGCGATTGCATTAACCAATTAATTGCCGGAATCAAGGCTATTCATCAAAATCCAAAAATTGCGATTGTGGAGTTCAAGCGTCGATTTCTTCCTCGTCGATCGTTGAAATCTTGATCTTAAGAACTCCTCGGATACGGAAATGAGTCGAGAAGCGATTGGGATCAAGAGATTCAAGAGATTTGGTGTCTAAATAGTTCAATTTGATTGAATTGCTCTCGAATGCTTTACAAATCAGAAGAACATCTCAATTTATAAGACATTTCGGCGTAACCGTCCGATTATACGCATCAACGGCTCTGATGAAACGCTTGATCATGAATCATTACCGTCAAGTCGTGGCCGTTGGATTGCGATCGGATGCTCGAGATGAAGCCACGTCGACGCGTGTTATAAAACGCCTTGAAACGGTCGACGTTGGATCTCGATCAAACCCATCAGATGCGTTTCTCCGCGATTTAATCTCGACGGTTATAACTCTCGCAATAAACGGTCAAGATTAAGATGATTCGGTGAACCAGATTTAAGCCATGTCTCCATCAATTTAAGTGAAGATCAACAGTTGATAAGGATCACATGCGATTCGACGCTCCTCTCGATGTCACGTCGCCTCCTCATCGCGATCGTTGATCGCGATCCGATCGGACGGCTCTGATCACGCCACGTCACATGCACACTTTAAATAAATTGAAAATTCGATTTTAAATTAGAAAAATCGATTTTAAATTAGAAAAATCGACTTTTAGTTTTGGAAAATCCTTAGAAATTCATTAAAAATTCAGAAAAATTCTAGAAAAATCCCTTAAAATTGGAAAATTCATAAATTCAAAATATAACTCCAAATTAATCTAAATTTCTTTCATTTGATCCAAAATTTAATTACCTATCATTCTAAAAAGTCAAAATTAATAAATAATAAGAGATTTAATTTCTATTTCAAAAATACATTCATTTCTTGTAAGATTTTAACTTAGAAAATTAAATGAATGTTTATAAAAATGATTTCTCTGATTATTTAACATTAAAAAACTACTTATAATCTCAAGTAAAGATAGGTTATAAAATAATTTATCTTTAATTCAGAATAATTAACCCTAATTTAAAGTATTTTGAGATTATAATAACTTTTTCATAGAATGATAGATAAATACTCCTAAATATGATAACATGCATAAGAATAAAATCTTTTATGCCTTAATATGCATTAATAATCATGTATTATCATGTCTAATTATCATGTTATCAATTATACATACACAGTAACCGATGATGACAAGGTTCCATACGTGAGTTCTTATATAGTTTATATCTCTTAGAGTGTGTGGTATAGTGATAACATGCTAATTAGACATGATAATACATGATTATTAATGCATATTAAGGCATAAAAAATTTCATTCCTATGCAAGTTATCATATTAATCAGTATTTATCTATCATTCCATGAAAAACTCATTATAATCCTAAAATACTTTAATTTAGGGTTAATTATGATAAATTAAAGATAAATATTTTAATAACTCTATCTTTACTTGAGATTATAAGTGTTTTTTCAAAGTTAAATAATGAGAGAAATCATGTTTTATAAACATTTATTTAATTTTCTAAAGTTAAAATGTTAAAGAAATGAATGTATTTTTTAAATAGAAATTAAATCTCTTGTTATTTATTAAATTTGACTTTTTAGAATGATAGATAATTTAATTTTTGATCAAATGAAAGACATTTGGATTAATTTGAAGTTATATTTTGAAAGTTATGAATTCTCTAATTTTAAGGGATTTTTCCTGAATTTTTCTGAATTTTTTTGAATTGTTAATGAATTTTTAAGAATTTTATGGAATTAAAAATCAATTTTTCTAATTAAAAATTAATTTTTCCAAATTTTATTAACGCGCAGGTGACGTGGCGTGATCTGGACTATCCGATCAGATCGCGATCAACGATCCAGGAGAGGAGGCGACGTGGCAGCCTAAGGAGCATCCGATCGCGCGTGAAATCTCAACTATTGATCTTCACTTAGGTGAAGGGGGGTACGTGGAGAAATCGGGCTCACTGGCTGCGTCTTTGTCTCGATCGTTGATCGTGAAGAGTTATAACGGTCGAGATTAAATCGACAGAAAATATATCTGATGCATCCGATCATGATCAAACCACGTGCATTTCTGATGCATTTTATAACGCCTGCAATGTGGCTTCATCTGATGCGTCTAATCGTGATTGAACGATGTGCGCTTCTAATGTATTTTATAACGCATGCGATGTGGCTTCATCTGATGCGTCCGATCGCGATCCAATGGGCACGACTTAATGGTAATGATTCGCATTGATGCATGTTTCTATTAGAGCCGTTGATGCGTTTCATCGGACGGTTACGCCCAAATTGCCTATAAATTGAGATGTTCTTCCAGATTGTAAAGCATTCAAGAGCAATTCGAGTAAATCAAACTGTTTAGGCACCAAATCTCTTGAATCTCTTGATCCCAATTGCTTCTAGACTAATTTTCACATCCGAGGAGTGCTTAAGATCAAGATTTCGACGATCGACGAGGAAGAAATCGACGCTTGAACTCCATGAATCATGATTTTTGGATTTTGATGAATAGCCTTGATTCCGGCGATTAATTGGATCAATTCGATCGCAATTGTGAGTTAGGGATCATGTTTTATCCTAATCTATCTTTGTTTAGTGTTTAATTTCATTTTAGAATCGTAATTTAGTTTAATTTCAGTCTTAATTTCGGTAATTTTGTTCTTACGATTTTTCGCAAAATACCCCTCTCTCAATCTTCAATTTCTCCACAAAATCACAAGTCAAATTCATTGATTTTTTATTCTGTGGATTCGTCTTCAAGTCCTCTTTCATAAAATACCATTTTCTCTAATTTCTATCACCGATTCATTGTCTGATTTGATCAAATTTGAAGAGATCATCAAGAATTTCCCTAATTCCCTGTGGATTCGACCCATATTTACCATTATACCCCTCAATTCGAATTAATTTCATAAAATTGGTAAGTTTGGACTTTATTTTGACACGTGACCGTGTGTATTTAACTACCACTCGGTCTCTCTTCGTCATATAGCTTGGCACTCAACAAGTCGACAACTAGACCTATTGATTGGGTTAAATCAATCCTTGACTAATTAATCTATATCTTGATGTAGATAATTAATAAATGCTTACGAATAAAGTGTTATCGGATCTACAAAGTTATTAATTGGTGAGATATATGAACTTAGAGGGTCATTAATAACATACAACTTACACTTATAATTACATAATAATTCATGCAAATTAAGGCATAAAACATTTCATTCCTATGCATGTTATCATACTTTGAGTGCATATTTATCATTCTATTAAATTTCAAATTATAATATCAAAATACAGTATTTTATGGGATAATCATACGTAATTAAATTTTGATATTTTAGAGTATATTATTCTCATTTTAAATTTAAAATTACAATTGAATTTTAAATGCAAAATAATGAGAGAAAACATTTTTATATACACTCATTTATTTTAGAATATTTTTTAGTTAAAAATTTATTCTCTTGTGATTTCTTATAATTATATATTATTTAATTTCTGATCAAATTAGATCAATGAAAAAAATTAGATTAAAAAGGAGTAATATTTTGGAAGTTATGAATTTCTCATTTTTAGGGATTTATTTAGATTGATTTTGAATTTTTATGGATTTATTGTGAATTTATTTTAATTTAAAAACATAAAAAATGTTTTCCATCACGCAGTGACATGGCAGATGATGTGGCATGTGCACTTGCATGTCACCATGTGACAGTGTATGTGCGTGCAATGTGATGCATACATAATGCACGTGTGGCACACATAATTAGTGTTAATCGCCCTTTTTAAGCGCATGAGCTAATTCTTAAAGAGATTCATTTATTTGTAAATGCTGATTTTTCAAATTTCTTCGATGTGGGACTATGTTTTTATTTGCCCACGCAAGTGATGTGGCACAACGAGAGGCATTGGATCTCATGATTAAATAAGAAGCATTGATTTTCACTTACTCAAAGGAATAGGTGGCACAATCGGATTTAGTGACAATTCACTTTAGACATGATGATTAAATCCTAGCCATTCATCAAATGAGTTATAACTGCTAGGATGGAATGCGCTTGATGGACTCCTTGGACACATGGCTGCATTTGGAGCGCTCGATGAAGAAAAAGAACGACAACCGCTACGCGATGCTTCTTCTGCATGATGTGGCTTAATCATAAAGCTCCATCTGTGATCATATGAATGTGACTTAATTGTGTCAATTCGTGTCATGACGTTTTGTCTGGACCATTAATAAAAAATTAATGGTCATATTGAACCGCCACACCCAATTTGTGCCTATTTATACTGTATTTTTTGGGCAATGTAAAACATTTTTAGATGTTTTGATGAATTGAACCTTTTAGATATCTAAATCCTTAAATTTCTTGTTTGCTTCCTCTTCTAGACTAATTTCTATGTCCAAGGAGTGTTTGAAATTAAGATTTTTCCAAGAGAATAGAAAGAATTCGCCGTTTGAAGTTTGAATTTTTGTACTTTGAAACACAGAATGAAAATCCTTAATCTAACAATTAATAAGATCATTTAGAGTGGGATTTTGGGTTATATTACATCCCTAGTCTTTTGTCGTATACCATTATATTTTACTTCAATTAGTAGATTAATATAATTTTACTTAATTGCGTGATTTTCTCTCTCTTCTTGATCAAATTTTCTCTCCTTATTTTGCTCCTTGATTTCTCTGTGAATACTAATCCAAATTGAGAGGTTTTCTATTATGTGGATTCGTCTTAGAGTCTTATTTCTAAAAATATTATTTTCCATAATTTCTCACCCTAATTTATCATCAAACTTGATCAAATTTTGAAGATATCTAAAAATTTTTCCTAATTCTCCATGGATTCTATCCTTACCATTATCCTAATCAATTCATGATTAATTATATAAACTTGTGATTTTAGAAAAAAAAAACTGACACGAGAAAGTGTGTTTTCAAGGACCACACAAAATTATTTTTTCAATCACACACATAAGGTCTTTGAACATTGGTAGATATAGACATAACTATGACGGTTTTGATATAAAAACTCACATACAAAATGTCAATAAATTGGGAGAGAACGAATGTCTCTAGAGGCTGGACACTTGAATAACTTAAAGAACTCTTTTAAATGATTCATATGAGTATGGTTTTAATCTGTAATAGATTTTAAGATCATGCCTTCTTGGTGCTTGTTCACATTGAAGGTTTGATTCGACAACTTTCACTACGTTCAATGTTTTCATCACAGTTTTGGAAAGCTTATCGACTTCAGATCCCAAAAAAGAAAAGGACCAACACACAACAGTGAGATCAATTAATTTGATTGATATTTAGGTATAATATCGTCCAAGGATTCGAACAAAATAGAGAGAGGGAGAGAAATACAATTCAAGGGTAGAAATAGACAGAGAGAGAGAGAGAGAGGGAGAGGGAGCGAGAAAGAAATAGACAAGATAGGGAGATGGAGAGAGAGAGAAATAGATAGAGAGAGAGGCTCACTAATATCTCATGACTGTATATCTGGTTTGAAAATCATTAATAAACACTTGAAAGTGATATCAAAGCTTTGCATTAGGAAAAAAATATGTAAAATGAGAGTGAAAATGGATATATTTAAGTTGGATGATGTAACCTTGGATCAATAGTTTTTCAAAGTTCCCACAAACTTGCTAAAAAGATAAGTGACATAAATGCATGAGATGGATTCCTAGATGACATAAAGCAAAGAGACTGAAGGTCATAGGGACTACACAATTAAGGGAAAACTTATGGACACCATATCCATCTTGGAACCTTATCGAGTGTCATTGTCTAAGATCATATAAGTTCATATATCCATAATAGAGAAATTTACTTCAGCTCAGTTTTTTTTTTCTTAAGATGTTAAACATAGTGCTTCTTGGGAGACAAATCAATGTCATCTTTTTCATAATTTTTCTTTTTATTTTTGGTAGTCTTCTCTAATATTTGTGTGCTTGTTTTAGTTTTGCATACAAGATAGGAGATAAAAACTTTGGAGAATGCCAAAAAGAGCATAAAAATCCCTTGCAACAGGCCTTAACGACCAAATGAGTTTTTCTAAATGATAATATGCAATATATGCTTGCAATCATATGATTATTAGTAAACTTGAAGGCACCATTTATACATTTATGATGCATGTTATCATATTTTGAGTAGATTTTAAAAATTCTATGCCATTTAGCTTAAAATCTAAAATCAAATTATTTTAAGGCTAATTTTATATAATTCATAAGTTTGACTTTTCAAACATTGAAATTCTTTCAATATTAGACTCATTTTTTGAGATTTTGAATATCAAAGATTAACATGAATATAATTACATATAAAAAAAGAGAATCATTTGAGAAACTAGTTTAAAAGAACTCTCAGGGTGATCTACTATTACTTTTCTAAGTAAAGTTTGTGAATTTTTGGTGTACATATTTAATTGTCTCCTTAAATGACATAAAATTATATCTTGTTTAATTCCTAATGTAATGAAGAAAATTTGAATGAAAAAGGAGTTTTATTTTAAAAGACATGAATTTTGAAAGGAGTTTCTCTGTGAATTTTGAAAGAAAAATTGGCAAAATTGAGGTTCACTTCAAGAGGCTCATTTGGTAGGGCGACACATGCAACTTAGTCATAACATGCTGCAGCACCTTAGGAATTTAAGGTGATCTGGGGTTCTCAAAATTTTTGGATCAAACCATATCAATAAGATTTAATCCCAACCCTCCACTGTCACTTGTATGATTGCATGGAGGGGGGTGTGCTAGGGCGAGGGTTTAGAAAAAGACTCAACTAAACCAAGACCACCAAGAAAATGACCTAATTAGCTCCCCCATCATAACGTGTTCTCAACAGAAATTCAAATTTCAAATAAAAAATTTACCCAATTCTCATATTGAAATCTTGATTGTAAATGCTCGATTAAGGTGGAAATGAGTGTAAAATACTTCAGGACCAAGAGATTCCATAAAGCAATGGTCCAAAGGCTCAAACAATTTAGAACTTGCAAGAATATTATTTTCATGAAGAAGAGAGAGTTCAAGTGAGAGAGCATTGTCTTTGGCCATTGAACCACCTTTTACGTGATGGCTAGCCAAGATTAATGGAAATTATTTAAAATGGTATAATTAAGTTGCGTCCATTAGATCTCAATCCAAGGGCCTTGATGATGATGATGCTCCTCACAAGACTATGAATCCCAACCCTCCACTGTCACTGTCACAAGACTATGAAGCTAGGGGCGAGGGTTTAGAAAAATCAAAACATATGAAAATGAGCTGAGATCATGCATATTTTTCAAAAAATTGAACTTCTAAAACCACATTTCATAGCCGACTTTCAATTTTGTCAAACATCGAATGTCGGGCTTGTAAGACTTGAGTACTAGAGGTAAGATTGCTCTCTTTAAACTGGAACTCTGGAAAAAAAACCTGAACTGCCCGTTATTTTACTCATGAATAAAACCATTTCGCCAATAATGTTTCAAGGATGACAAATTTAAAGGAGAAAACCTGGTTTCACAATAGTGTCATTTATTTGCACTATAGTCGCATACAAATTTTAGAAGCCACCATCCATCTTGGAGGATGAAGCTGAAGAAAAAAAGCACATATTCTAGCTGGCAACTGAAAACAGAAGAGGGGATTTTCAAGGTCAGAAGTTTTTTCTTTAGCCTCAAGGATACAAGTAGTATACAAGTTCACCATCTATCTTGGAGTAAGGTGCTGAAGAAAACCAGCATCTGCTCAATCTAGTGAGTGAAAATCAATAGCCCAAAAACAAAAGAAGAGGGCCTTAGGGTAAAAAATTCATAACAACTGCAAGTATGCAAGGAGAAATTTACGGTTCTACCAAAAATTAACGAAAACTCTGAATCGCCGTGCCCTTAACTTGTCTCACAAAAGTTTTAACTTGGAAATTTCAGAAAGAAGGGAGGCGTTTCCTTCGCAGGCCTGTGACAAAATTTCCAACCTCTTGTCCGACTCAGATTCCTGGCCATATTGAATGAGACTCTGAAGCATTTTCTGAGGAACAAGGTGAAACAAAATAAAAATCAGCTGACTCAATCTATACAAGAAAATCGTTGAATTTTCTGATGGATTTCAACGGTTACCCTTATTTGAGGCCTTCGTGAATGCCCGCGAAGGAGAATTTTCACCAGTTTATTCCGGAAGGGAATTTTGTCAGAGTTGCTGTTGAAGATGAAGCTAGATAAGTGATGTATAGGAAGAATGCAAGTGATGGACCCACGAGCTGAAGCTCTTTCCAGAGACCCACAAACCAAGGTTTTGGCGTAAGCCTCCAGTATCTCTTCATTATCCTGAACAAGAATACCAGATGGTTAAATTCCATTCCTTTTTACTTTTTATAGAAAACCCTCTGGACAACAGCAAAAGATCAAAGGTAAACCACTCAAAACAAGAAAGGTAAGTCAGCATCTTTGACCATGAATTCAGATGATGGAGACAGGAGAAGGAAACAAGACAACAAATGATCTTACTCACGTACCCTGGATAAAGAAAATCTTATAGATTGAATATGAAATGTAAAAGGTAATTAATCATAATAGGCTATTTTCAACTTATAAGAGAGTAAAATCACCTCAGTAGGTTTTAAGTATCCCTCAGCATTGCCCAAGCATTGGTCCAGCGGAGGCAGGAGCTCGAGAACATGACTACTCGAGAGTAAATTCCAGACAACAAGCCTGACAGATGCCTCAACTGATGAATGCAGGTAAAGCGCTATTTGCCTCCCATAAAGTACATTTCCATATGATACAGCCCCAAACTGCTCAATAAAGCTTTCAATAAAAATCTCATAACTCTCATGAATCTCACTTCGAAACTTGAGAATTTCTAAAGACCCATCCGCATTATACCTCAACTGGTCCAACTCCCGTCCATAGAATTCTTGTAGGAGTTCATAATTATCTCTACAGCCATCATCTTCAAGAACATCTGCTGTTTCAGTTCTTATAAGTAATACTGCAGATAAGGCGTGTAACTTCCAGATCAAAGGCACAGCCAACACGGGGGATTTATAAATACTTGAACTGCTAGGGTAGGATATTGCTTCAAGACCAAGAAGGAAAAAAAGCCCACTTTTTGCAGCATCCAAGCTATCATTTGAAGAGATGCATGTAAGTGGGCTAAGGAACCAGTGGTTGGGGAATGGAAGCCTCTGATAGGCCCACCCAACCTGCAAAGAACAAGCATCTGAAATTTCCATATCTTCAGGTATCATTTCCAGAGAATCATCATTGGTACTTCCGCAGATCTCTTGCTGGAGGTCTTTGATTTATTTTTTTAAAGTCTAGCCAAAAAAACTTCTGAAATGTGAACTCAACACATTATAGAAGAAACTGTATTCTTCATTACAATATTGACGCTGAAATGATTTAGGATATGTGGAAGAGGAACTTAAGGCATTTATACAAGAGCCCATGAACTTTAAGACCGGAAGTTGAAGCAAAAATTCTAAGGCTTCCTCTAGTAAATGCCTGTCCCTCGGCCCTGAAACCAAGCAAATTCCAAGTAAAGCATTAATTCTCAGAAGGAAGAATGACGTTCCATCAATGATTCCAGGAAACATGAGATCTTTAGTTGGAAATATTCTCAACAAGCTTATGATAAGATGCGCATCTGCCTGCTTGAGCAAGTGCCACGTGGACCAGTAGCCTCCCTCAAATGAACCCCAGCCAAGTCCAACACCAGGGGCGGGCCCTCCTCTCCCAAATACTTCAACTTTCTGTGAAGATGGCCATTCCATAGAAAGAAAACCCACGAGCAATGAAAAAACTCCAGCCATATCAGAGAGGGCCCACTTAGCAATGCCATCTTCAAGTATTTGTTCGTTTGTGGTGCCTGAATAGTCTTTTTGGAGTGTCTGACTGGTTCTTGCCAGAGTCTTTGCACTTTGAACACATTTATCAGTTGAGTTGACCAGTCGAACTAATCCATGGAGACAACTTACAGATGAAAGTGACATTTCTATGGCATTATGCATTCTCAATTTTGAAAGCACCCTAATAAATGACATCTTTTCATAAGTTGCATTTCCTTCATGTCCATCTTTCAAATGGTTAAAATCAAAAATTTCATTTTTTACAATTTCAAGGCCAACCTTTGGAATGAAGAAAGGTAGCCATGGCAAGACAGCATCACCTTCTGGGTTGACTTTGTCAAATATACTTGCCAGCATATGCAGTACAGCTGAAACAACCCAAATGATGCAGCTTACAGATGAATCTCTCTTGTTTGTCATAACAAATGGCATAATGAAGTTTTCTCTCATGGATAACCACTTTGAAGCCAGGTCAACCATTGGAACCACGCGACTCCAAGACCAATATTCCACATCATCAAAGGTATCTAAAACCTCTTTCTTCAGCTGAGCCTCTGAATGAAGCCCAGGCAGCCGATGAGAGAGAGACTCCAGTACACAATAAGCTTCCCTTGAAACTAAGGCAAATTCCTCGAGAAAATTGTCATGTGCCAATTTGTCCAATGTGGGCAAATTCAGCCACAGCGACATCGTTGGGAAAAAATCTTCAAAGTAGGAGATGCAAAAGCCATATTGGATGCAGACCTTCCATAACCGTAGTTTTTCAACCATCAAGGAGGAAGTAAGGCTACAACGTTCTTTTCCAGACTTAATCCATTGGTCAAGGAATATAGGGCCTCTGTACATGTCCCACATAATATCTCGGAAGGATCCACTCTTCACAAATTCTGAGCAGTATTGCCTGTCAGCTTGAGACAAGACCTGCATGTGATAAAAAACAAACAAAACCTTGACAACCATTATGAGAAGCATGGATGAAGAAATGCTGAATTCGTGAAAAACCTAAGTTTTTGTCAAGGAATAAGTAGTAACTTACGAAGAAACTTTAATAACAATAGTCATATTAAGGTGTCAAGGAATATTCAAAGGAAAAGTAACTATAATAAGATAAATAGTCTCCAGAAGTTACCCTTAGGAGTGCAACCAATTTAATTGTTGAAGGATAGATGTCAACAGAACGATGCTTGGTCAACCGGTTGATGACTGTTTCCACTAGCTTTGGGCATTCCATGATAGCACTTGCACAAGATAAAGAATGTCTGGCCAATGCAATGAGGATAGCAAGAAGGCATTCATCCAGACTTGGACGGGGGTCCACCTGAACCAACAGAAGTATTTCTGAATAACACAGAATAACAAAAAGAATGATTAAAATCAATCCCAAACTGCCTGTGTTATTCATTGAATCCACAATAGCAAAAAGCATTATAAACTTACAAGAAACAATCATATCATCCAAATCTATCATACATATGACACATATTCATATTTAACCAAAAAGTCACCGATTTGGATTGAAAATTTCTACCATCACCAGTTCAATACTTACCAGGTCATTTCATTGATAATGAAACTACTAAAAAGCAAAACGATTTCCATAAAATTGATTCTTAATTAAACTGAGAAGCCATGACAGTAGTCTAAATTGTGAATGACTTGTCCCTGCCATATGAAAACTTGATGGGGGAGTTAGTTACCTGACAAGTAACAACAATCATGCATTGAAAAATATAAAAAATGCTTTTTCTAAAATACTGAGAAATTATGATGAACATATAGCCTACCTCTAATAGATAACATATTCTAGGGAGTATGCCCATCCTGACAAGCCCACCAGCAACATCCTGTCCAGCTACAACAACATCATCCTGGATTGTCCGTCCTTCCTCATCATCAACTTCCTCTTGCCCATCATTTAAAGGTAGGATGTTCGAGGGCTTTGAACTGAACTTCCAAAATCCGCTGCGAAGATAACTTGAATTGATATCTGGCCGACTACGGAATACAGGTGCAGTGTAAACATCCTTCTCATATAGACATAATTTCTGAAAACAAAGTTACAGATAAGCATTAAGGATTTCTGTTACTTCTAAAAAGAAAGGAGAGCATTTTTATGGGGTCTTGCTCTCACCTCCGAAAGGTTGAAGTAGAGCTCGTTCGCATCAAAGCTAAGAATAGTTTGAAGAACCTTTGTTGAAGCAAGGATGACAGAGTTATGGTTATCATCCAAGGATATCCTGTATGTGGAATCCAATTAAAGAAGAACATTAAAGGCAAAATTAAATATGCACGGTTGTTAAAAATAGCCATTCAAAAAGTACAAATTATTTTTTTAAGCAAGTGAATGAGATCAATAAAGTTCAAACAAAACAAAAGGGGCTCCAAGCATTATGGAATGTTTAAAAATTAAACTGAACCAATAAAAGTTATCAAGAAATACTTTTTATTGTAAATATATCAAAGGGAGAAAAGTACAGGCCATGGAAGTAAAATGAGAATTTTGGGGTCACAGTAATACATATGAGGATTTAAAGAATATCTGTGCTGAGGGTGTATTAGGAATAGAATTGTTCATGGGCCCATAAACTGAATCGCGAAGGGACCAGCACATCTATTGCTGGGAAGCCCTTAAATATCCTTAGGAGCCAAAGAAGGTGTGAAGAGAGGAATGAGGGAGAAATGAGAGATGATGTAATATAGACTCCTTAATCACTTATCATGAAATGGGTTTATATAGGGAGAACAAGAGTAAACACAAATATCTACTTTTGCTAACTTTATTCATCAAAAGGATGCTTATATATCTATGATCGTAATAGAGGAATTAACGAAGGGAGATTGGAAGGCTTAGAGACACAGGAATAGGAAGAGACAAAGACATGTACGGAGACAAGGAAATAGGGAAGTGGGGAGACATGGAGATAGTTGAACCCGTTAGATGGGTCTAAAGTATGGGCCAAGTGAGTTTGCCCAAGATGACCTAGTGGGTCATCCTAACAGAAGGTATGGGGAGAAATTGAGATGAGGAACCCCAGAAGCTTGAGCAGGAGAAGGAAATCTGAAGCTTCTCCTATATTTCCCAGAGTGGGGGACTACGCGTTTATTTACCCGTTGTTAAGGGGTCAATAGTTTTGGTTCCTCGATTGGCATCATTTGTTTGGACAGAATAAGTCACTTAGTTGCTTCGTTTCTTCGTTCCTCCTATTTGTTTATTTTAAAAAATGTTCTAACATTCTTCACCATTGAAGAATGGGGACTAGGTTTTTATTTACCCCTTGGTTAAGGGGTCAATAATTTTGGTTCCTTGGTTGGCATCAATTGTTTGGACAGAATAAGTCTCTTAGTGACTTCATTTATTCCTTCGATTTATTTAGTTTCAAAATGTTCTAACATTCTTCCCAATGAAGCATGTTGAGAAAATATAATATGAATAAAAAGATAAACTAGTGGGGAAGTTTTGCAAGTTATAAGATAATGACAATATAGGATTTCTGAAAATTCGTGCAATGGTTTACTCTCATTATCTAGATGATCAGCATATTTTATCAAGGGAACCTTTAAAATGCGATTACTAGCCTCCGGCCAAGAGATAATATTTAGGGTGCTGGTCCCTCGTGTTTTCCAAACATCTGTTGTTGATGGCCCATAATATTTGGAAAACACGAGGAACCTTAGCATGTGCATACAACTATACATGATAATTCATACAACTATTTGGCTAATAATGGATATAACAGTTCACTTCACGTTCAAGACAGTTAAACAATGAAAAACTACGTTAATAAATAACCGAAGAGAGATCTGCATTTACCTTAATGACAAAGCCATCTCCAGCTCAGGGCCGAGTGCATATGCCCATATCGCCTGCCAATCGACAGCTCTATCCAAATGAGATACATTTACAGTGTTAAGATTGTGATCTTTGCATTGTAAGTTCTGCGTGCACTTGTTAAGGACAGAACAAAGGAGTTGCAAAGCAAAACAACGTTGACTGGGGATCTGAAACATGCATAAAACCAAAAATATTGGTGAGAGTAGAAAAGTATTACAGGAACAATCCCCTTTCATTGTTTTCCCGTTTTTCTTTCACTGAATGTTTTATAGATACACAGTATTTTCAGAAATGTGTGGATGTGGAATGCACTATATCGTCTCTTTTTACCATTCTCATTGCAATTAAAATTTGAATCTTTCCAACAACGAGAGAGGGGGTGAGGATAACCAGGTAATGTTTTAAGGTATTCTTCTAAATAATAGAGCACATGTTTTATAAAACTCCAAATAGAAAAATATATTGGAAATATAGAGCCTGATCAGTTCAAGTGAGACAATTCTGATCGGGTATAACACTCAAGGGCAAAATGGGCCAGCCCACTTATGGCCCTAACATATCAATCACCTTTTGTCTTGCACTGCAGACTGCTACTTACCACATTGTGCCACCACCAGCCGCTTCTGCACCAGAGGCTGCTGTCAGCAAAGCTTGTGGCAGTATGGTCATTGCTAAGCGCAGCTGCCACCAGCATGGCTATCCATCAGCAGCACAAGTATGCACCGCCAATTGAGTCAGAACCATCGATGTGGCCACTGTTATGCACTGCTGCTACTGCCTCGAGCTCCCCACCCAGAAACCCTACTTGCAAAAGGGCAAGGGGTTCTTGTGGGCCAATACCCAGCCGGCAGCCAGCTAATGCAGATCAGTCTGCAGCCTGAAGTACCAACTTGGCCTTAGCACAGCCAAGGCCGAACTTTGACCAGTTTGCATGGCACTTTTGCATGGTCCAGTCAAGGGTCTGGCCCACCAGAAAGCAAAAAAGAAGAAGAGCAGAAGGCCTTCTGTGTGGACCATTCCAGCCTTGGTCCAGTCCACCTGCAAGCCTTCCCTCCAAAAATAGAATAAAAAAGGAGAGGGGCCAAACAAGATGCTGGTCAAGCCCAGTTGCAGGCTGCCAGTTTCCTTTCACCTCAACACCACTCCAATTGTCCCACCTAGAGGACAAGGTGAATCTTATAGATTGGAGTATTAAAAAGGTGATGCTTTGGAGCATCAAGCAGGAGCTGAGAACTCTGTAATCATCTGAAGGGCTAAACAATGCTGATGATGCTGGGTTGTCACTGAGAGCTTGGTGATCTGTGTGTGAGGAGCACGGAGGAGCAGTCAACGAGAGCTCATGAACAAAATGGGGGCCACACGGGCATGCCCAGAGCCACAGATGTCGAGCCACAATCGAGAGCTCATAAAGGTGCACTGGAAATATGTAGCAAAAGCAACAATCTCAGCAATGTTGAGTAACCTCCAAGATTTTGGCGAGCTGTGTAGGAGGCGTATTAGAAGCTGCACCAAAGGTTAAATAAACTGAAAAGTAAGGCATTACCTTTGCCACCATCACTGTCACCTTGTTATCATCGTCATCCCATACTTGCCATCACCGTTCACCTTTAGGACAAGGTGGCTCTCTAGCATGGGATTAATGATGGGCCCGGACCCACAGCCTACAAGTAGGGCAACCCATCTAAGATAATGGAGCCTACAAGTACCCCACTTCACGCCACCAGGCAATTTAAAAGGGGGAGGAAAAGCTGTGAGGAGAACCCTATGCCTGCTGAAGTTGGAGAAGTAGATCCGAGGGCTTCTTGCAGTCCCCCCATCCTTATTGTTACCTTTGCATCTCCCTGATTCCCCAGCCATAGAGCTAGGGTCCTATCAATTTGCATTATCACCTATGAGAGAAGAAGCAGGCCTCCTCATGTTATTCCACCAAGGAGTACTCACCTGCTATCAGTTAATAGATACGGGGAAGCCTCATCTAGAGGAGGCATTGACGAAATGATAAGCTTGTTTGTGGAGAAGTATGGCAGAGCTTGAATGCCTCACCTGCTGTCCCTGATAGTGTTCCTATTCTATCAACCACTTCCAAGTATCTCCTTACTATTACGTGGAATATGAGTTATTGATTCTTTTTTACCTAACCAACTAAGCACCAATCAGATCTAGCATGGGATAGCTTTATTTAAAGGGCCTTTTACCATGGAATATATGATTACTGGTCCAAAGTTTGTCAACAAGGCAGTGGGACCCCATCCCCAGCCGCCCTTCATCCTCCCTCCATAAATCATTCTCTTCATCTCTCTATCTGCTGCATAACATTTAACACTTTCCATGTTACTTGTATATGGATCTGATCTCAATGGGCCACATCTATTTTCCCGATTCGTAGTCCTAATTTGAAATGTATTGCTTTCTCACCCCTCCTCTCTCTCCTTCTCTCCCCTCCTTGATTTCTCTCTCTCACCCCTTCCTCTCCACAGCATAGGTCGTCATTTCTATGGGTTAGAGAAATCAGGTAGGGGAAGGGCTTCTGGAAATTATAAGAAATGATGATTAATGAAGATGAACAAACTCACAATGCTTCTGCTGAGTGCTACGGCTTCCTTAAGTGTGTATCCAGCTGCACCAGGATCACCTTCAGTTCTCAGAAAGTCTCGCTCTGCAACATTCTCCGGTTTATATTGACTTAAGCTTGTTTTGACTTCTGCAATTCCATAAACATTATGAACCAGTCATAACCTCGTAAATTTAAGTATATCTAGAATTGCAGTTCAGAGTAAATGGAGTTCTCAGACACTTGGCAACAAAATAAAAAAAATTCCATAGCTGATAAAAAGTGCATCATAAACTTCACTGGTGAAGATGATATACAAAAGAATACATTATGCAGCATACCGTCTTTTAGCTCCATGGGAGTGTCGACGAAAATGACATTACCATCCAAAGTGAATCTTAGATCTCTCGCCTTCTCTACCCTTTCACACCACGACTTCCATGATCCGCTATCATGCACACCAGAAGGCACCTTTTCTGCGCTTACAGCAGCAGATTCTGATTTTCCTTCAAAGTCTGAACTTTCAAACTCGGAACCCCTGGAATATTTAATGAGATTATCATTCTTCAAGTCAGGTTTCTCCATCTCCACAGAAGCTGCAGCTCGCCTACTCCTACTTCTATCATGACCCCTTTTTTTCAGCATCTTGAGTATCCCTGGATTCATTTTCTCATTTATCTCCGCCTGAGCTTCCGCAATCTCCTGTGGTGACATCTGCGACAAGCGAATCAAAATTCTCCCGATCTATGTCCTCTGTCATGGAGGATTGTCTGGGATGATGGGACTTCAAACCCAAAGATTCTTTTTGATGAATATCCATGGTTGAAGTGCGACTCACAGATTGAAATTGCTCTAACACAGAGGCGGAGGTATCTACATCATATGGATATATTCCAACTCCCTCCGCCATCAAACGAGATTCTGCTGTCTCATCTGGAACAACCAAATAACTTCCGCTTTCACTAGGCTTCGGCATAATACCTAATCCCTGCTTCTGATTCACCGAATAAGAAGTAGTTGGTTTTCCGTCGACCAATTCTCTCCAATGGCTCAAATCTAAGCCTTTCTTCTCTTTCTTCTTCATCGGCTGAGCAGCAAAGACATTGTCCACGATATCCTTGTCCTCCAAATGTTCATCATCATCATCCTCTGTCGTGGGGGCCTTAGGGCTCCAGTGCTGCGCGAGGTAAAAATAAAAGATCGAATAGTCAGAGAAAACATTCCACGCGATGAGAAATAGAAACTTTAGGGAGAAGGAGAATTCGGGATCGAACAGGGCCATGAGAGCGGTGGCGAGCGACGGGGAATGGGAGAACGTTGGGGCGGGGAAAGGACACGCCAGCCCGGGAGTTCGCGGACGCGGAGAATCCTTTCTCCACTATGCTGCCTACTAAGAAGGAGTTGAGTTGCTTTTCTGGCATCCTTGACGATCTCTTTGCAACTCCCTCTGGTTCCATGGAAGCGGAGAAGAGGGAAAACAGGGGTTGAGACTTCGCAGAGGGTTTTTCAAGTTGCAGTCAGTGTTTAAATTTGCAGAAGAGGGCTTAAATAATTACGCTTCGACCTAAAATATTGTAGAATCTAAAACCTAAATTCGCAGGAGTGAAATAGACGACGACGGAGTCAGCACTCTCAACAAACCAACTTTGGCGCCACCTGCAAATCGAGACCGATCGATAAAATCGATCGACATGGGGCTGTCGGCCTGCTGCTGAGGGCCACTTCGGCCACGGGCGGGGAAGCCGAAAGAGGACTGCTGCCGCCGGAGAGGAAGATGGTAGAGAGGAGTACTGCTTCTGCCAGCGAGGGGGCTGCTGCTGCCGGAAACGGAGCCTGACATTATCAATGATTAAACCATTATCTTGACAATGATCGTCAATCATCCTAGCAACGACCATGACCGCAGAGAAGAGGAAAATGGAGTTAATACCTTCACAGAGTTTTGGCAATTGGCAGTTAGGGCTCTAATTTTCAGAAGGGGAATGTGTTTAAAATAATTGCGCTCTGAAAGTTGACTTTGTCACTCTAGCTTAACACGTGTGAATTTGTCGAAAAGAATCTATACAGTCAACGACAGTTTTGAAGCAGTATGATTGGACTACAGAAACTGGTTCCCCTGCTTCCCCTTCTCTCCTCCTTGTCCTCTGATAGTCTGACCTCTGATCTTCCCGCCACAGATGTCGAAATCCCGAAAGAAGAAGATCGGCGCAGCGAGTAAGCCTCCAAAGCTTTGTGTCCCCGTCCAGGACTCCCCAATTGCCGAATACCTGTGAGAATTGTTTCCCCGGTTCTAGTTCACTATGGCCGGTGCCCTTTTCCTCAGTTTTTGACGTCGCTCCCTCGATTACGCGTATGATGTTTTATTGGATGCGTGTTTGGAGCTTCACAGGAGTCCGGGAGGTACCTTTCGCGGAGACGATTTGCTCGTCGACAAGGACGGGCTCCGGATCGTCTGCCAGGACGAAGCGCCGGAGGTAATGAACAAGTTCCCTCGATATATGCTCAATCTCGGTATTCCTTCGGTTATCCTTCATTTGGTTCCCGATATTGATGTTCACCTCTTTACTTCTATACTGAGGAGACGAAGCTGAATTTTTGGTCGAACGTAAGTCGGTTTTGAGTTAGAAGGTTTTTGTTCGAGAAACATGAGAAACAGTTGATAATCTACGTTGAGAATTGAAAAACTAATCCATTTTCAGTGATAGGCGTTCAGTGATGATGCAATTGCAATGCTAATCAATTATGGTGCAATTGAGATGATTTGAAGTACCGGAGTTTGTTCTCCTTGATGCATAACTCCCGTTTATTTTTAGTGGCCGTGATATGCTTACATGCGATAACCTTTCCATCATTCCATTTCCCCTTGGTAAATACAATTATAGAGATTCACAATTCTTCCTTTTTTAGCAGATAACTTTCACAATTATTAACCTTTACAATTATGACCATGTCGGGGAAAATGTGGAAATAGTTGATTTAGTTACCATATATCGTTGATTTTTCTGAGTTAAATGTTTCTTCTAATTTTAAATGTAAATCAATAATGCATTAAGCATACCATGATTGCAATTTTGTGATTTTCTTCTCTATCGTCTTCAATGCTATCCTTTTCATGGGATGAGGGCAGAGCTTAGTTTTTATATTGGATATTTTACAATGGAGAATTGCCAGCATCTTCTTCACTGTCGTCATCTTCACTGGCATCTTTGCCAGTTTTAGTTGAAGAATCATAACTTTTTGCTCATATGAGCATAAGATAGTTTCTGTCCGAATTTTTTTTCTCCATATCGAGTAGATTCTTCTTAGGCAGAGACACAGAAGAAAGATCAAACTCTACTTACTCCATGATTTATGTTAACCAGCTCAGCTAACTCCACGTTTTCTCTAACGGAAAACAAAATACTTTCCATCCAGTAATCATTTGATCATGGCCATTTACAGAGACCTGTGATAAAGCCCTCGGATGGTAGGTTGACTTTGGATGATATGGACATGATTAAAGTGATAGGAAATGGCAGCAGCGGCACCGTACAACTTGTTCGTCACAAATGGACTGAACAATTCTTTGCAGTCAAGGTATGATTTCATTCATTCTGACTGATCCTCCGTGAAAGATAATGTTTTGAAATTTTTTTTAGAGCATTCATCTGAATAATGTGCCGAAGGAGTCTCTCAAGCATGTCATCAACGAGTTGAAGATAAATTACTCGCTTAACCACACCGACAGGTGCCCAAACATCGTCGCTCACTACCAATCATTTTATAGCAATGGTGCCTTATCCCTAGTTCTTGAGTACATGGACGGCGGGTCGCTCTCTGACTTTCTGACAAAAGTCAAAGCTATCCCAGAGCGGTATCTGTCCGCTATTTGTCAGCAGGTCAGCCTTGTCTGTACATGACTTGAACTATCAAAGTTGACCTTGATTCCTCGTTTGCCTTTTCTTTGCAGGTGGTTAGAGGTCTGGTTAGTCTTCACCACGAGAAGTCGATCGTCCACCGTGACTTGAAACCCGAAAATCTGTTGGTTAACCACAGGGGAGAGATCAAGATTACTGATTTCGGCGTGAGCGCAATTCTTGAGAGTTCTGCTGGTCAGCGGGGGACTTTTATTGGAACCTGCCACTACATGTCAGTAAGTCTCGCAGTCTCTCTCTGTGTCTCTGTCTCTCTTTCCTGTCCTCCTTCCCCCACATGTTGTTACGATTTCTCTGTGTATAGTCATGTTTTGAGGATAAATGGACCACACAATTTATTTTTTTTGTTAGCCAGAAAGAATAACCGCACGGAGGCACGGCCCCAAAAGCGACATCTGGAGTCTGGGTTTAGTCATGCTACAGTGCGCCACAGGTCAGCTCCCTTACGCACCTCCAGCAGGTCAAGAAGCTCACCGCTGCGTTTTCGATCTGCTGGATTCCATCGTTCAACAGCCGGCTCCTTCCGCTCCTTCCGACCAGTTTTCTGAAGAATTCTCCTCCTTCATCCGTGATTGGTAGTCACCGTGTCTCATTTATTTCACTGTATTTTAATATGAACTAATGAAGACCGAATTCTCGTATGATCGTGTTCTTCAGCGTCCAGAAGGATCCCAACGACCGCAAGTCCGCACGGGAGCTCTTGGTAGTTATTCTCCCCGCCTTCCCCTTGCGTTGGCTTGGCTTTCCCGACCTTGACATTTTCCGTTGGCCAGGGGCACCCGTTTCTGGTCGCTTACGCCGACGAGCAAGTTGACCTGGCAACGTACTTCACCAGTGCTGGAGTTCCTCTCGCAACCTTCTAATTTCACATGTATTAATTATTATATTAAAGTGAAATTGCGGTTGAAGAGGCAAGTGCGTAAGAATGGAAAAATTCAGGGAGAAAATCTTGCAAGATCTGGGTGGATCATGGAAGAAGTTTTCTTGGACTTGGTTCAAAGATCCGGAACGGAGTCAAGGAGGCGATAACTCCCAAACGTGTCGATCTCCCCGTCTTAACTCCTCCATTGACCAATCTATATCGTCGAAAACTCTCTCTGGACTGCGCTGCAGAATTGGCAAGTACCTACCTCAAAGAAGGCGAATGACGTCGGAAATCAAACGTCACTATGCCCGCCGAGGTCGCCAAAGATAAGTGAGAATCTTCCGTCAGAAGGTGGCGACGTTCGTTGAAATTTGTGCCAAGAACCGGCCGACGCGTGTCCAGAAAACCCGCCGCCCACGACGCGTGGCTGCTTCTGAAAGCTCCTGTCGACTCGAAGGTTTAACGAAGGTTGCCTGCAAGCGCCTAAATTTTCCATAACTTTTAAATTTACCCTGCATCTTAAATGCTTTGCACAATAAATGCATTTCAATTTGTTTTCTTAAAATTATTATAAGAAGCATGACGAAAGGGTACGTAGCAAATGAGAATAAAAAGAATTGTTGTGGTCAAAGGATTGGGACACGTGGAGAATAAGGGAGCAATCCGGACAACGCATTTGGCAGGTAAAGTTTCAGTCCCGTCAGACGGTGACACCTGTCCTGCCGCCATCCCTTCTTCTCTGTTTCTTTAGGCTTCTTCCCTCTTCTCCGAGACGAATAATGTCCTCTTCCGACAGGTTCCAAACCCAACTTTGGAGAGAGAGAGAGAGAGAGAGAGAGAGAGAGAGTTTTCGTCATGTTCCCGACGACGCTGCTACATCCGAGGATTGAAGTCCTCCGATAGATTTCTTCTCCTTGTGGATTGAACAGGTCCGATGATGGCGGTGAAGAGAGAGAAAAAGAAAAAGAGAGGAGTGATTTGACGGACGAGTTTTTTCGACAATTAGCATTTCTTTATATGAGTCTCCTAAGGATGTGGTGAGCAAGGGAACGCTCATTCTCGGTTTTCTCTCCACCCGGGGCCTCGTCCCGCTATAATTTGTCTGATCACTGTTTCGCTGTTGTTTTCGTATTATTTTTTCTTCAGTGAAAAAGTGCTCCCCAACTCATCTATTGTGATCAAGTTCCCTAATTTTTTACCTCTTCTTTCTCCCTTGAAATTCACAGACTACACTTCTGGAGGAAACGGCTGTCGCTGGAGATTCTGTCATCTTAATCCTCAGGCGTTCAATGGAGGACTTCCGGATCTAGTAGTAGATGGGCATTGCCGTTAGTTGCTCTAATTGGAAAGAAAAGAAGCAGGCAGATGGTCCAAAAGATGATAAATAATTTCATAATCTCCCAGGCCATGAAGAATGGCCTCCACGTCTTTTGTTCCTACTACTTTTGGGCCTTCCGATAACTCTGAAATCCCAAGTCCTGAAGAAAGCAAATCGATGGAAAAGTTGTCTCCAACTGTAACCTTGAGCTTCAACAAACTCTGCGACGACTCGCTTGAGATCACTCGAATTTCTCTGGTAAAGAACAGCGTCAGTTTACTTTCTGGGCACTTTTCAGATCTGGCGGACGTAAACGCTAGAATCATGGAAGAACAGGCAGTCAATGTGAGCGAAGATGATGAAATGTACGCAGCTGATCCTGATTCCTTGCAAAATGCCTCCCCTCATGTTATAATCGGCGGAAACATCTCCAAAACTGAACTTTCAAGTTCTCTCGAATTGGAGGCTGATGATATTCTTGCTGCTGCAAGCGGTTCAAGTGCAGAGCAGAGTGCTACTGAAGAGCGGATTGCCGATGGAATTCAGGACATTGGAGTTATCAAGCCGAGTTCCTGTTTCTCGAATTGTACAGCACTGTGGGGCCATGTTTCCATTTGTGGAAGAAGACCGGAGATCGAAGACGCTGTATCAGTAGTCCCATCATTCGCTGAAATACCTCTCCAGCTGTTGCCAACTGCCCATCAATCCATCGGCCATTTTTTTGGCGTTTATGATGGGCATGGAGGAGCTCAGGTTCCACTCTCTCTCTCTCTCTCTCTCTCTCTCTCTCTCTCTCTCTACTTTATCTCATTGAACACATCTATCTTTTTTTATTATAGGTAGCTAATTACTGTAGGGAACGAGTTCACATCGCGTTAGAAGAAGAAATCAGGAATTTTGGAGAAGCTTCAAGGGCATCAATCGAGCAAGATTCCCAAAAGCTATGGGAGAGCACATTTACAAAGTGCTTCATGAAAGTGGATGCCGAAGTTGATGGGAGTGCGGAGAGAGAAGAGAGCATTCCTCTCGCCCCTGAAACCGTCGGATCTACTGCAGTTGTAGCCGTCCTTTGTTCTTCCCACATCATTGTAGCCAATTGCGGAGATTCTCGGGCCGTACTTTGCCGCGGAAAGCAAGCATTTCCTCTGTCGATAGATCACAAGGTAAAGATTACACCCGAGTTTACATTTCGGGGAAAATTTAAGGGTTTTCGTTAAAAATCGCCCTATTCAGCCAAACAGAGAAGATGAATGCGCAAGGATCGAGGCAGCCGGAGGGAGAGTGATTCAGTGGAATGGTCACCGCGTCTTCGGTGTTCTCGCCATGTCTAGATCAATAGGTAATTAAAATTCACTAATTTTTCAAAACAGCGAATTGAAATTGAGTTTTCCCAGGAGATAGATATCTAAAGCCGTGGATCATCCCGGAACCGGAGGTGACGTTAACCGCGCGGGCGAAGGAGGACGAGTGCCTGGTGCTAGCAAGCGACGGCCTGTGGGACGTGATGTCCAACGAGGAGGTGTGCGACGCGGCGCGTCGAAGGATTCTCGCCTGGTACAGGAAGAACGCCGGCGGCGGCTTGGCCTCCGCCTCAACCCCTGGTGGCGAAGGAGCAGATCCCGCCGCCCAGGCCGCCGCCGATTATCTCTGCCGACTGGCTCTCCGGCGGGGTAGCAAGGATAACATAACTGTGGTGGTCGTGGACTTAAAGCCCAGTAGAAAGTTTTTCAAGCCCTGTAATCCTTGACATTTGAAGCCAAGTACATAACGGCGGGCCGCCCATAACGAGGAATGTACTTTTCCATGGGCAAAGCCCAATAACAAGATTACGAACTGCTTTGTAATTCATGCCGACGTGGCGAAGAGGAGAACGCTGATTCGCTGAGGGATCTGGTTCGGATCAATGAACTTACCGGGTAAATAAATGCCGCGGTCCGCGGTCCGGGTCCGGACCCATCCGAAGCTTGGGCTGCTCGCCTACTCGCCGTAGCGATGAAGAGAGAACCGTCGATTCCATGGCCTCAGTTGATCTGATCGGATGGCTCATCATTGTGGACTTGGCGCGTGGATGACAGAATCGAGTTTTTACCTTCGAACGCAAAACCCTAGTCAGAATTTGACGCTGCGTCGTGCCCTGTACCTTGGAGTTCTGAAATTTTGGTTGAGGGAGAAAGTTGCGATGGTGTGGTTCCAATGCGAGGACTGCGGGGAGAATCTGAGGAAGCCAAAGCTGCCGAACCACTTTGGAAGATGCTCCGCGTATAAAGTGAGTCCCGAGAACATACTTGGACCTGATTGTTTTTATGTTGCATCGGCTGTCTGCATAATAGCTTTCCTAATTGAGCGTTTTACTATCTTTCCTTTTTTTCTTTTTGGACCAGCTCTCGTGCATTGACTGCGGTGAGATCTTCACCCAACAAACCGTGCAGGGCCACATGCAGTGCATAACAGAGGCGGTTCGTGTCTGCTTATCCCATCCCTTGAGTTTCCATTTGCATTGAATTGTGATTTTTTTTCTGTTTTATATGTACGTATTGGAGCCTCACCGGAATTGCACGCACAAATTGCTTATGAATTGATTTGTGTTTTTTTTCATGGTTTCCATGTTTTTCTGTGTATTACTTTTGAAATACTATAAACAGTTTTCTATTAGTTTTTATATGAAGTTACCTTGCATTGAATCGTGGGTTTCCATGTCTCGACATGTTATTTTTCATGTTTTTATGCGTACTAAAAGAAAATCTGAAATCAATATTTTATATATTTATACATGCACTTTCCTCTGTATATTTTTCGTGATTCCCAATTATTTTTATTTTATCTCTCCATCTGGTTAGGTACTGGGATGTAATATTTCATAGCATTATTCCGTTTGTTCTTTTATCGTAGTGCAGTTTGTCTTCAATTTTTAGATGTTGATTATTCATGATATTGTTTATCTTTCTTTGTCAAAGTTTTATTACTTAATTATTTTTTCTCCAGTAGAAATGATATTCTTGTTATTGAAACCAATTCAAATCGTCTTCTTACCAATGCTATCATGAAATGTTAATTCCTCATGCACACTTTTTCAATTCAATTGATTTTCCCTCACTTCATTGTCTTTCAGGAAAAGTACGGCCCAAAAAATCAAGCAAGGCCTGTTCAAAGTACACAAAGCAAGGAAACCAAGCCAAAACCAATTCTTGATATCGATGTCAATGTGGGCCTCTCTACACGGCCTCCTTGGTTCTGTAGGTAATTGGGACCTTGTGATCTCGATTTGTTTATCAATGCAGGCTTATATATATATATATATATATATATATATATATATATATATATATATATATATTAAAAGAGACCATATGGCATGTTTTTAGTTCCACTTTATGTTTTTAAATTTTGCAGCCTCTGCAATACCACGACTACAAGTAAGCAGACACTACTGCTCCACGCAGATGGCAAGAAACACAGGAACAAAGCTAAAGCGTTCCATGCATCTAAGAATGAAAACGGGCTTCCTAAAAACAATGTTGAAGCCAACATCTCTGGGACACATTCTCCTGAGAAAAAGATTTTGGATAATGTACAGGAAGTGAAAGCAATTTATAAAGCTGATGACGAGGGCTTGCCGAGGAAAAAGCAAAAGATTGAAGCATCAGATAAAATTGAATCAAAGGATATGACTGATGGGGAAGTGATTCAATCCAATGACTTAAGAGATGAAGTTAATAGGAAGTCAAATAACAGTCCCCAGTCAGTGCGACTCGACCATTCTTGTGATGCAAGGCATAATGATAATAAGAATTCTTCAGATCACAAGATCAAATGGAAGAAAATGATCATTACCGTCCTGAAATCGGTATGATTCTCTTGATTTATGTTTAAAAAATCAATTTCCTTTGTATGTTTGCATTTCGGTTTCCATGATCTTTCCATCTCTTAAACAAAAATCACATATAACTTTTCAAATACAGTGGATGGTAAATCTAAGACACGAGCTTAGATTACAGTATACTCTCTCCCTCCCAGGCACATTTGTATTCATAATACTAGCCTTTATGCTAATCAAATTTTCTTCTACTGCACAGAATCCGGAGAGAATTTTGAAGTTGAAAAAGCTTAAGAAGCTGGTGACAAAGTCTCTTCAGGAGTCTGGAGTGGCTGAACCTGAGAACCAACTTCATAGAATGTTAATGGACAAGGTCTGTTGATCTTTTTTGTAGAACTGTTCACTCCCTCTTCTTCGACCTAGCATCAGAGTCTTTTCTTAAATTTCGCAGATAACATCCAGCTCTCGGTTCATCATTGATGGCAAGCATATTCATCTGACCAAGAAAACCAAATCCTCATGATTCACATTAAGGTATATCTTTATTTAAGTGGATATAACTGGAGCATTTCCAGCAAAAAGTTTTGGTGTTTATCACGCAATCATTCAATTTCTTCCATGAGTAGACGTTTTTTAGCGATCCAGAAGACCAAATTTTCTCATCCTGGTGCAATTGTACGTATTTGTTGATTGGTTTTTTATTGTGTGAAGAAAGAGAAGAGTTTGTGCGAAGAAACCGTAGAAGAAGATGACAATGAAATAACCCTAAAAGAAGAACGTTGATGATGAAGAACGAAAAACGTTTGGAAGACAATTTGTTGAAGAAGAAAAAACCTTAGAAGACAAAGAAGGAATAACTTTGATGGTTGAAAAGATGAAATCCTAGAACAATAAAAAGAAAGCAAAACCCTAGATAAAAAAAGAAGAAGAAGAAGATGATTATGATTATGATTATGATGACAAAGACAATGTGGATGAGGAACAACTGTATGATATTTCAAATATTTCACTATTTAAATTAGTTCCTAGTGTGGGATCTCAGTTAGGAGAATGATCAGATACTGTCCTCATCCGCCAACAACACTAAGGGAGGGATTGGATTGAGAACAAAAGGTGGACAGATAAAGTACATGTGATGTCATGAATTATTATAAAAATGTAAAATTACCCAATGAGGAAAGATTCCATAATTATCCTATTCTGGATTACTCAGAGATAGATACAAATGTCTCTAGATGATTTGATGATGGTTGAAGTAGATTCCAATGATGCCGTCCAAGATTGCTGCAATCCTAAAATCAAGAATCAGAGAATGATAGAAGGTAGATTACTTACCTTGAAGAAGGTTCTCTGATTAGTATTCTCAGGTTGGTGGGACATAACAGAGAAAAGAGTAAGCTGCAGATTCTCCAATGAGCTAATCAAGAACTGTATTGACAAGTAAAAACCTCCAACGGAACTGCAGAGCAAAGGCAAAAAGACTATCAGAAGATACATAAGATCGAACAGATTCTGCTCAATCTTTTACACCGTACTCTCTGGAACAGGTCATCATAAGAAAAGGCTGAAAGAAAAAGATTTCCAGAGCGAGAGAAGGTGCCGAAGGTTATCTGACCAGTATTTAAGCTGAAAAGAATTCGATTGGGGCACTCCAAAGGTACAAGAATTGTACAAATACCTCAATCTATTTACATAATCTGACCTGACATCCCCCTTTCATGTGATGGATACAACGGACTGATTTGGAAATTAATGGGCAGAGAGAGAGCATCTAGGCGAAGGCGTACACTCTCGGGGTTGATTGGTTAAAATGGGTATGCCTTTAGAGAAGGGTAAATGTTATAGAGAAAGGTGAATATCAACATCTTAGCAACTTTCTCAAATAAGTCATGTTACTAACATCAAGTCGAGCTAGTGGTCGATATTGATTGATTGCTGGACATCATAAAACATGAATAGAATTAAAGATGCGTTACTATCTAGAACACATCTAAAAAATTGCTAAAAAGAGTAAAAACCTTACATGCAAAATTTGCTTGAGGACTACTAAACTAGTTAAGATGGAATGGTATTATGAAGGATTCATAATTTTTTAATAAACAAAATGAGTTAGAAGTTCTGTCTTTCGTGTATTTCTTACTATATTTTTTAATGACATACTTTTTTAATCGTTGCTTTGATTTAAGCTTGCTTTTGAGTTTTGAATGCTTGCATCCATTCCTCTTTAATCAAACCTTTATCTCGGCTTTATCCACCTCAAATCTTGCTTGAGACCAGGTGCCCGAGCATTACTCAGTTTCATATTACAAAGTGTGATTTTTCTCAAACTTGAAACTAATCATATCTTAACACACAAAGCTCTAGGATTTTGTTAGGCATGTTAGATGGTCATCAAAGACATGCCCAAAAAGCTAGAATTCATCTATGAATACATTTAGGTTGTTTCCAAGGGAATTAGATAACATGGCTATCATGCACCTTTGGAAAGTGATAGGGGCATCACATATCCTACATGGTATCTTTCTACCAGCAAATGTGTCAAAAGGGCTTGTAAACAACTTTTCTTGATTATGGGGATGAATGGCAATCTAATTATAGCTTAAACATCCAATCAAGAAGCAAAAGTAACCTTGAGCAATTAATCTATCCATGATCTGATCAATAAATGGTCAACTGAAGTGATCCTTTTTTGTGATGGCATTTGATTTATGATAGTTGGTAAATTTTATTGATAATTAAGTGCATCATTTACCTTTTACCTTTCTAGGTTCCAAGGATTCAGGATTGATCATTTTTTTCTCTTAATTTTCCATGGTTGCCAGAATTGAGGGAAGAGAATAATGAAGAAAGACTAGAAGAAGAGTTTTTTTTTAATTTCCAAGTCAAACTTATGTAGAAACTCCTGTCTCTTGACATTTTTCTTGTTTTTGAGTTATAAGTGGCATGAAGAAGAAAGAAATTTTAATATGGAGAAAAACACCAAAATCATGATAAAAAGATCTCTCAATATATGGTTATGATTTCTTCAAAGTTGTTGATATTTATGGGTATTTTGGATTTGATTCCAAGCTTTCAAGAATATTTAGGATTTAAAATGCAAAGAGAGATGGACATCTATGGTGACAGCTGATGTGGAAGATACTAATGAGTGACAATGTGCTAGTCAGCCAACGTGGCATGTGGAAGCAGGGTGTGATGTCTATGTAAATCCCACAACAATGCACCACGGGGCATAGGGGGAACATTCAAGGCTTGAATGTGAGCATCATGAGCCATAGACATGGTGCCACATGATGCTTGAGAGGGGAGAGAAAGTTTATTTTACTCAATGGGACTTTTCTTGTGCTTCTAAATTCATTAAACTTATATATGTTTTCTTTTGAAGATTTTTTTATCAATGTAGGACACAACATGGAAGGAAAATAATCATTTCTTGTAGTATCATAATTTCCAAATAATTTAGCCAAGAAAACAATTTAGCCATGCAAAACATTTGTATGCCGATCCCTAATGATATCTTGCTAGCTTTCCTGAATTTCTAGCATCAACTTTTCAAGAAATTATTGAGAACATTCATTTTGATGTAGAGTTATTTGCTCGAGTGTGTAAACTACATTTGTGGGATTTCAGAAAAAAACCCTTAATCCCAATCAATGGGGTCGATATCTCAAATTATTGTAAATTAATCCACCAATCCAATGCTTTGATAATTTTAGTTGACCATCTCAGTAAAAGATCATGTCAATATTTGTTGTTTTCTCTCTCCTAATGTTTGATTTTCGCTCGCTAAACTTCTTTCTTCAATATTTCCCCTATTTCTCATTTGATTTTCATCCGATTCAACTCACTAGATTCATCTCGTGTATATTTTATTAAACAAAACTTGTCTCCTATTTATGAGTTTATTTTGCCCAATTTTCTTTAAGTCGATGATTATTCATATATTATAATTTGTATGGATTTTACCTATAATCAATATTTGTATTGATTTTTAGAATTTGAGTGCATTTGGTGTTTTCTTTAATGTAAAGACTCATGTTTTCAACTACCGTTTGTTTTACACTCATCAACATCCATAATTGTCTCACAAGACTAAATAATACACATTGGACCACATGTAGCATGTTTTAGATTATTGACAATTCGAGATGGTCATTGAATGTGCACCATCACACATCAAAAAAATTATTCAAATTTAATGGAGAACTAGGTATAACTTTGACACTTCTTTTAATTTTATCAAATTGAAAAATCATAGTGGTCAGATTATAGAGAAAATGAAAATTAGAATTAGATATAAAAATCATTCTAATGAATTAAATCCCAAGAAAACTGGACTTAAGACATGGGGAAACTGAAAAGAAAAGTTTTAAAGAGAAATCATATAATAGGAGAGAAAGAGGTCAAAATTAGTGAAATTCTGTTACTCTATAAACTACTTCTAAATCATGATAAATAAGAGGAAAAAGTCCCTCATAAGCTTCAACTATCAATTAATTGATACACTTAATCATCAAATCCTGGTATTTTCATTTGAATATCTCTTTACAGATATTCAAAATTCAAGCATTTTTATCTCTTGCCAAAATCTTTTGCATAAAAGCACATTTTTGATAAGGTCTTACCAAGTGGATAATACAAGAATAAAAAAGAGAGCCCCAAAAATTTTGAGACATGAAAATGGAAGAAAATCATACTAGAATTTATAGGAAATCAAGATACAGCATTTTCTAGTGGTTAAGAATGATCCTACTAGACCTTTCTTGATTACAATAGGTCCACTGTGTGATGTGCATCAATCTCAAGCCAAAGGCATGAGTAACTCTCTCCTTCTCTAAGATTTTGAAGATTTATCATTGGATTCAATCATCCACCCATAGCCCTTAGATTTTCCACCTTCCTAGAAGACAAAAGGTTAGGAGTTAGGTAAGGAGTTGTGTGAATGGAAGTGGAGAAAAGGGTGAGCAAAGGAAAAAAGAGGTCAAGGAGATAATCAATAATAGAGAGATGTTTAAAGAGGGAATAGGAAGAATAAAAAGAGAAGGAGAGGAAAGAGAGAGAATTTAGGACAGGGGAGAGAGAGATAATAGAGGAGAGAGGAGAGAGAATGTATAAATATAACTAAATATATTTGTATATTTGACATTAATACTTAATAAAAATTAAATATCTACTATATTAGTATATATAAAATAAGAAATCTATTATAGAGAAATTTAAAAATAAGCATTATATTAATATTATGTATAATATAAACGGTAATGAGGAGATATGGAAGAAGAAAGTATATAATATATATTAAGAAATAACATATATTAGATATGGGATAAAATATATTTTAAGAAAAGAGGTAAAAATATATGTAAATTTAAAAGAAAATTTCTCCTCAACTTGCAAGTCTATCCCTCGAAATGCTTTTATTATCATATTCATATTAATAGGGGAACGGAGCATTTCATGCCAAGCATTAATATTGTTATATCATGAAAAGAACATATATATGTTCAATGAAATCTAAGATTCAATCATGAATTTTTTGTGAGTACATGTGCATAGAGGTGCATCTTGAGCATTCTTAGATGATTATAAAACCATGATTTTGGACAATACTATGAAAATCAAAGGATTAAAGTACTATGAACCTTAGAGGATAGAAGAGATAATTGTGTGTTCACCTCTACTTTTCATTTTCCGATTCTACTTATGCACTTTAATTTTCCAGTATGCAGTCTTCATGTCCTGAAGTATAAAAGTGTCATTTTTGAGGCCACCCAAGCCATTTTGTTAACCCCAGTAAGCCATGTGTATGTTTTTACCTCACTTCAACTTAAATTTAAACCTATTTTTGAGTAGGAACCTATATCTTCCAATCATATTACTGAGGTTTTGCCAACTTTCAATTCAAACTTGTTTCCCCTGCTACCATCTATGTTACATTCCACTTCATTAAACAATTAATACTCACTCGGCCCAATCATCTATTTCACAGTCGAAATTAATGCACACTCAATAAACACCTTCTTTGCTAAGTCATTCTAGCCACTTTGTTATGTGTGCATTCATCCTTATCATAAGAAAAGTTGAGAAGATATTATGTTCCAACATGTTCAATGAGTATTCAAAAAAAACAAAAAAAGTAAAGAAGAAGAAGAAGAAGAAATATTAGGTTTTTAAACATTTCATTGGATGCTTTTACAATTGGCTAGCTCGAGTAAAGAGGGCATCATTTTTAGTCAATTTCTTGTTTTTTATATTTGTTCCTTGTTTTGGATGCAAGCTTCCAAGTCTGGGTAAGATAAATAGGCTTTCGAAGGAGTGTTTGATTAGAGATCATTTGCTAGAGTGAGTTTTGGTCACAAACATTTAGATTAGGGTTTATTCTTCTTGATCTACTCTATCCAAATTTTCATATTTTGAAACCACAAATCACATTTTCACTTTCTAATCAAGGGTTTTTGATCTTTGAAAGGATTTCAGAAGCATTTGATCGGTTCATTGCATCTTTTGTGTACATATCCCTCTTTCATCAATCATTTTCGCTTTCTTAACTTAAAAGTACAAAAAAAAATTCTTGATTGCAAAATTTTAACTGTCCTCCCCATGGATTCAACCTTGACTTGCTACTGGTATTAAATTTAGTATCAAATTCTAAGAGTTGAGTATGATTTTACATACACAAACTTACATTTTCAACGACCATGTTATCAAGGATATATCCTAAAAAAGGAAGAAGTTATGGCTATTAAAAAGGAAAAATTTGTGGACCAAAGCCTAAGGAAGGTTATTGATAAATTGTAAATTAAACATGAAAAATATATGATTACTAATGCAAATTAAGGCATAAAACATTACATTCTAATGCATGTTATCATATTTTTTAGTGTTTATCTATCATTATATGAAAAGGCCATTATAATCTCAAAATGCATTAATTTAGGGTTAATTATGATAAATTAAGAAGAATATTTTTATCCCTATCTTTACTTCAGATTATAATTAGTTTAAAGCTAAATAATAAGAGAAATCATTATATATGCACTCATATATTTTTCTAAGTTTTAAAATCTAAAAGAAATGAGTATATTTTTGAAATAAAAATTTATTCTCTTGTTAGTTATTAAAATTAAATTTTTAGAATAATAGATAATTTAATTTCTGATCCAATAAAGAAAATTTGGATTAATTTGGAGATATATTTTAAAAGATAGGAATTTTATAATTTCTAGGGATTTTTTAGAATTTTTTGAATTTTTAAAATTTTAAATCAATTTATTTGAATTAAATTCATTAAAATCTATATTTTTTATCACGTGCTGACATGGCAGCTGATGTGGCACGAGTGGAAAAAGCGGCACCAAGTGGCAACATATGAGATCGCCACGTGTCACACAGTGTATTCATGCGTGCATGTGAGTGCACGTGTGTGTATGTGATTAAGGAGAAAACACCCTGTTAAGGATTTTTGCTAACTCCTTATGCATGCAATTTCTCTTTGATTTTTGCCATGTGCAACTCTGTTTCATGTTTTAAATGCTCAGGTGATGTGGCGTTACGAGGAGCTTTTGATTCGTGCGATTAACAAAGACCGTTAATCTTCACTTAAGTCGGGGGTACACGATCTTATTCGTCAATGAATCATTTTTAGAACGACTTAATCTTAGCCATCAATCTGAGGAGTTATAACGGCTGATATTAAAACTAACAGAAACGCATATGAAGTGTCAGATCAAGATCAAATGGCAAGCATTTCACGTGTTACTTTAAAAGGGCGCGGCATGGCGAAATCTTAATGGTCCATCCAAGATCGAACAAACACAACTTAGTCGTAACGATTCAAAGACTGGCATTTCATTAGAGCCGTTGATCAAAGAATTAAATCTCAATCCAATGGTTACGCCCAATTTGCCCTATAAATTGAGATGTTCTTCGACATTATAAATCATTCTTGGGTTCTTCGAGTAATAGAACTATTTAGACACCAAATGCCTTGAATCTCTTGCTTTCAATCACTTTTAGATCAATTTTCGCATCCACAGAGTGCTTGAAAGTAAGATTTGGTTGAGAGAATAGGAAGAAATGAACTCTTGAACATCAACGATCATTTTTCAACTTCGAGAATGAAAAACCTTTGATCCGACGAGTAATTGGATCAATTCGAGCGTCATCTTGGGTTAGAAATCGAGTTTCATCCTAATCTTTCTTCGTATAGTTTTAGATTTTAATTTTAAACTGTAATTTTTAGTTAATTTCAATTTCAATTTCAGTTTTTTGCGATTTTTAATTTCAGAAATTTTGATCTTATTCACTTGATGATTTCTCCGTGAATCTTAATACAAATTTAGTCATATTTATTCTGTGGCTTCACCTTCGAGTTTTCTTTCCAAAAATATCAATTGCTCTAATTTCTCATCACATTTCATCATTCGATTTGATTAAATTTCAAAAGATATCTCAAAAATCCCTTAATTCTCTAGGGATTTGACTCTCATTCACCAGTATACTTCTTAATTCGTATTAATTTCATAAAATTGGTGAGTTTGGTATTAATTTTGACATGAATCAGTGTGTATTCACCAACCACACCAATTCGTTTCGTCAGCGGTGTATGTGTATGCCACTTGGCGTGCGCGTGGCACATGTGTGTGTGTCATTAGTGATTAAGTGCCCTTTAAGGGTGTAAGCTAACCACTAAGTCTGTGCATGTATTTATACTTGATATTTCCCTTCATTTTTACAATATGGGACTATATTTGTCTTTACTTATATAAGCCACGTGGTTCAATGAGAAGTGTTCAATTTTGTGATTTAGTCAGCGCCATTGATTTTCACTTACTCGAGAAGGGTACCTGGTGCACTTTTATTCAGTGACAATTTGCCTTAAAAATAGTGATTAAATCCTAGCGAGTCATTGACGAAAATAATTCGTATGGTCGTTAAATATACACGATGTAGTGTCAAAAAAAAGTCCTAAACTTACCAATTTATGATTAATTAATTTAATTAAAGGGTAAAATGGTAAATAAGGGTCGAATCCATGGAGAATTAGGGAAATTTGAGAGATATCTTTGAAATTCGATCAAATCGGATGACGAATTGAGATTAGAAATTGGGAAATTTATGATATTAAGAAAGATAACTCAATTGCGAATCCATGGAATAAAAAATCGAGTGATTTGGATGAGGACTCGCAGAGTTATCGAAGTTAGAAAATAGGAGAAAATTCGTATCACGAAATTGATTTAAAACCGAAATTAAAACGAAATTAAACTTAATAAAAATGTAAAATTAACACTAAATGATGAAAGATTAAGATGAAAGCACGCAATCTAATCCAAAGTAGCCTTCGAAATGATCCAATTAATCACCGGATGCATGGTTTTTCATTTTGCATATTCGAAGACAAAATTGAAGTTCAAGATGTGATTTCTCCTCTATCTCTTGATCAAATTAAACTTGAAATAAAAATTTTAAGTGCTCCTCCAATGCGGAAATGCATCAAGAATGAAATAAAATCAAATGGTACTCGAATTTGGTGTCTGGACAGTTCGAATTTCTTGAAAATTCAAGGGCAAAGCTTTCCGTCGCGAAGAACAAGATATTTCAAGGAGAAATTTGGGCGCGATCGTCCGATGAAGGGGCGCCTTGCAATCGACGGTCGCGATCACGCGTCTTTTGATCGAAACGGTGCGATTAAGTTGCATCCGTTTGATCAAAGATGGAGCGTCAGGATTTGTCCACATCGCGTGAAGGAAGAGGTGTGTTGCTTGGATTTTCCATCGGATCTTCATCGTGCGGTCACGATTAATCGTAAGTCCACCCGATCACGATTAATCGTGACCGTTATAACTCCCTTGATAGAGGGCGAAGATTAATTCACCTAAGCCCCTTTTTAACCACGTGCGCGATTAAAGATTGGGTGGACCTCGCGTCCACCGCATCAACATGCGATGTTCATCGTGATTTCCATCCGACGCTCCACATCACGCCACACGTCTTGCAATCAAAGAAAATGAAGGGAACATAGTCCCACACAGAGAAAAACAAAGAGAATCGTCGGGTATATAAGGTGAGTCAATTATAGCGGTTAGCGATATTCCTCTATGGAATGCTTATATGTACTATAACCATACGTAATAAAAAAAAATATGTATACGTCACCTCAGTGCCACGCAGGCACTCGCGCGGGTTCGCGTGGCTCTGCCACGTGGCCTTGCGTGCCACGTCACATCCATGTGTGCTCGCGCGAAATATGCACCCTTTTTTGCTATTTTTTAATGTTTTAAATAACTTAAAAATTGAAAATAAATCTAAATAAATTCAGAAAAATTCTAGAAAATTCCTTCAAATTGTAAAAAACATAACTTTCAAAATACAACTTCAAATTAATTCAAATTTTTTTTGTTGGATCAGAAATTGAATAATCTATCATTATAAAAAGTCAGATTATTAAAATAATAAGATAATAAATATTAATTAAATTAATACATTAATGTATCTTATAAAATAAATTTATAAAAATACAAAAATGTTAATAAAGATCTTTTCTCTTATATTTTCATCCATAAAGCATGATTATGATCTTAAATATAATTAGGATTAAACATCATAATGTTTTAATTATATATAATAATCCATAAATTGATGTATTTTTAGATCATAACATGAAATGATACAAAATGATAGAAATATACTTAAAATATGATAGCATGCATACATTTGGAATAATTAATGCCTTTAATTTCATTAATAATTATGTAAATTCATGTATAAATAGCATGTTATCAGTCATCAAAGCAATTATATCGGTTAGGATTGAATGCGCCCAATAGACACCTTTGACATGTGGTTGCATCACGAGCGTTCGATGAAGATTGAACGATAGCCACTCGCGGGGTTCCTTCTTCCAATGGCTTCATCGTGACACTTCATCTCACATTCGATGGATGCGACTTAATGGTGTTGATTCACATCTAGGCCATTAATCGAAGATCAATCGTTAGATCCAATGGGCACGCCCAATTTTTGTTTATTTATATTCACTCTCTTTGGACAGTATACTTGTTCTCATTTTTTATTGGTTGAACCTTTAGGACATTATAATCCTTGAATCTCTTATTTTCATCCTCTTCTAGACTAATTTCCATGTACAAGGAGTTCTTGAAATCAAGATTTCGTCAAGGGAGAAGAAAGAATTTACTGCTTCAACTCCAAATTTTTGTTTATCAAAATGCGGCATGAAAAGCCTTGATCCAATGATTATTTGGATCATTTCAAGTGTGATTTTGTTTTAGATTTTGTGTTTTCTTCCTAAACTTTTGTCCTATACCATTATATTTTAATTTTTAATGCATACATTAGATCAATTTTACATGATTTTGTGATTTTCTCTATCTTCATGATCGATTTCTATCTCTTTATTTAGCTCTTTGATTTCTCTACGGATGCTGATCCAAAATGAGTGATTTTTGATTTTGTGGATTCATCTTGGAGTCTTCTTTCTATAATTTCCCAGTTCATTATCCAATTAAATCGAATTTTGAAGATATCTAAAAAATTTCCCTAATTCTTCATAGATTCGACCCTTACTCAATATTATACTTATCAATTCATGTTTAAATCATCAAATTAGTGAGTTTGGAAAAAAATTTGACATGTGAATGTGTGTTTTCAACGACTGCACATTCTAGTTCCATCATCAAACACCTCTAGAAAAGATACCTCTTCTCCTCCCACCCTTGAATGCATATGTATAGTCATTTGTTCAAAAGAATTCCCCTTCAAAATAGACAAGAAAGGGTTGTTGGCTTGAGAAAGTTGTTCCATACTATGTCGCATGATGACTGATCTCTTCATAAATTCTCATCACTTGCCTTTTGAGGTTTATTGTTATATGTTCTTCTCTATCTCCTCATATGTCTTCATGTCAGTATTGTATAATAGTTTTCCTCCATTGGTTTTCTATGTTTCTTATTACTTTGGATTTCCGTCATTTTCCATTGAATGTAATGTTGATGAAAATTTATAGAGCTAGATGATATAATGGATGAGAGAATTATTTGAATATGTTATCATTGGGATAAAATCCCCTCGCTCTAATTAGGAAGAGTGAACATCAATTGTGTAGGTTTGAAAATGGAGAAGAGGTAGAAAAAATTGGACACACAAATATGGAAAAAATGACCATAAGAAATTAATTGTATGAAGAGAAGTATAACTAAGAACTCGCACCAACCCCAATGAACAAATCCTCCAGAAATGGCTCTCAAAGTCCCCTCAACAATCACCAATAAAGTCTTTTATTGAACGTCTTTGAAACTCTCTCATCCTCTATTTGATAAGATGTCTCAATGGGGAAAATGCTTATATCGTAGGCTAATGGGAGAAACCTAGGAGGTCTTAGAGGAAAAAACTCCCCCACAAGCAACCCCCAATGAGAGGTTACTAGAGGGCCCACTTGAAGGGATGTTTCAATCTCATTCTATCTCCTATTCTTGTCCAAAAAGAAAATGGTCAAGTTGATTGGTCATCTCTCTCCTCCGCTTGATGTGGCCCCAAAAAAGGATCACATTTATCATAGTTATAAAATGGGTTGTGCTTATGCCATCCAAAAAACTAGATCCCACCATTTATCAATTAGGTATAATATCTAAAAAACTATCCAAAAATCCAGTCCGGTATAATATCCATTGAACGTCCTCTAAAAGACTAGTTTGCGAAGAAGTTTTTAAATTTCTATTATTTTTTTGTGAAAGAGGATCCTTAATTTTTTCAATTTTCATTACAATGCAATCATAGTTGATGGATTTTATGTTCCCTATAAGCCAATTACACTTCCATATATCTCATTTATGTTCATTGAAATAAAATTTATTTAATGTCATTCTTGTGTAATGTTTATAATGAAGTTCACAAGCATATCCAATGACTGAGTGAATTATGATACGATCATAATATAGTAATCGCTAATCTTAAAACATATGTTATAAACATTCCTATTCGTGGGATATTTGAGAAGGACATTAAATTATTTTGAAAGAATAACATTAACTAATTTGATTCATATGATGAGTATGATTGATCCTATATCTATCGGTGTGGAGACACTAAATATGGATAGCGGGTGCTCTTTAGAAAAAGAGTTGACTTAATTGATCCATATGAATCCCTAAATGATACTATACTTTACTGTCAATCAACTCAATTCATGCCACAGTTATGTAGGTGGTCCTTTTTGACTTGAGACACCAAAGACATCTTATAATTGGATTATCATGTTTTGATTATCACTTACAAATCTCTAGCCAAAGGATTTCCAAAACGTCATTTATTTGATAAGACATAAAGTCCTCAAAGATGATTGTATAGTGAAGATGATATCATCCGCCCTTGGTATTTAAAGAGATTGACTCAAAGAATGAGATGCAATAAAATCCTTAGCTGAGGGAGTAGAAATATCAAAGGAGTTCCTGATGATTTTCTCCATGCATTAGTACTAATTTGAGTGATTGATTAGGGTTTGACGATTGACCATACCCTAAGTTATTCATGAGTTTTATGTAGACAAAGGATTATACATACATAGTAATCGATGATGGCATGGTTCTATATGAGAGTTCTTATACACTTGATATCTCTTAGAGTACGTGGTGTAGCTTGGCACCCAATGGGCTAATAACTTAACTTTTCAATTGGGTTAGATCGATCATTAATTAATTAATCTATATATTGATATAGATGATTAATAAATTTTGACCACTAAGGTGTTATATGGTCTATAAATTTATTAACTAGTGAGATATATGGACCTAGAAGGTCACATTCATAAGGTTTGTGGATGTTGATCAATGTGGACGTAATTATGAGGGCTTCTATGAAAAATCTGTTAAGTCTAATCTCTACTAAGTGGACATAGTTATGTATTATTGTGGATTAGCTATCATTTAATCCTATTAAGTGATTCAGTTATGTTTAATGTGGAGATTAAGACATTCATTTATGTGTATGGAGGTTAATTATGTGTAGAGACAATTAAATCAGTCATTAGTCATTAATAAGCTGACTAATTAGTGATTAGAGGCTTAAGCTCTCCTCATTCTCTATAAATAGGAGGCTATAGTCCACTTGAGTAACCCAGTGCTTATAACCCTCTAGATAGAATCCCATTTCTTCTAGAGATCAAGAGGTTATCTCGGGGATATTCAAGAAGGCTATTCTCTACTACAGAAATCTACTACGATAAGGAATCATCTTGTGAATCCAGGTACGAGTTTACTTTTATTTTATATATCTGATTATGTTGATGAATCGTGATGCATACTCAAGTTCCATCAAAATCCACATAATAAATGTTTATAAATAGGGAGATAACAACCATAACTCAAGGTGCCCATATAAGCATATTAGGAATTATCTTCTTTCTTCTATTTCTCTCATGCGGCAAGAGCTTCAAAGAGGAGATCTAACTATCTAGAAATCATGTGGATACTGCTAGAGGCTAGATATTTGAATAGCTTCAAGGACTCTTTCAAATGAACCGTGTAAGAATGTTTTTCTATACATACTAGATGATAGGATCATCAATTTTTGGCGTCTTGATGTTTTGAATATTTGATTCAATATATGTCATTGCATTGAATGTTTATATCAAAATTTTGGAAGGCTTATTGACCTTAGAGCCTAATAATAACTTTTTCCCCAAAGTTATGTTAGATTTTGTAAAGGTTCTCATAGGTTTCTTGGGTGCTATTGGTATTCAAATGGATACAAAATAATTTATTTAGTACAGTTTATTAATTATTTAAATTATGCTTTACTGTGTTTAACAAAGATGCTTATGGGATAACATATGCAATACTTTCCAACTTTGTTTGGATTCACTTGCGTCAATTTATTCTCTTTTTTTATTACTGACAATATGCAATCTTAACATGCAACCTTAACATGCAATTACATGATTATTAATGCACATTAAGGCATAAAACATTCTATTTTTATGCATGTTATCATACTTTGAGTGCATATCTATCATTTCATGAAAATTTAAGTTATAATCTCAAAATGCACTATTTTAGGGATAATTATATATTTTTAAGAATATATTTTTAAATTAGATTATTCCCATCTATATTTGATATTAGAATTGAGTTTTAATGCTAAATAATAAGATAAAATACTTTTTGTGTACTCATTTATTTTTCTAAGTTTTAATTTTTAAGAGAATTGAGTGTATTTTTAAATACAAATTTATTCTCATGTTATTTAAATAATTTGACATTTTAGAATGATAGATAATTTAATTTCTGATCCAATGAAATAAATTTGGATTGATTTGGATTTATGTTTTGAAAGTTATGAATTTTCTAACTTTTATGGGATTTTTTGGAATTTTTGGAATTTTTGGGAATTTAAAATCAATTTATTTGATTTAAATTTATTAAAATCATATTTTTATTTTCACGTGCTGATGTGGCAGATGATGTGGCGCGAGCGGAAAAAGTGCGTCACATGCCGACATATAAGACCGCCACGTGTCGCACAGTGTACGCGTGTGCAAGTGCGCATGTGTGCGTGTGTGTACACGTGTGTGCATGTGTGTGCGTGTGCGCACACGTGTGTGCAGGTGTGTGCGTGTGCACGCAAGTATGTGCACGTGTGTGTATAATTAAGGAGAAAACACCATGTTAAGGATTTTCGCTAAGTCCTTATATACACATATTTTCTCTTTAATTTTGGTCATGTGGGACTATGTTTTCGTGTTTTAAATTCGCAGGTGACGTGGCAGCACGTGGAGTGTCCGATCGTGATCGTTGATTGTCACTTAAAGCGGGGGGTACGTGGCACATTCTTACTCGTCGGTGAATCATTTTTAAAATGATTTAATCTTAGCCGTTGATCTAAGGAGTTCTAACGGGTGAGATTAAAACCAATGAAAATGCATCTGAAGCGTCAAATCAAGATCCAACAGATGGTGTTTCAAGCGTTACTTCTAAAACGCGTGACATGGAGAAATCTCAATGGTCCATCTCCAATCCAACGACCACGACTTAACCATAATGATTCGCATCTCTCTGTTTCATCAGAGCCGTTGATAGAAGATTAAACGCTCCATCTGACGGTTACGCCCAAATTTGCTATAAATTGAGATGTTCTTCGACATTGTAATGCACTCATGGATGTTTTCAAGTAATCAAACTGTTTAGATACCATCATCCTTGAATCTCTCACTTCTAATCGCTTCTATACTCATTTTCGTGTCAACGGAGTGGTTGGAAGTGAGATTTCATCGATAAAATTAGGAGAATTTGTCTCTTGAACACCGATAATCGTCTTCGAAATTGCGGAATGAAAAGTCTTAAATCCGGCGATTAATTTTATCATTTTTATCGCTATCTCGGGTTAGATTATGTGTTTTCCTCCTAATTTTTTGTCATGTATCATTATATTGTAATTTAGGTTCTTAGATTTAGTTAATTTTCTTTTTAATTTTGGATTTCTCTCTACTTGTGTCCAAAAATTTATACCAAATTCGCTCTTTTATTTCTCCGCAGATCTTGATCCAAATCGAGTAATTTTTTATTCTGTGGATTCATCTTTAAATTCTCTTTCCAAATTTATTAGTTTTCCTACTTTCTCACCACATTTTATCATTTTATTTGATCGAATTTCAAAATATCTCAAAATTCCCTTATTTCTCTGTGGATTCGACCCTTATTCACCACTATGCTATTCAATTTATGATTATTTCATAAAATTGGTGAGTTTGGTATTAGTTTTGACATGAATTGGTGTGTAATCAGCAACCGCATCAATTCGTTCCGTCAATTACTTGTAAAAGAATATCTTGAAATGAATTTTTGTACTCAAGCCTTAGACCCATAATCATCATAAATATCCCTTAACCTATTTTCTTGTTTTTGGGAATTGTAGAGGGTGGTCTACTATGATCTATTTTATCCCAAATCAGGCTCAACTCATTGGCATACTCAAAGCTCTTACATAGAAATAAAAATGATTTGTCCTTGATAATATGGATTTAACATACAAATTTATGATTCTTTAGTGCTTATAAGACATATTATGTATCATCACAATGCATTTTGTCATGTTTTAAAGAAATTTTTGCTTTGATCATGTCATCTCAGTCATATGCTTATTTTACACTAACTTAGGGATAATTTGATGCATAAGTGATGTTGAGTGAAAAATAAAATGGACAAAGATGAGAAGATAAGGAACTTAGTTCAACTCTCTAAGTTAAATCAAGTGGGTTAAAATGCATTTTTAATTATTATCATTTCCTCAATTCTGAATTTAAGAACATGCAAATAAAGAGGGCTTCTTTAGGATCAAAATGCTGAAAATTTTACATCAAGATGAGTTTTGGACATAAAGATATGTGTTTGAATTTCAAAAAAAATTTCCAAGTATTGTCATATTTTTTTAATTTCTTGGAATTATTTCATGCCCAAAATCAACAAAAAGGGTGGCCACATTAGATGGCTGAATGTGGCAAGCTTGCATGGAAGCATGCACATGTGGCATGGCAGAAGCATGGTGCTATGATTGGCTATGCCAATTGAAGCCAGCTGATCTATTGATCGGGTAAAAGTGGGGTGTTGTTCATGTTATTGTGCAAAAACCACAAGGCACCACATGGCGCCTCTTGTGGCCCCAATCGCAATCCACGCAATCAACGGCTGAAAGTGCGTCCACCCTTATTATTCTATTATAGCGAATAGAAGTGATATATGTGGCGCATTCTTGGGGCTCCTAACCTTGACCAAGCCCGATCTAATGGCCAAGAATCAATCTACCATCATTTAAACACATCCAATATCCAAAAATGCTCTAAATTGGGTGTGTTTAAAACACACCCAATTTGAAATCTTAGTATCCAGTGGTCTTGATGGAGTTTGGAGCTGAAATATTGGGAGCAGTTTTGTCTTTTCTTACTCTATCAATCCATGATGTCTGATGAAAAGAAAGGGCTAGAGAAAACTAGGATTCTTAATTCTTTTGTGTTGCTTCTAGTGTTAGCTAGTCGGAGAAAAGAGAGCACATGTAGATTGTCATTCTTGAATGGAACATCATTTATAGTGAGTTTCTTCCCTCTTTTTTGGTTCATTCTTTGTGTTGGATGCAATACACCAATCCTGAGAAAGATGTATAGGCTCTCAAACAAATGATTAAAGTAGGAGCACAAATAGTGTGAGTTCTTGATCACAATTTCATAGTTTAGGAACTTTAGTTTCAATCTAAGACAATAATTCACCTTTCTCAATCGATAATTCATCATTATCCTCCCTCATGATTTCCTTCTTTGATCTTGTACATCCAAATCTTTGAAAGGAGATTTGGATGTTTGGGATCAGATACTACATCACTTGCATCCATCTTACTTGTTTTGACAATGCCATCCATTTTCCCTTACAAAAACCATAAATTAAATTTGAAATATTTTTTTAGATATACTTGTCTTCATCCTTGTGGATTTGACCTCAACTCACCGGTGTTCTAGACTCAGAACTAATTTCAGTGAGTTGAGTAATTTTCTTTGATACGTAATTTTGTATTTTCAACGACCATACTTTTACACTTATCAATCATGTCTCGCCTTGTATTGACTTTATAAACTAGCTGCTCTGCTATTGGCCAAAGGAATCCATCACCTTAGAATACAATATACTGTATCTTCAATCCATATGGTATCACGAGGATCAATAAATTCAAGGGTATCCCTTACAAGATCGTCTTTCAATTTTCATAGTAAAAATATCACCTTCGCATTATCACATACTTTTTACGTTGTTATAGCTTTTATGATGATTCCTCCCAGGCCAAAAATTGGGCTGATCCAGATGCCAATGATGGTCCTGATTGGATGAAAGAAGCTTATGATGTATACTGTCCATGGGGATGATAGTGAAGAAAGACTACAGGTATCAGAAAACCATCATCCAATATTGGATATCGGTGTCGGTTATCGGTATTCTATGTCAAATATCAGTCAGATAGGTGTATTGGATACCGATATCTGATGTATGATTTTGGGTCAGATGCCTATATCCAAGGCAGATATTGGTTTAAGAGAAAAATGTTTGCCTATCTACTGATATCCAATAATGAAATCCACCTTCATGTGGGCATCAGAATGGCCAAACACTATCAAGAAGCAGTGTAGATCCTACAGTATCACCCTTGAACCGTACATGAATGGAATACTTCCTCTTTTAGTTATAACCTCATAGAATAACATACTGAATCATGTTAGATCATCCATGTTAGAGATTCTTCAAATCACTGCAACATCCATTGCATTTTTCCTCAAATGGTGGACCTTATCACACCTTTCTCAAACTGCAAGCATCACAAGGCAAGTCAGTTTGAGGAGAGAGAGACTAAATGTTGGAACAAGTTTATGGCAAATGATATATACTTGAGGCAAAAGAAAGTAAAAGAATACTGTGGATGTCGTTTGTGGATAGTTGAAACTACATATCCCTACAAAAGAATCAACCCATTTCCTATGCTATCTCAAATCCATAACAATATTAATCTAAGTCAAAGTCTACTTCTTCAGAACCTTTCCCAGAAAGCGAACCTGCCTCTGCACTCGCAGGTCAAAGTCAGCTGTCTCACTTATCAAAGTCAATGTCAGAGTCTTTTCCTGCAAGTAAAGCTGCCTCTGCAGCGTCAATCTCTAAGTCCAGGACTGGAATGAGGGTCTGGCTGACGTGCCTTGCTGTGGAGACCATATCAAGGATCACACTAGCATCCAATCCTGTGCCGCCTCGTTTGATGAGCCCATTCACTTTCCCCTGCCTGTTGACTGACACAGACACAGCAGAGCTCATTTGTGACTCTTCTTCAGACGTGGCATCCACGATATATTCCTTCCCCACCTGCAATCATTCCACATGCAGAAGTCAACCGCAATGAATAAGTCATTTTGACTGAGTATAGAATGTGAATTCACCTTGGTCAGTGTGATGATGACAGGGACTGCTGAGGTATCAAACTGCAAGAACTCCTCATCGCTTAAGTTGACCTCTGGCTGTTCATCTGGAGAGGCTCCGGCACCAACATCAACTTTGGGGATGCCCGTATTGGTCAATGCAGCCTTTAAGAAAACCAAAACTAAAAATGATTTCATAAAATAAAAAATAATACCACAATTAGGGTTATATAGACAGTGGTTTGACTCTCAAATAGTGGATTTGACCTTAATGGCAGCAGCTAAAGCATCAAGAAGATTTCCATCAGAGCTGACCACAAGTCCATCAATGTAGAGATCCCAGCACACTTTACCCTCCAGAATCACCAATGATGAGAGATCTATTCCAGCTCCTAAGTGAAAATTCCAGGTAATGTGGATTATGGTTTTAAGGTGTCTGGTATAAAGTTCAAGCATGGAAAAAGATCAAACCTGCCCCACTCCTGCCACCAAGCAAGCATTTTTGAAGTGCAACTGAGAGCTCAGAAGAGAGCTCTTCGCCTCCTCTCCCCTGAAGTAATTATTGACTAAAACAATTAACGCACATTTGAGTAATAAAAGTGTTCTCTTGAGAAGGAAATATTGGGAATAAAAATATTTTTTTATAACCTCAAATGCAGGTGTCGCTGTGGGACTACAGTCCACATAAATTGTGACCTTTCCTCTGCCAGTTTGAAGAGGGTTTGGCTTACCAAGTTCTGCCTGGAAATTTGGCACCATAATTAAGAATATTATGAAAAAAATTTCATATCTAACAGACTCAAACGGTGGGAAAAGGCCGTTTTTTTAACAGTCCACGTAAGTGACATACCTTAACGCTAGCAATGACATCAGTTGCCCCAAATCTAACTCTGGCCGATCCATTTGCCTACTTCAATTATCTCAAGTAAAGGATCAACCATCATCATACAAAATATATCTGGAAAAACCATCAAGAATTTTCAAACCTGTGGAATTACACCGGTCTCAATTAAGATAGGCCTGAAGTCCTGTCTGTTTCGCCCATCTGCTCGAAGGTCTTGCACAATACCCCCCTGGAGGAAATCTTTCTCTCCAGAAGATAGTCCAACCACTCTAGTCAAACACGAGAGAAAAAAATGATGAATGAGAAAATTGATATTAACCTTGTAGCCATTTCATCAAACAGTTGGTGATCTATGCGGTAACAAAACAGAACTAAAGGCCCAATCACAAAGAAACTCAATCAATATTCCTCGGGTGAGCTCTGAACGACTTACTGAAACTCTGAGATGTGAAATTAAAACGGAAATCTCTAGTTCACTCACAAGATCGACTTATAAATATCTGCTGCCAAATTCATTCAATCATTAAAACCGATTTTCAAACAAAAAACATTGAATTAGAAATTTCACAGATTAGATAACCTATTGCAGGCAATTATGCGTACATTGGACTCCACATCAGAATGAGAAAATGAAACAACAGATAAAGCATGGAAGTAAGAACACAATGACGAAGCAAGAGCGGCAGATAAAAAGAAAGAGAACGGAGGAGCGAATACCTCATTCTGACTTCGCTCGCCGCAGAATTCTCGAATCAAGGGCAGCCAGTAGAAGAATGAACGAGAGCTTAACTCTCGCGGAGTTCGTGAATAAATTCGTATAAAAATTTATTCTACATAACCCTTCACCTCTGAGTTATTTTTTAAAGCTCCTATCAAATCAAAATTATTTAACTACCATATTTCTCCGATTGAAAAGACTATTGACGTAGAATAAAACTCAGAAATCGAAGGATGAAAAGGACATTAATAAGTAAATAAATAAAATCTGTCAAATAACTCAGAATACAAGTTTTAAGGGGCTAAATGAAAATATCCTTATATATAAACAAGCGCAGCCGCCATCTGCTGTTGGCACAGCGGCGAGCGTGTAGGCGGATCAGATCATCTACTCTCTCCTTTTCTCTCCTCTACCTTATTCTCCGTTAATCTCCTTCTCTTTCTCTCTCTCGCTCGCTCTTCTCCACTCTTATGCTAGATATGTGGCAAATCCATTGAATTTCGATAAAACGTAAATTTATTTTCGCCTACTCTTAGGGTTTCGATTTTCCCTCGTTTCCTTCGACCAGAGAGATAAAGGGGGGCAGCGATGGGGAAGAAGAAGTCTTTCGCGATCGATGACGACGAGTATTTCGTGCCCCAGGAGGAGGATTCTCCGGAAGCGCCGCCGCCGCCGCAGGAAGTAGAAAAGGAAAGTCGCGGGAAGAAGAACAAAAAAGACGGGAAAACGCTGCGGGAACAAGTTGTTGAGGTTGCGGAATTGGAGAATCCTTCAGTTTCTGATGTTGTCGAGGAGGATTCCGCGCCTATTGTATTCACCGGTAAGAAGAAGTCTTCAAAATCTAAGAAAAGTACTAAAGGGTTTAGCGCATTTAGTGCTCTTAATTCTATACCGGATGATGCTATTCACGAAGATGATTCGTTAGATAGGAATGGTGCAGTTGATGGGGAAGATGGGGAGAAGGATGAAGGGGTTTTAGGGGATGAGAGTAATTTGAAGAAGTCTGTGCAAAAGAAGAAAAAGAAAAAGGGAGGGAAGACTGCCCAGGAGGAAGAAGATTTAGACCGATTGCTAGCTGAGTTGGGTGAAGGTTCTGCACCGGTGAAGGAAGAAGTTGGTCACCCTTTGGTGGAAAGATTTGATTCATTGGGGTTGGAAAAAGGCGATGAAGCTGCAGAGATTGATTTGGAAAACGCTGGAAAGAGTGGGGCTGAAGAGATTAGTTCAAAGAAGCAGCAAAAGAAGAAGAATAAGAAGAAAGGGGGGAGAACAGCGCAGGAAGAGGAGGATTTGGAGAAGATACTAGCGGAGCTAGATGAAGGAAGTGTATCCTCCGCGCCAAGTACTTCTGCTTCCATAATTGCGGTTGTGGAGGAACCTATTCAAGTATTGGCAGAAGAACAGATGAATGCTAAGGATGATGGTAATGCGGAGGAGAAAGATGCAGAAGGTGAAGGCGTGGAATCTGCCGCTGCAAAGAAGAAGAAGAAAAAGAAGGAAAAAGAGAAGGAGAAGAAGGCAGCATTAGTGGCAACAGCTGCCACTGGGTTGGGGGATAACGTCAAAGAGAAGAAGGAAGAAAGTAAATCCAAGGTAGTAGATAAGAAAGTGGCCGAGAAGAAGATCCCAAAGAATGTTAGACAGATGCAGGAGGCCCTTGCAAGGAGGAAAGAGGAAGAAGAGAGGAAGAAGAGAGAGGAGGAGGAGAGAATTAGAAAGGAGGAGGAAGAGAGATTGAGGAAGGAGGAGGAAGAGAGACTTGCTGAGGAGGCAAAGAAGAGGAAGAAGGAGAGAGAAAAGGAGAAGCTTTTGAAGAAAAAGCAAGAAGGGAAGCTTCTGACTGGTAAGCAAAAGGAGGAAGCTAGGAGGTTGGAGGCCATGAGAAACCAGTTTCTCTCTCGTGGCATTGAGATCCCTGTTGCAGAACCGGATAAGGAAGTGAAGAAGAGACCCATATACCAAAGTAAGAAAAATAAGCAGGGTCCCCCCAAAAATGTTGAAAAGGAAGAGGCTGTAATTGAGACTCAGCCAGAGATGGAAAAAGCTGAAGAAGAACCCAATGTTGAAGAAGAATCCCAACCTCATATCATGGAAGTTGAAGAGAAGTTGGAAGAAATTCCGGCAGCTGAGGAAGAAGAGGATCAGGAAGAATGGGACGCAAAGAGCTGGGATGATATTGATGTCACTTTGCCTGCTACCAGTGCTTTCCAGGAAGAGGAAGAAGAAGAAGTAGAGAAGATGAAAAAACCAGTGATTAAGCCACCAGTCGAAATTGAAGTGAAGCCCCATGAGATAGTTGCTCCAAAACCAGCCATCAAGAAGGAAAATGGGCAGAAGGTTGAGTCTGTGGCAGATACAAAGAAAAGCCGGCAAGCACCAAAGAAGAACCAGGCCTCAGCTAGTGAAGACTCCTCCCAAAAAGCTGAAGAAAATCTTCGTTCCCCAATTTGTTGCATTCTTGGACATGTTGATACGGGTAAGACCAAGCTCTTGGATTGCATTAGACGAACTAATGTTCAAGAAGGGGAGGCTGGAGGCATCACCCAGCAAATAGGGGCTACTTATTTCCCAGCGGATAATATAAGGGAGAGGACCAAAGAATTGAAATCGGATGCCAAGTTGAGGGTTCCTGGATTGCTTGTTATTGATACTCCTGGCCACGAGTCATTCACTAACTTGCGTTCAAGAGGTTCAAGTTTGTGTGATATAGCAATTCTGGTCGTGGATATTATGCATGGACTAGAGCCTCAGACTATTGAATCACTTAATCTACTGAAAAGTCGGAACACGGAGTTCATTGTCGCTTTGAACAAGGTGAGCTAAATCTATTGCTTTGCTCTTCTCTCATTCTTATATTTTCTCTCCATCTAGTGTGATCTCTCTCTATCTCTATCTATCTCATATTTTCCCACTTACTCGTATACGATCTTTCATGTATGCCCTCTCGTTCACTCTCACTCTAATGTTCTCTTTTTTTTAATTTACCTTCTAATATACTCCTTTCTCTCGCAAACTAACTCACTCATATACTGTGTGTGCTTTCTCTGTCCGTCTAATTCATAAACTGTCTCTCATGCTCTCTCTCACTCTCATATTTTTCCTCTTTCTCTTATAGAATCTTTCATATAGTCCCTCTCTTTCTCTCTCTCTCACTCTTATGTTCCCTCTTTTTCTAATTTAACCTCTTATATACTACTCTTTCTCTCACTCACTCATAAACTGTGTGTGTTTTTTCTGTCTGTCTAATTCATAAGCTGTCTCTCATCCTTGCTCTCTCTCTCACACACACTTTCTTTTATCTCCCTCGTATACTTGCTCTTCCCCCTTCATATACTTTCTATTCTCTCTCCCTCACTTTGTTGTGTGTGTGCATTTGTGCTTGCATTTGTGAATTCTCTCTCTCATGTATCCTCTGGTGCACTTTCTTTGGTTTACTCTCTCTATCTTGCCCTCTTTTGCACTCTCTATCTCTTCAGCTGTAAAACTTATGGGTCTGTCTTTGAGCCCTTGCTTCCTGGATAATCAGGTTGACCGGTTATATGGGTGGAAGAGGTGTCTCAATGCACCAATCCAGGTGGCGATGAGGCAGCAATCAATGGATGTCCAGAATGAGTTCAAAAGGAGAGTCTCTCGGGTCTGCACATTTTCCCTCCTCTTTTTCCTGGGAAGAAGACGTTGATTGATAATTGATGATGGTATTAAATCTCTTTCTTTGCAGATTATCACCGAATTCATGGAACAGGGGATAAATACTGAGTTATATTACAAGAACAAAGACATGGGAGAAACATTCAACATCGTCCCCACCAGTGCATTCAGGTAGATTTGTTGATGTGCAGTGACGGCAGATGAATGATGATGAGATCTCAATGCTAACTTGCTATATTGATTGATCAATATGTTCAGTGGAGAAGGTGTACCTGATCTCCTTCTGGTTCTTATCTTCTGGGCTCAGAGAAGCATGGCTGAGAAACTTGCATTCCAGGATGAACTCGAGGTGCTCCTTTTTCATAAATGTTATTTAATAAATATTTTCCCTTTTTCTTCTCATTTTTTAGTACTCTGTATAGCGTTAACCTTTTCGCTTTCTGGTTTTTTTATGAGCAGTGCACTGTCCTCGAAGTCAAAGTGATCGAGGGTTTAGGGACGACCATAGATGTTGTCTTGGTCAATGGCATGCTCCATGAGGGAGATCAGATTGTTGTCTGTGGGATGCAGGTCAAATTATCTTCATTTCTTTTTTCCTTCTAGTTTCTTGTTGGTTTCTGAATTTCTAAAGTAACTCTCTCTCCATGTAGGGTCCCATTGTGACCAATATCAGAGCTCTACTCACTCCTCATCCGATGAAAGAGCTTCGAATCAAGGTTCAGCAGTCTCTCTCTCTCTCCCTCTCTCTCTTGCTCTTGCTCTATCTATGTGTATGTATCTTGCTCTCTATCATCCATCCATTCATCCATGCATCCATCCATCTGTCAGGCCATCCAATAATTACTCTTTTTTTGCTATCTACCTGTTTTTTAATCTATTGTCCATCTGCCTATCTATCTCTTTTTCTATCTTTCTACTATCAGTTTATCGATCCAATTTCTCTCTTTGTATTTGACCCATCTACCTACCTATCTGTCTATTGATTTCTCTTATAAATTCCTGTTTTTCATACATCCTTGCTCATTAACCAAACCAATGTTGGGGACCTTGTGTCAGGGTTCATACCTGCATCACAAGACCCTCAAAGCAGCTCAGGGCGTCAAGATCACGGCACAGGTAGTGCAGAACCTAGACAAACTTTGGTTTACCCATTGACCTGTTCTAATGATCAAATCTGTTGCGGGCACGGCACTCCAGGGCCTAGAGCATGCAATTGCAGGCACGGCCCTTTATGTGGTGGGCCCAGATGACGACCTTGAATCAGTAACAGACTTGGCCATGCAAGACATGAAGAACGTGATGAGCAGAATTGACAAGAGCGGCGAAGGTGTCTGTGTCCAGGCTTCAACCCTGGGCTCCCTTGAAGCACTTCTTGAGTTCCTCAAGAGCCCTGCAGTCAACATCCCTGTCAGTGGAATCAGCATCGGTCCAGTCCATAAGAAGGATGTGATGAAAGCTAGTGTCATGTTAGAGAGGAAGAAAGAGTATGCAACAATTCTGGCCTTTGATGTGAAGGTCACTCCTGAGGCAAGGGATCTGGCAGAGGAATTGGGTGTGAAGATATTCATCGCAGATATTATCTATCATCTCTTTGATCAGTTCAAGGCTTATATCGATGCACTCAAGGAGGAGAAGAAGAGAGAGAGTGCAGAGGATGCTGTGTTTCCCTGCATTCTTCAGATCATGCCTAATTGTGTTTTCAACAAGAAGGATCCCATCGTCCTTGGGGTTGACGTTGTTGAAGGCATCTTGAAGGTTAGCTCGATTCTTTCTCTGCCCTTTCTCTATCTCACCATCCATATATCTTTTTCTATGTCTACCTCTCCTGCTTAGCTTGATTCGTTCTCTATCTTCCTTCTATTAATTGATCCATCTCTCTTTTTCTATGTCTTCCTCTTCCTCTTAGCTTAATTCCTTCTCTATATTTCTCTGTCTGTCTTTTCTTTTTATTTGTCTCTACCTCTTCCGCTTTCTACCTTTCTGTGCCTCTCTTTATGCTTACTCTATTTATCTCTTTATATCTTTATCTATATTGCTATGGCTCTTTATATTCTCTCTCAATCAATTTTTGTCAATTCTCTCTCTAGCTGGCTTATAACGTTATGGGAATAGCTGATTTGGGGCTATCTTGCACTCCATGGCTCTCTTGCATTTGGGGCCTCATCATGAGCACCTCTCATTATCTCTATCTATCCATCTACTTACGCATCTGTCCATCTCTCTTCCCTCCCCCCTCTCTCTAGCGATAGCTGATTGACTTGTTTTTTGAGGTGGGATTTGCAGGTTGGGACTCCCATATGTATCCCATCACAAGATTTTATTGACATTGGTCGCATAGCATCCATTGAGATAAACCATAAGCAAGTCGATGCTGCCAAGAAAGGCCAGAAGGTTGCCATCAAGGTATTTATTTATTTATTTATCCTCTCTCTCTCACACTATATATATATATACACACTTATATACTTATATACTTACATACTTTTGTTGCAGATCATCGGAAGCAACCCAGAGGAGCAGCAGAAGATGTTTGGCAGGCATTTTGAAATGGATGATGAACTCGTTAGCCACATCTCCAGGAAATCCATTGACATATTAAAAGCTGATTATCGGGTAATCATCACGTGTAAATAGTAGTAGTAGTAGAAATAGGCACAAAATCTCTTTTCCCTCTCCTCCTCTCTCTCTCTCAATCTTACCCTTGTTACTGCGCAGGACGAGCTCTCAAATGAGGAATGGCTGCTGGTTCTCAAGTTGAAGAAACTGTTCAAGATTCCTTAGATAAGAGAGAAAGAATCTGTTTGCTGATTTTCTGACAGGAGAAGATTCAATCGGAGCCACAAAATTTAAAAGATCTTGTGTGGGTGAATCTCTTCCATTGATCTCCATCGGAGATCTGTTCCTGAGTAGGAGAGTTTTTGTTCCCCTTCTCTCCAAGAAGTATGATTCTCTTTTGTTCCTCTATTTTTATCAATTAATCTTTGCAAGAAGAAATATTTATTTACACTTTTGTCACCTCTTTCCCTTCCCTCTCTCTAGGCTGAAGGAATCTAGAGTTTTGGTAAAGAGGTCAGCCGGTTGCTTTGATGTTTCCGAATAGGTGCATATATTGTTCCACTGTCAGGTTTCTCACTGAACTATGAGTGAGTTATGAATAGAGCAATGTGGATGGATTTCAACAGTATCTAGGAAATTTTTGGTTGCCCGACAGAGAAAAAGAGAGTAAAGTTTATATCAGTATAGGGGACCAACAATGATCAGATGGGTCAATTGAATGATATAAATTCAGGAACAGATTTTATTCAAGAACAATGATCAGATGGGTTCTAGCTTCAGTGAGAATTATTCTCCTATTTTCTCCAAGGTTTCACTATAGGATATTTCATGTCCTTAATGGAACATGTCAAGTTACAGTAAATGGATAGAAAAGTTTCTTTCCTATAGTGAATTGAAAACTGAAAGTGTATCAGTCTCAAAGGTCAGGAAAAAAAAGTGGTTTTCAAATTAAATAAGTCTAGAACCCTAGGTAGGAAATTACACTAAAATTCAAATTTAGTGATACCTAAAATTCATGAAATATTTATAACTGTTGTAAATACTTGAAGGAAATGCAAAGTTGATGGATATACACAATGAAAAGAGAATGAGAAAAACCGAGGGCCTAATCCCTCTATGGAGAGAGAGCCCATATTGAAATGAATAAGGGAGCCCCCTAGAGTAGGCTGATGAGCCAAAAGCACGTGGTCAGTATTGGGTGTGGAGAAAAAAGGGCTTCTCCTTTTTGTCCATATGTGGGGTTTTGTCCCATATGAAAAAAAGGGTACGAAGTGGTCCCTCCCCTTGGTCTATAAAAAGAGGGGGGAACACCACCAATTGTTGAGTGGCTTGATAACCTCTAGTGAGGGTGACCGGCTGGAAAGGGACCTTGTCCTTGCCATGTCTGAATATTAATCATCAGAAATTCTGTCTTGACTATTGTTAAAAATCTCAACAATTGGTATCATAGCCAGGTTCACTATGAACTAGGCTTGGGGTTGCCATTAACAGGAGCCCTGTTCAAAAGAAGGGGTGGGAGCAATGGCTAGTCAAGTCAGTGCTCAAATCGAGAAATTCGATGGGTCTGATTTTGGTTACTGGAAGATGCAAGTTGAAGATTACTTGTACCAGAAGAATCTTTATCAGCCGCTAACTAGCATGAAGCCTAAAGCTATGTCCGCTGGGGATTGGGCCGTGTTAGACAGAAAAGCTCTGGGCTTTGTTCGTCTAACTCTAGCGAAGAACATGGCTTTCAATGTGAAGAATGTCACGAGTACTACAGATATTATGAATGTCTTGGCCGACACCTATGAGAAGCCATCTGCATCCAACAATGTACACCTTATCCGCCGCCTATCTAATTTGAAGATCGTCGAAGGTACTAGAGTTGCCAACCACATCAATGAGTTTAATGGAATTATAAGCCAATTAAGCTCTGTTGAGATCAACTTCAATGACAAGATCTTGGCTTTAATTCTAGTGTCTTCCCTGCCCAAGAGCTGGAGTGCTACTGTGACAGTCGTGAGTAGTTCTTCTGGAAATCAGAAGATGAAGCTAGCAGATATATGTGGTTTGATTCTAACGAAGGATACCTGATGGAAGGATTTGGAAGGACCATCAAGCTCTGCCCTTATCACTAAGGGAAGAGGAAGGACTCAAGAGCAGAGTCAAGCAGGTGACAGGGGGAAGAGCAAGTCCAAGACAAAGGGCGCGAAGTGCTGGCATTGTGGAAAGACGGGGCATTGGAAGATAGAGTGCAGATCATGGAAGGGTGAAGTCGGGAACAAGAAGAACAATCTGCTAATGCCATGACAAATGACGTGCAAGATGCGCTTGTGATGAGCGAGGATGTTTCGGATGAATGTTGATATCTTGATTCTGGAGCATCGTATCACTATACTCCTCATCGAGACTGGATTAGTGATTTAGTGGCCAGAGATCTAGGCAATGTTTATCTTGCCAATGATGGGCCTATGCACTTTCGTGGAGCAGGTGATATGCATATCAAGACTGCGAGTAATGTGATGTTCAAGCTGACAAGTGTGAGCTATGTTCCTGGCCTCAAGAGAAATTTGATCTCAATGGGTCAACTTGATGATGCAGGATATGTGGTACACTTCAAGGATGCATCTTGGAAAATCACTAGAGGAGCCGTGGTGATTATGAAGGGCTCGAAGTGTGGTACTTTGTACAAGACAACGTTGAGCAAGGATTGCATCTCTCTCGTTGGGTCTGAGAATGACACGATGACTTGGCATCAAAGGTTGGGTCATATGAGTGAGAAGGGAATGAAGATGATGCTGGGGAGAGGCATGCTTCATGGGTTGAATCACTAGAGATGAGTCAATATGAAGACTACATTCTTGGCAAGCAGACGAGAGCTTCATTCTCGAAGACTGCAAGAACGCCAAAGAAGGAGAAGCTAAAATTGGTTCACAGTGACGTGTGGGGGCCTACGCCTGTTCCTCACTTTGGTGGATCGAGGTATTATGTAATGTTTATTGTTGACTCGACTCAAAAGGTAATGGGTTTATTTTTGAAGAATAAATCTGATGTGTTTATGAACTTCAAGAAGTGGAAGAGTCAAGTGGAGCTTGATTCAAGCTGTAAAGTCATGCCTATGATCAGATAGTGGTGATGAATATCTGAGCCATGAGTTCAAGACGTTTTGTTCTGAACATGGGATTCGTATGGAGAGGACAATTGCCAAGACACCTCAGCAAAACGGAGTTGCAGAGAGGATGAACAAAACCCTGAATGAGCAAGCTAGGAGTATGATGATGCATGCTTGCTTGCCAAAGATGTTTTGGGCTAATGTCGTTAACACAACTGTCCATTTGATAAATAGGGGACCTCAGCTCCCCTTGAGTATCGGCTACCTAAGGAGTGTTGGACCGGGAGGAAGGTAGATCTATCATATCTAAGAACCTTTGGATGTCTTTGCTACATTCTTATTGACTCTGATAGCAAAGACAAGTTGGATGCAAAATCCAAGAAGTGGTACTTCATTGGATATGGCGGCGATGAGTTTGGTTGTCGTCTTTGGAATGATGCAGACCAAAAGATTCTGCAGAGCCAGAATGTGGTGTTCAATGAAACTGTTGTCTACAAGGACAAGGATGTTGCTAAGTCAGAGCGAGAAGCTGGCAAGAAACCCATTTAGTTGGAGGAGATCCCTCATGAAGAATAACAAAGAGATGTTGTCGACGATCCTGTGGATGAGAGTGATGAAGCAAAGGCTAGCACTCCCATTGTTGAGCTACGGAGACCCACTCGAGACCATAGACCTGAAGTCAAGTATTCTCCTGATCTGAATTGCATCTTGATGATAGATAGGGGCGAGCAAGAGTCATATGCTAAAGTCAAGCATATGGAAGATTCGGTGAAGTGGGAGTTGGCGATGCAAGAGGAGATGGATTCTCTTCATAAGAATTGCAATTGGGAGCTGACGCCACTACCGAAGGGAAAGCACTTCACAACAAATGGGCGTATCGCATCAAGCAGGAAAATGACGGCAGCAAGCTGTACAAGGCAAGGCTAGCTGTGAAGGGATTTCAGTAGCGTAAGGGTGTTGACTACAAAGAGATTTTATCACCTATTGTGAAGCTCACTACAGTGAGGTTGGTGTTGAGCATTGTTGCTGCAGAAGATCTTCCCCTAGAGCAGCTTGATGTTAAGACGGCCTTTCTCCATGGTGAATAGGAGGAGGACATCTACATGGTTCAGCCTGAAGAGTTCCTTTCTCACGGGAGGGAAGACCTTGTCTGCAAGTTGAAGAGAAGCTTTTATGGGCTGAGACAAGCACTAAGGCAGTGGTATAAGCGCTTTGATGCGTTTATGATTGCTACCAAAAGAAATTCAAGGGTAGCTTTATTATCTTACTACTTTATGTAGATGATATGTTGATTGCAGGCGCCAACATGAAGGAGATCCTAAAGCTCAAGGAGTCTTTGGCAAAGGAGTTTGTCATGAAGGATTTGGGAGCTGCCAAGAAAATTCTCGGGATGAGAATTGTGCAAGACAAGAAGGCTGGCGTTCAAACATTGTCCCAAGAGCAATACATTGAGAAGGTGCTTTGTAGGTTCAATATGGAAAATGCGCAGCCGGTGAAGACTCCATTAGTGGCTCACTTCAAGCTATCGAGCGAGCATTCTCCCAAGACTAAGGAAGAGCAATAAGATATGGAAGGTGTTCCGTACGCGTCTGCTATTGGAAGTCTAATATATGCCATGGTCGAACACTACCTAACATAGCTCCTGCAATGGGAGTTGTCAGTCGTTTTATGGCGAATCTAGGGCGAGAGCATTGGGAGGCAATGCATTGGATTCTGCGATTCCTAAGGGGGACATCAGGTATGTCTCTATGCTTTGGGAGAGGTGAACTGAATCTTCAAGGCTATGTCGATTCAGATCTTGGTGGTGATGTTGATACTCAATGGAGTGCAATCGGGTACGTCTACACCTTTAGTGGCACTGTAGTGAGCTGGGTGTCACAATTGCAAAAGTTAGTTGCCTTGTCCACTACGGAGGCGGAGTATGTGGCAATCACAGAAGCTAGCAAGGAGATGCTTTGGCTGAAGAATTTTCTTGTTGAGTTGGGCAAGAGCAGTATCGGGCACAAGTTATTCTATGATTGCCAAATTGCCATTCATCTAGCAAAAAATCTCATCTTCCATTCAAGGACCATGCACATCCCGCTGAGGTATCACTTCATTCAAAGTCTGTTGGAGGACGGGGAGCTGATACTAGAGAAGATTCGAGGATCTGAGACTCTTGCGGATATGTTGACTAATAACATGCAATTTATAAATGAATTTACATGATTATTAATGTAATTTAAGGCATTAAATATTCTATTTGTATTCTTGTTATCATATTTTGAGTGCATTTCTATCATTTTATGTAATTTTAAGTTATGATATAAAAATATATCTTTTTATGGATAATTGTGCATAATTAAATAATATAATGTTAATCCTATTTATACTTTCATGATTAAATGATAAGAGAAAATATTTCTATTTACACTTATATATTTTTCTAAATTTATTTTCTAAAAGGAATGAGTGTATTTATGAAATTAAAATTAAATATCTTGTTATTTAAATATTTTTGACTTTTTATAATGATAGATAATTTAATTTATGATCCAACAAAATAAACTTAGATTAATTTGGAGTTGTATTTTGAAATTTATGAATTTTCTAATTTTCAGGAATTTTCTAGAATTTTTTTGAATTTATTTAAATTTATTTTCAATTTTTAAAAGAATAAAAAGAAGACTAAAAAATTGTTTAATCGTGCGTTGATCGTGGCGAAGCATCGCCACGTGGCGTTGCGTGTACACGCCATGTGCCGTTGTGTGTATACGTAAATGTGTCCACCAGTGTGTGTGTGTGTGTGTGTGTGTGTGTGTGTGTGTGTGCACGCGTGTGTGCGTGTGTGTGGGCGAGAGTGATTAATCGCTTAAAGCATCCATTAAGGATAATGATGAGACGAAACCGCGAGGTCATCGATTTCACACGGTCTCGTGTCAAAAATAATTCCAAACTTACCAATTTAGTGAAAATAATTCGAATTGAGGAGTATAATGGTAAATAAGGGTCGAATCTACAGGGAAATAAGGAAATTCTTCATGTTTTCTTCGAAATTGATCAAATCGGACAATAAATCAATAGGAGAAATTGGGAAATATGATATATTATGAAAGACAACTTCAAATCGATTCCACAGAATCAAGAATCATTGAAATTGATCTTGATTTTGTGGAGAAATTGAAGATCGAAGTGGGAAGAAATTTCCGGACAAAGAAACCACGAATTCAACGAAAATCAAACGTAATTAAACCTTAAATCCTAATCTAAATTGAAATTAAACATGATAGGAAGGTAGATTATGAAAAACCGCTTCCACTAATCCCAAATAGCGATCAAGTTGACGCGATTAAACCTCTTAATCGCCGAAAATACGAAGAATGCGATGTGGAGATTCAAGCGTTGATTTCTCCTAATATACTCAACCAAATCTCAAGTTCTTGCCCTCCGTGGATGCGGAAATGAGAGAAGAAGAAGCTAGAATCAAGAGATTGAACAGGGGAGGTGTCTAAATAGATCAATTGCCTTGATTTCCAACTCGAATGCTTTACAAATCGAAAGAACATGTCTTTTTACAGGCTATTTGGGTGTAACCGTCTGATCAAAACGATCGACGGTTACTATGGAACGGTCCATTGTGGACCGTTTCAAAAATATCGCGATCGTTGGATCTGAGATAGAGCGCCAGGATGCGTTGTTTGAGATGCGTTATAAAACGCACGAGATCGCATCCCTTAGATCGCGATCCGACGGTCGAGATGTGTCGCGGCAGTTTCAATCATGACCGTTATAATTCCATCCATTTCAACACGTGCGCTGATGATGATCAGTGGTCCACGCGTACACCTGATTGACGCGCGATGATCCACACTTCTTTTAATCCAACGCCTCACCTTCTGCCACGTGCCCTGCAATCATAAAAACCGTATTTTTTAGATTATAATGACTTTTTCTGAAGATGATAGAAAATACACATAAATATGATAATATGCATGGAAATGAAATCATTTATGCCTTAATATGCATTAATAATCATGTTTTATCATGTTAATTTAGCATGTTATCAGATAACGCTGACCCATTAAAGAACGCATATAATATATACACGTTAAATCTCATAATTTATATCATGTGGGACTATGTACCTTGATTTTTATTCACAGGTGATGTGGCGCAATGAGACGCGTCCGATTGCGCGGTTAAATCATGATCGTCAAATTTCACTTACTTGTGAGGGTACATGGCGGCATCTGATTAGGCGATGATTCGATTTAAATATGATTTAATCTCAATCGTTCATTTGGGGAGTTATAATAGTTGAGATTCAATACGCTCGATGGACACATAGACTCATCGCGATCGTCCAATGAAGATCGAACAGATGGGACTTAAAGATGACGATTCGCCAAATGATGTTTAATCTTAGTCATTGATCAAATCGAAACAATGCATCCTACGGTCGCGCCCAAATTTGCCTATAAAATCAAAATGTTCTTCGATGGAAAACCTGTTCTTAGATCTTCGCAATATAATGGCTATAGGAGGAACAACGATCAACCCTATCCTCAACAATACATCGGTCAGCAAAATTACCCTAATCAAAGACCGTCATCATTCGTCCTGCCGACTCAACCACAAGCATACACGCAAGCTCCACGCCAAACCACGCCGGCATCCAACTCGATCCTCGGTGCGATCTCGCAATTAATGGAGCAAATGACGAGGATGAACTCACACGTGGACGAAATTCAGGACTTCGTCAAGACGAACGTCCAACCGACGACAGACAAAAAGGGTAAGCAAGTAACTTTTACTGACCAATTACCCTCGCAGGCCACGACAAATCCAAGAAATCAAGGAGCTTCGTCGACCCAAACCCATAATATCAACCATGTACACGTCGACAAGGAAGCCGTAGAATCAGCCCTAGCCATATCAAGCCTTCGGAGTGGGAAAGCTCTGCGGGATCCATACAAGGATCACCCTTTCCACCAAGGCCAAAAAGAAGCAGAAGAAACACCAATTATCGTCGAGCAAGACACTAACTCGGAGGACGAGGAAGAACAAGTTGCGGCTGAACCTAACCCTGAAAAATACAAGCCCCATGTGCCTTATCCTCAAGCCCTAAACCGACGTAAAGCCAAGAATAGCGAAACCGACGACAACCTACTAGAAGCCTTTAAAAAGGTAACCATAACTATTCCTTTAACAGAAGCCATCAAGCATATCCCTTCCTATGCAAAATTCCTAAAAGGCATATGTACCCCCCATAGATACCCTAAACGGATCCAACTTAGTGAGACGGTAAGCTCCATTATGATGAATTCCTTACCCGTAAAAAAGAGAGATCCGGGAGCACCCATGATCACGAGTGAAATAGGAGGAATGTCCTTTACTAGGTCCCTATTAGATACAGGAGCCAGTATAAATATCCTCCCTAAAGCAGTATTTGATCGTCATCATGTAGGGGAGTTACAACCATTCCTAGTAGAGTTATGCTTAGCCGATGGATCTGTTAGGAAACCTCATGGATTAGTAGAGGATGTCATCGTAAGAATAGAGGATTGCTATTTTCCAGTAGACTTCCTAGTAGTCGATATGAAAATGACTAAGGAGGTGAGCCAAGCCCCGATCATATTAGGACGACCCTTCCTAGCTACCGTGAAAGCCGTAACCAATTGGGGGAAAGGAGAAGTTATTCTCAAAGTGGAAGAGCACACCGTGAAGGTCGACATCAACAAGCTAATGAAATACCCTTCACGAGCATCTGAAGACTTGGGCGCCATCGACTTCGCCGATGATCAAGACATAGACGAATGCGTAGAAGAAGTAATAATGATCGACGAGGAAGCAAGATATGAAGAGCTTCCGATGGACGAGCCAACTTTGGAGCTCAAAACTCTCCCGTCTACACTCAAGTATGCCTTCCTTGACGACGAGAAAGCAAAGCCGGTAATTATTTCGTCCAAGCTGGACCTAAAGCAAGAAGAGAAATTACTGGAAGTGCTAAGGAAGAATAAAGAAGCAATCGGATGGACCTTGACGGATCTAAAAGGGCTGGACCCTTCACTATGCACTCATCGCATCTTCTTAGAGGATGAATCAAGACCCGTCAGGGAGGCTCAGAGATGACTCAACCCAAGGGTATGGGAGGCCGTAAAAGAAGAAATTCTTAAATGGCTCAACGCAAAAATTATCTACCCCATATCCGACAGCCAATGGGTGAGTCCGGTACACGTTGTTCCGAAGAAAGCCGGAGTAACGGTTACGATGAACGAGAAATGCGAGGAAATCCAGACGCGCCTACCGACGAAGTGGAGGGTCTGCATAGACTCTCGAAAGCTGAACTCCCCAACCAAGAAGGACCACTTCCCGCTACCGTTCATCGACCAGATCCTGGACCGACTGTGGTGGCGTACGACCCCCGTCGCCACCAAGGCATGACACTACGGCGCCGGTGGAGCCGAGACCTACGCGCGTCCAGCCCCCTCGACAGGCGAAGACGAAGGATCCCGAGTTTCACTACACCAAGTGAGACCCTCTTCTCGCCACAAGCTCGCGCGCGTGGAGCTATCTTTCTGTTTTCTATTTTATTATGACTTTATTTAGCCCGCACGTGTTTAAGCGGGCCTTTGCATGTCTCTCTCTCTCTCTTTAGGCCTTTGGGTGGGTTTCCCTTTGTTTCGGGACCCTAGCCTAAGGCCCTTTCCCTTTTGTGAACCTTCTATTCTATTTTTATGAGTATGGGTGTGGGTTGTGGGCCTCAAGTGGGCCCTTTCCTCTCTTGGCCCGCCAAGGGCTCTATAAGAGGGGAAGGGACCCCCCACAAACCCTAGCCGTCATTTGAGAAAAAAGAAGGAAGAACCTCTTCTCAGTGGCTGCTCATGTAAAGCTAGGGAAGAGTCCAACCGCCGACGCCGCCGCCGCCGCCGCCGCACCGATCGTGCCGCCGCCGCCGCCGCTGCCTCCGCCGCCACTCCTTGCCCTAACTCCCGGACTCGCTGAACGCCGCCGCCATCGCCGCCGCTCAAGCCGCCATTGCTGCCGCCCCTAAGCTCCGCGCCGCCATCGCCGCCCAAGGCCGCCGCCATCGCCGCGCGCAAGGCCGTCAACCCCCGGTCGCCGCCGCGATCCGCGCCGCCGCGCTCGGCGCCGCCGCCATCGGCCGCTGCCGCGACCTGCCCGTCGTCCGCCTTCACCGCCGCCCTTCGCAAGCCCTCGCGCCCCCTCCTCCGCTCCGGAATCGCCGCCACGAACCCCCCTCGCCGTGCACACTCCTGCCTCCCCTGCAAAGAAGCCCTAAACACAAGAAAGGAAATGAACGATTCCCGTCGAGCCGACTCGCGGGCGAATCGGCCCCCCGGATCGCCCCCCTCAAGCCGGGTCCGGGCCAGCTGAGCCGGCACGGACCGCCCGAGATCAGGCTGCGGCCGCCCGAACCGGCTCGAGCCAGCCCGCAGCTGGTCCGGCACGCCCCGGTCGGGTCAAGCCGCCTAGGCCAGGCCCCAGCCGGGCCGGTCCGGTTCGCCCCAGGCCGAGTCCGGTCCAGCCGGTCCCAGAGCCGGCCGATCCCGGCCGGGTCCCGAGGCCGCCGGGGGCCGCCCGGCCTGTCAGAGCCGGGTCCGAGCCGCCCGAACCGGCCCGAGCGGTCCAGTCGGCCGCAGGCAGTCAGACCGGCCCAGACCGACCCAGACCGCCCTGAACCGGCCCAGTACGCCGCCTCCCGCCCTTCCCGCGTCCACTGCGCCTCGTCCGGCTCGCCGCAACTTGTTATCGCTCCGCCCCGCGCCGATCGCTCCTCCGCGCCCCCGCCGACTCGCCCGGCGTCCGACATCGCTGCCGCGCTTGACAACCTCCCTCGCCCCGACCGACCGGGCTCGCGCCCCGCAGGTTAGGCATTCATTCCCCTTTCTCTTACTTTGAAGTCTATATTTCCGTCAGTTCTTCCCGCACTTGTCTCTACCGCCCTCGGACCTAGATTAGGTTGAGTGACGTCAGGGTACGGGATTGGGATCGTGGATCCGGCCGCGGGGTTGACGACCGAGCTTCCCCGACGACCCGAGGCTTCTCTCTCTCCTGCATCGACGGAACTGGGAGGACTCCTGCTCCATCGTACTCGGCGAACCCCAGGAGCGCTGTGACGACGCGCCGGAAGGTTGGCTGCTTGCGGCGATCTTAGACATTCTTGCATCATTTAGAACACGTAGATCACCCCCACCCCTAGCTCCCCTTTAGAGGATATTAGCGCCGGACCGATTCACCCCGTCGGTCCTGCATCAGACTGGCAGGGTCGAACTACTTCTGCTTCCTCGATGAATACTCGAGCTATAATCAGATTGCTATCCACCTCGACGATCAAGAGAAGACAACATTCACTTGTCCTTTTGGCACATTCGCCTTCAGACGCATGCCATTCAGACTGTGCAACGCCCCCGCGACCTTCCAACGATGCATGACGGCGATATTGACGAGACGAGACCGCGAGGTCATCGATTTCACACGGTCTCGTGTCCAAAATTAATCCGAACTTACCAATTTTGGGAATTTATAAAGAATTGAGGGGTAAAATGGTAAATAAGGGTCGAATCCACAGGGAATTAAGGTATTTTCGAGATATCTTTTGGAATTTGGTCAAATTGGACGATGAATTGAGGTGAGAAATTAGGGAAAATGGAAAGATAACTTCAAAACGAATCCATGGAATCAAGAATCATCGAATTTGGACTTGATTTCGTGGAGAAATCAAAATTTGAAGTGGAGAGAAATTTTCGGACGTTAAAATCGTGATTTTGAGCTAAATTTGATGAAATTAAAATCTAAAACCTAATATAAACGAAAATTAAACATAATAGGAAGATAATCTTGGGAAAACCGCTTCCACTAAACCCATTTAGCGATCAAATCATCGCGATTAAACCGATTAATCGCGAAAAACCCCCAAGAACGTCACAACGGGCTTCAAGCTGCGATTTCTCCTTCGATTCTCCACCAAATCTTAATTTCAACCCCTCCATGGATGCGGAAATGAAAGAGGAAGAGGATGGAATCAAGAGAAACGAGTGGAATGGTGTCTAGACAGTTCAATTTGATTGAAATCCAACTCGAATACATACATCGACGAAGAACAAGTCTATTTAAAGGAAATTTGGCCGTAACCGTCCGATCGTTTCGATCGACGGTTACGATGAAACGGTCCATCGTGGACCGTTTCGATTAAGTCGTGGCCGTCGGATTGTGATGGACAGCCACGATTTGATCCGTAGATAAACGTTATAAAACGCCTTAGATGTCGCCCCTTGGATCGCGATCGGACGGCTGAGATGCTTCCCGGAAGATTAAATCGCGTCCGTTATAACGCCTTAATTAAGGCACGTGTTTGATCTGCGATGTGTGGACCACGCGTCCATGCGATCGATGTGTGTGATGCCCCCACGTCGCCTCTAATCTGGCTGTTATAACTCCTCTAATTAAGCACGTGCGTTGATCTCTGATCCGTGGACCGCGCTCACGTGATCGACACGCGAGATCCTGCGCGCCGCCCAATCCAACGCTCCGCACGCGTCCACGTCACCTGAAAGGTAAATACAACGTGTGGATTAGTCCCACACGGTAATAATTATAGAAAACTGTCGGGTTTATAATACCCGACGGTTTCAAGGGTTAATAACCCTTCCCATATGGGGAAGGCTGAAGACCCATCTTATATATATAATAATAATATAAATACTATAGATATAAAACGCGCCACGTAGGCGTTGCGCGGGTCCGCGTGGCTCTGCCACGTGGCCTTGCATGCCACGTCGCACCCGCGTGGGACCCGCACGCTTTTTGCATTTTATTTATTTATTTTAAACATTTTTTAAATAGAAAATAAAATCATAAAAAAATCAGGGAAAAAAATTCAGAAAAAAATCCCTAAAATTGTAAAAAAATCATATCTTTTTAAAAAATACAACTCCAAATTAATCCAAATTTCTTTTCATTTGATCTGAAATTTAATTATCTATCATTATAAAAAAATTCAAATTATTTAAATAACAAGAGATTTAATTCTTATTTCAAAAAAATACATTCATTTCTTTAAGATTTTTAACTTTAGAAAATTAAATGAATGTTTATAAAAAAATAATTTCTCTTATTATTTAACTTTAAAAAAACCACTTATAATCTCAAGTAAAGATAGGTTATAAAAATCATTTTATCCTTAATTTATCACAATTAACCCTAATTTAGTGTATTTTGAGATTATAACATAAATTTGCATGAAATGATAGAAATGCACTCAAAGTATGATAACATGCATATAAATGGATTGTTTTATGCCTTATTTTGCATTAATAATCATGTTTTATCATGTTAAGATTGCATGTTATCAGATATTCTCTGACTTTCTTGGCGACAGTTTAGAAGTCTTCATGGACGATTTCTCCGTCTTTGGAAATGACTTTGAAACTTGTCTTGCTCACCTGATGAAGATACTGGAGGTATGCGTCAGGAAACGACTAGTACTCAGCTGGGAGAAATCCCACTTCATGGTACAAGAGGGAGTAGTGCTCGGGCACATTGTCTCGGGCAAAGGCTTAGAAGTGGATAAGGCCAAGGCAGAGGTCATCCAAAACCTCCCTCTCCCAAATACCGTGAAGGATTTAAGGAGCTTTCTTGGGCACGTCGGTTTCTATCGACGATTCATCCAAGACTTCGCAAAAGTTTCCAAGCCCCTCACCACCCTTCTTTGCAAAGACAAAGACTTCATCATCGACGAAGAAGGGAAGCGCGCATTCAAGACATTGAAGCAAGCACTAATCGAGGCACCGATTCTACAAATTCCTAATTGGGACTTACCCTTCGAGATTATGTGCGACGCTTCGAACTACGCGGTGGGAGCGGTCTTGGGGCAGTGACTGGACAAGAAGCCGACGGCCATCTGCTACACAAGTAAGACCCTCATCGAAGCTCAAATTAATTACACGACTACGGAGAAAGAGCTTCTGGCGGTGGTCTACGCTCTCAAGAAGTTCCGGCCTTATATCTTGGGGAGCAAGATCATCATCTACACTGATCATGCGGCCCTGAAATACTTGCTCTCAAAGAAAGAGGCCGAACCAAGACTTATACGATGGGTGCTACTCCTTCAAGAATTCGACATAGAGATTAAAGACAAGAAGGGCAGTGAAAACTCGGTGGTGGACCACTTATCCCGTCTCCACATCTCGGGAGGGGAGGACATCGGAGACACATTTCCAGACGAGCATCTCCTCGCCATCTCGAGTCACGCCCCCTGGTACGCGCACATCGTCAACTTCATCGTGACTGGATCGATCCCGCAGCACTGGAACCGGCATAAAAAAGATAAGTTCTTCCACGAGCTCAAGTACTATTTTTGGGAAGAACCGCTTCTGTTCCACCTAGGATATGACTAGATCATCCGACGATGCGTACCAGAGGAGGAGCAGGGAGACATACTGGCGATGTGTCACTCATCGACGTGCGGAGGACACTTCGCGGCACGAAAGACCGTGGATAAGATCCTACAGAGCGGCTTCTACTAGCCATCGATCTTCAAGGACGCCCACCGTTTCTACATGGAATGGTTACAATGTCAAGCGGCGATCAACATCTCCAAGTGAGACGAGATGCCGATGCAGCTGATCCTTGAGGTGGAAATCTTTGATCTTTGGGGGATAAACTTCATGGGACCTTTCCCACCTTCGACGGGGAAAGAGTACATTTTGGTGGCGGTGGACTATGTGTCCAAGTGGGTCGAAGCAATCCCTACTAGGACAAATGACCATCGGGAGGTTCTACGATTCATCACACGATGCATCTTCGCCCGATACGGTTTTCCGAGAGCCATCATCAACGACGGCGGCTCACACTTCAACAACTCGCACTTCCGGGCGCTATTGAAGAAATACGGAGTACACCACCGCATCACCACGCCATACCACCCCCAGGTGAATGGGCAAGTAGAGGTTAGTAATCGAGAAGTCAAAACTATTCTTAAGAAGATAATTCATCTAGATGGAAAGGATTGGGCACACAAGCTCCCCGACGCACTATGGGCATACTGGACGGCATACAAGACACCCATCTGGATGTCTCCCTTCCGACTCATCTACAGGAAAGCCTGCCACCTTCCGGTTGAGCTAGAGCATAGAGCCTACTGGGCCATCAAGAAGCTCAAGCTCGCACTGGACGAAGCAGGCAAGGAACGACTTCTCCAGCTCTAGGAGTTACAAGAGTTGAGGCACGACGCATACGAGAACGCGGCAATCTACAAAGAGAAGACCAAGGCCTTCCACGACCGACACATCCGACGACGATCATTCTAGATCGGCGATAAGGTCTGGCTCTACAATTCCCGCCTCAAACTCTTCCCTGGAAAGCTGTGCTCCAGATGGGATGGTCCCGATACGGTTTTGGAATTGTTCGACGGTGGAGCAGTACTCATCTCCGATCCTAAGACCGGTCGACAATTCAAGGTAAACGGCCATCGTCTAAAGCCGTACCTGACCTCAGAGCCACCCGCACCAGCAGATAAGGTAAATCTGCATCTTCCTGAGCACTCGAGGACGTGACGGTATCACCCTCGACCCATCAGTAGTCTAGATTTTATTTTGTTTAGTCTGGCTGAAGATGTTAAACTTAGCGCTCTTGGGAGGCACCCCAAGATTATCTTACCTTTTAGTTTTATGTTTTTTATTTCAGTTTCTTTTTAGACGTCGGAGAACTACATTAGGAAAGGGCGCACCTGCACCGGAAAATCCCACGAGCATCACGAACTAATAAGCTTTTCTAAAACCCATCTCACCGCACTTTTTATTATTTTCATGCCATGATTCGATGAGTTTTCACATGAGCATGTAGTTTTCGTTGAGGGCAATGAAAGATTCTAGTTGGGGGGTGAGGATTTAGAAAAAGGCTCTACAATTTTTGAAAATTTTAAAATTCTACCTTCTAAAAAACTCCTATTTTTAAAATCTTTGATCTAATTTACCCCACCTTAGAAGTCTTTTTATCTAGAGATCTGACCTACTAGAGATGTAGAAGTGAGGACCTTATAGTCCATATGATTACATTTTGAGTAATGAAGCCAAATGATCTAGAGAGACCAGTGGATTAGAGTAGTGGTTGACTTCTTTGGGGTTGCGTATCTAACATGCACCAAGGAAAAAGAGTAATCAAGAGGTTGAAATGCTATGGGATTGGAAATGAGAGTATTTGAGAGAAAATAAATTCCATCCTTTACCTATTATTAGCCCAAACTGCTTAGTATAAGGAATTTTCTCGAGGCTAGACTTTCCCCTTTAAAGAGTGCAATGATCCATAATCTTTGTAGCACCTATCTTTTCCTTATATGCATGTAGTTTTCTCTTCCAAAGCAGTCAAGTAGTAAACACTAATTTGTTTTAAACTTTGCTTTTGATGATGAACACTCCCAAGTGAACCCACACATCCATCTCACCTTCCATTTTTCCTCCCACATGTGCTTATACCTTCACTACACTTCATTTGCTACACACTCTCTTCAGAAATCCTAAAACTCCTCCACATCATCATTCTAGTCTTTTGAAATGCTTTAAAAAAATGAAGAAGAAGAAAAGAAAGAGGAGCAAAGTCAAAAGAAAGAGAGAAATAAGAAGTTACAAGAAGGAAAATAAATGGGAACATCTTCTATCTCTACCTCCACTATCATCTCCACCATCTACCCTATCTATCATCATCCACCTCACTTGGGAGTATAATCATCATAAGTGGTACCTTCTTTGATTTTATAATCCACTTTGTTTTATCAGCATATTTACTTTTAGCCAAGTCATACCCTTAGAAATAGTATCTTTTATTTCCTTCAGCCTCCTCACACGATGCATCCAAAGATAGGAATCCATTTGAATTACACTCTTTTAAGGAGGAAAGCGAGTTGAGGGGAATTCTAAGTACTAAGTAGCCTCCAATTTGAGGGAAGGAGTGATGTGTTTATGGAGAGGGTAAGGAATTACATCCACTCATGAGAGAGTGAGTATATTTTCAGCACCATAGCATCATACCTTAGATAGGCTCACCTTGAGTACAATCAAGAATTAGACTTGAGCATTAGCCGATGAGCACTACCCTAACATGCACTAAAGAAGTCAACCTAGAAATGGAATCTAGATCATTAGGGCCTACACTATGAGGAAAACGTGATCATACATTTATACACTTCACCTTTTTAGTAGTAGGGTCAAAGGATGAAAAGACTTTCTAGGGAGATCATATAGTGAATTGCTAAGAGACTAGAAATAATTTAAGTTGGGGGGTGTGATAACATGCTATATTGACATAATAAAACATGATTTTTATTGCATATTAAGGCATAAATGATTTCATTTCCATGCATGTTATCATATTTATATGTATTTTTCTATTATTCTATTAAAAAGTCATTATAATCTCAAAATACTTTAGTTTATGGTTAATTTTGATAAATTAGAGCTTAATAAATTGATAACCCATCTTTTTCTTGAGATTATAAGTGTTTTTAAATTTTAAATAAGAAGAGAAATCATTTTTTATAAACATTTATTTCATTTTCTAAAGTTTAAAATCTTAATAAATGAATGTATTTTTGAAATAATAATTTTAACTCTTATTATTTACTAAAATTGATTTTTTAGAATAATAGATAATTAAATTTCGAATCAAATGAAACAAATTTGGATTAATTTGGAGTTATATATGAAAAGTTATGAATTTTCTATTTTTAGGGATTTTTCCGGATTTTTTTTGAATTCATTTTCTATTTAAATTGATTAAAATGAATATAAAAAAATGCAAAAAGCGGTTTATTACTGCGCGGGGCCACGTGGATGCGACGTGGCACTCTGGGCCACGTGGCAGCGCCACGCGGGCCCACGCGGCATATAGTATATATATTATTTATTTATTATATATTATAAAAGGGGTCTTCAGCCTTGCCTATATGGGAAGGGTTATCGATTCCTATTAATCATCTGGTGTTTTAAACCCAACGAAACGCCTTGTTTAATTTCGTGTGGGACTAAGTTCCACGCAGTTTTATGAGTACAGGTGACGTGGACGCATACAGAGCGTCGGATCAGGCGGGGCGCTGAATGAGGCGCGTCGATCGAATGCGTCGTGGACCACCGATCAATCAAAACGCACACGGCGTTTTAAAAGCGTTATAACAACCGAGATGCTTCAACGCGGATCGCATCTCAGCCGTCCGATCACGATCCAAGGGGCGACATCCAAGGCGTTTTATAACTATCAACTGCGCGGGATCATCCAAGCCGTTCATAGGGATCGAACGGCCACGACTTAAGCGAAACGGTCCACGGTGGACCGTTCCATCGTAACCGTCGATCGTTTCGATCAGATAGTTATGCCCAAATTTTGTATAAATAGAGTGTTCTTCCGATGTTCTAAGCATCCGAGTTGAGATTTCAATCCAATTGAACTGTACAGACACCCTCTCTCTCGTTTCTCTCGATTGCAACGTGTTCTACACCCATTTCCACACTCACGGAGCATTTGAAGTCGAGATTTGGTGGAGAATTGAGTGCGAAATCACAGCTTGAAGCTCGTCGAGACGTTCTTGATATTCTTCGGGATTAATCGGCTTAATCGCGGCGATTTGATCGCAAAATGGGTTTAGTGAAAGCGGTTTTTCATGATTTCTCTTCCTATCATGTTTAATTTTCGTTTAGATTAGGATTTAGAAGTTAATTTTATCAAATTTCACCTAAAATCACGATTTTCACGCTCAAAATTTTCTCTCGACTTCAAATTTTGATTTCTCCGCGAAATCAAATCCAAATTCGATGATTCTTGATTTCGTGGAATCGATTTGAAGTCTTCTTTCTTAAAATACCATTTTCCCCAATTTTTACCATCAATTTCTCATCCGATTTGATCAAATTTGAAGATTACATCAAGAAATTCCTTAATTCCCTGTGGATTCGACCCATATTAACCATTATACCCCTCAATTCGAGTTAATTTCCTAAAATTGGTAAGTTTGGAATAATTTTTTACGCGATACCGCGTGAAATCGACGACCTCGCGGTTTCGTCTCGTCAGGGGACACCACCAAGTGTTGAGTGGCTTGATAACCTCTAGTGAGGGTGATGTGGCTGGAAAGGGACCTTGTCCTTGCCATGTCTGAATATTAGTCATCAGAAATTGTCTTGACTATTGTTAAAAACTTTAACAATCAACAAAACACATGTGATAGGTCAAAAAAAGTTTAAACTCATGTTAATTATTGACTATATAATTATAATTAGTGAATAAGTGTTAAATTCACTAAGAATTAGAGTTCATTTTTTAATTTTTTTAGAATTCAATTAAATGGAACAATGAAATGAGCTAGTGACTCTCCTAAGATATGGGAAGAAACCTCCTTAGTTGGGGGTGGCATCCCCCCTTAGCGGCCAACCTCTACTAGGGTCAACGATCTCCTAAGGTGATGGAGGCAGCCTCTCAAATTGGGGCGGTGGCCCTCCTTTTTTTTATAGAAAAATTGGGTCAGTCTAGTTAAGATGACATGTTGGCTTCGAAGAGCCCACTTGAATTGGTAGCCCAACTGGTCCATGGGCCCTCATGCTAGGGGATAAACCCTAGCGCAGCTCAAGTTTCCTAAAAAACCCTAGCTGGTGACGATGGTTGTGCTTGAAAAGGGATATGAGATGATGGTTGTCATGCCCTTAAAGGAGGCATGATGCAGTGGTTGTTGATGCCTAAAAGTAAATTTTTTGAAATGATGAGAAGGGGCCACATTAGTGAGTCAATGTAGTGATTTACACAATCTCAAGAGGCAGCCTGCCATGGCCAGAGCAGCAAGGATGCCACTAATAGTGAGTGGGCAGCAACATAATCCTTCTAGAAAGAGAATGACACTAGTAGGATAGAAGAGGCAGCCTTAGCTCAATGGCTGTAAAATAGTAAGATAGGAGCATCACGATGGTGGTGGTGGTGGTAGTAGTGTGACAAGGCAATGACAGCATTATAGAGGCAAGGCAGCAACATGATGGTGCCCACGACAAGAAAACATATCAATGGTGGCTCAAGGAGGGTGGGAACAAAACAACAATGTGGAAACACAATGACAATGACGCTAGAAAATAAGGCAACATCAACTCAATGGTGGAGGCGGCTCAATGGCAGCAACAGAAACATAGTGAGGCCAAGAAATAATTATATGGCTCTAAGACCATGTGAAAAGGGACAAAGCCTTGTATTAGATTAATTTAGAGAGGATTATATACCTCTATATATAGAGAAGAGAGTAGAAACGGAGATGTGCCCCATAGGCTAACCATAGTGGGGTGAACTCTAACTGGCCTATTGGCTCAGTCTAATAAAACACATAAAAATCATAAAATATTTTAGATGGTAGACTAACATAAACAAGTAAATTAAATTTTCATTCCTTATTTATTTTCAATGAAAATTTTTATGTAGTTTAATTTCTCCCATGTGATCTCCCAAATTCTTTTCATGTCATTATGATGCCTATTATGTGGCTTATAAGACAAGTCACACTTTCTTATCTAATTCATATTTCTTAAAGTGAAATTTCTTCATTGTTATTATCATTTGATGTTTATAATTAAGTCCATGAGCCTATGCAATCAGTGAATTATGATAAGGTTATAATACAACAATCATTAGTCTTTAAATATATTTTCTAAATATGCATTTTCGAGAAATATTCAAGAAGGACATCAAAATATCCATAAATAATATTTTGATAGATGATGAGTATGGTTGATCCTATGGCCATCAAAAAGGAGATATTGAGGATAGACATCAGATGCTCTTTAGAGAAAGAGCTCACTTTATTAATCCCTACGAATCCTTAAATGATACTATACCTAACTATTAGTTAGGTAGATTTATATCATGGTTATGTATGCGGTCCTTAGATATAGACACCAAACATATATTGTTGATGGATACTTGTGTTTTGACTCAGACATATAAATCCTTAGCCATGGGATATGGAAAACTTTATGGATTGGATATGACATGAAGTCTTTCAAAGACATTGT
>CM044105.1:17478912-17530173 GCA_024174645.1 Lemna minuta
ATCCAGCTCTACATGCTCAAAACTAGAGCAATGTGAACACGGTGAGACATCAATATGTGAAACTGGCGCGAGGCCATCAGAACCCGGTCGGACCTTAAGCGAGTCCATGATCAAGTTCTGGGCTTTCGTCAGTTTCTCAATCGTATCTAAAAGCATACCTATCTCTGCCGCCTTTGCGTCTAACATCCCTCCCTTCGCGGGAGCGCTCTGTCCTCCGAAGGATTTAGCCGCATGATTTTACTCAAAAAATACGCCTTAATTCCCTGGCATCGGCGCCATTTGACGAGACTAAATCGTATGGTCGTTGAATGCACACAAATTAGTGTCAAAATAAAGTCCTAATATTACCAATTTATGATTAATCAAAGTAATTAATTAGCATAATGGTAATTAAGGGTCGAATCCACGGAGAATTAGGGAAATTTGAGAGATATCTTTGAAATTCGGTCAAATCGGACGATGAATTGAGATTAGAAATTGGGTGTTTTAGTGTATTAGGAAAGATAACTCAAAATCGAATCCAGGAATCAAAAATTAGGTGATTTGGATAAGAATTCGAAGAGAAATCGAAGTTTGAAGATAGAAGAAATTTTCGTTTCGAAAAACGATTGAAAACCGAAATTAAATCTAAATTAAACTAAATCTACGATTATAAAACTAAAATTAACACTAAATGATGAAAGATTATGAAGAATTCACGCAACCTAACCCAAAGGAGCCTTCGAAATGATCCAATTAATCGCCGGATGCAAGGCTATTCATTCCGAATTTTTGAAGACGAAGATGGAGTTCAAGATTTAAATTCTTCCTTCTCTTTCAATCAAATCTTGATCTTAAGCATTCATTGGAAGCGGAAGTGAAACAAGAATGCTCTTGAACAAACGACACGTGATTTGGAGTTGTATACAAGGAGTATTCAAAGATTGAACGCGAACCTCTTCTTCGTCGCGAAGAACGGTTCTTATAAAAACGAAAATGAAGCATGGCCGTCTGATCTGATGGGCTCATCGCGATGAACGATCGCGATGAGATGTCTCTTCCGTATCGTCGTGATCAAGTCCTGAATGTACGATCGACGATGGAGAGTCACGATTTGTCCCCATCACGTAAAGAAGAAGGGGCTTAGATTTGATCGTCCGTTGGATGTTGATCCAACACTCGTGATTGATCGGTGAGTCCATTGATCTCCATCGAGCAGGAATAATCTCAGCCGTTAACTATCGCGATCGATGGTGGATCTTGATTCACTTAAGAGAGAATTGAAGCACGTGTTGAATCTCTGATCGCGTGGATCTCGTGTCCATGCGATCCACGCCGCTCGATCATCGCGATGTCGATCGAACGCACGAAATCACGCCACGCGTCCTGCACAAGTAAAATCAAAGGGAATTAGTCCCACACTGGATAAATAGAAGAAAATACTAACTATATAATATGCGACGGTTACAGACTATTAATCATTTGGCGCCTTATACACGGGGGACCCATATACTATATATATTATATAAATATAAATGAACATCCGGTCCACGTGTCACCTTCGCCTGCCACGCAGGGCATCGCGCGCGTCCACGTGGCAGAGCCACGTGGCCCGCGCGACTAAAACCCACTTTTTGCAATTTTTTATTATTTTTTTAACATTTAAAAAAATCGAAAATAAATCAATATAAATTCAAAAAAATTCCAGAAAATTCCTAAAAATTGTAAAATTCATAACTTTTAAAATATAACTCCAAATTAGTTCAAATTTGTTTTGTTGGATTCAGAATTGAATAATCTATCATTATGAAAAGTCAAATTATAAAAATAATAAGAGAATTAATTTATATTAATTTTATACATTTATGTATTATATAAAATAAATTCATATAAATACATAAATTGTAATAAATGTGTTTTCTCTTCTATTTTTAACTTTAAAACATGATTATGATCATAAATATAATTAGGATTAAAGATTAAAATTTTTAATTATACATAATAATCCATAAATTGATGTATTTTAAGATCGTAATATGAATTTACACAAAATGATAGAAATATGCTAAAAAGATGATAACATGTATATATTTGTAATGATTAATGCATTAATTTGCATTAATAACTATGTAATTACATGCATGAATAGCATGTTATCACCGCGATCGTGAGGCGAATCCACCGTTGGCCATCCGATGGAGCCTTGATCAAACCGCGATGGCGATCCGTCGTACCTGGTGCCTCCACGTGTCATCAGGTAATCCTCTTGATCACTTCACTTATGCCCATTTTTTAAGCACGTGTTTTGATGAAGATCGTGTGGACTCCGGTCCACGCGATCGACGCCTTTGCCTTGATCTCCGACGCGTGCGATGCGGCCACATCACCTGCAAAAGAAGGGCTCCGCGGGACTTTAGTCTCACACAGAGAAAAAGGAAGGAGCGGGCGCGGTTAAATGTTGGGACGCGGTAACGCATTTGCGTTACCGCCCCCAACTACTTACCAAGGCCCACTATACTCGTGGGCCCTCCACTCACCTGCCTGCCACGCGTCAGCACCACCTATGCCCCGTGTGGGCCACTCGGGCTCTGCCACGTGGCCTCAGTGCGGCGTCGCACCCCGAGGCGGTCCCGCGCGCCACGTCAGCCGCCCTCTGGGCCCGCTCGCCACGTGAGCACCTGCGGTAAGCTTACCCCCTTTTTGCGATTTTAACAGGGAAATTAATCTAAAAATTCATTTAAAAATCAGAAAAAATTCAAAAAAGGGCTAAAACTTCAGAAATTCATAATTTAACATATACAACTCCTTTTTAATCCAAATTTTCTCCATTGGATCACAAATTCTTTTCTTTTTAATATCATGTCATTTAAAATATATTTAGAAAGAAGAAATCAAGATGAATTAAAATTTACTTAAATCATTTCTCATTAAACATTTTAAATCATAAATTCATCCTGAAATTATCTTTCCAAACATTTACTAAAGTCAAAAATCATTTAATAATAGAGATTAACTTCTATTAATTTTAAAAAAAGATTAATCATCTATTAATCATGAAATTATCCCTAATTTATGCATAAATATCAACTTTAGTGAAATGACATGCCAATGGAGAAAATTCCTAAAAAATATGATAACATGCATCATATTTGCATAAAATAAGCATGAATATGAGTTAATTAGGATAAGAATTCAAGTTATAAATGCATGTTATCAGTGTCACAATTGCAAAAGTTAGTTGCCTTGTCCACTACGGAGGCGGAGTATGTGGCAATCACAGAAGCTAGCAAGGAGATGCTTTGGCTGAAGAATTTTCTTGTCGAGTTGGGCAAGAGCACTATCGGGCACAAGTTATTCTATGATTGCCAAATTTCCATTCATCTAGCAAAAAATCTCATGTTCCCTTCAAGGACCATGCACATCCCGCTGAGGTATCACTTCATTCAAAGTCTGTTGGAGGACGGGGAGTTGATACTAGAGAAGATTCAAGGATCTGAGACTCTTGCGGATATGTTGACTAATAACATGCAATTTATAAATGAATTTACATGATTATTAATGTAATTTAAGGCATTAAATATTCTATTTGTATTCTTGTCATCATATTTTGACTGCATTTCTATCATTTTATCTAATTTTAAGTTATGATCTAAAAATATATCTTTTTATGGATAATTGTGCATAATTAAATAATATAATGTTAATCCTATTTATACTTTCATGATTAAATGATAAGAGAAAATATTTTTATTTACACTTATATATTTTTCTAAATTTATTTTCTAAAAGGAATGAGTGTATTTATGAAATTAAAATTAATTATCTTGTTATTTAAATATTTTTGACTTTCTATAATGATAGATAATTTAATTTATGATCCAGAAAAACAAACTTAGATTAATTTGGAGTTGTATTTTGAAATTTATGAATTTTCTAATTTTCAGGAATTTTCTAGAATTTTTCTGAATTTATTTAAATTTATTTTCAATTTTTAAAAGAATAAAAAGAAGACTAAAAAATTGTTTAATCGCGCGTTGAAGTGGCAAAGCATCGCCACGTGGTGTTGCGTGTACACGCCATGTGCCGTTGTGTGTATACGTAAATGTGTTCGCACGTGTGTGTCTATGTGTGCGCGCGCGCGTGTGTGCGTGTGTGTGCGTGTGTGTGGGCGAGAGTGATTAATCGCTTAAATCATCCATTAAGGATAATGACGAGACGAAACCGCGAGGTCATCGATTTCACACGGTCTCGTGTCAAAAATAATTCTAAACTTACCAATTTAGTTAATATAATTTGAATTGAGGAGTATAATAGTAAATAAGGGTCGACTCCATAGGGAAATAAGGAAATTCTTGATGTTTTCTTCGAAATTGATCAAATCGGACAATAAATCGATGGGAGAAATTGGGAAAAATGATATATTATGAAAGAAACTTCAAATCGATTCCACAGAATCAAGAATCATCGAAATTGATCTTGATTTTGTGGAGAAATTAAAGATCGAAGTGCGAAGAAATTTCCGGACAAAGAAACCGTGAATTCAACGAAAATCAAACAAAATTAAACCTTAAATCCTAATCTAAATTGAAACTAAACATGATAGGAAGGTAGATTATGAAAAACCGCTTCCACTAATCCCAAATAGCGATCAAATTGACGCGATTAAACCTCTTAATCGTCAAAAACACGAAGAACGTTATGTGGAGATTCAAGAGTCGATTTCTCCTAATATACTCAACCAAATCTCAAGTTCTTGCACTTTGTGGATGCGGAAATGAGAGAAGAAGAAGCTAGAATCAAGAGATTCAAAAAGGGAGGTGTCTAAACAGATCAATTGCCTTGATTTCCAACTCGAATGCTTTACAAATCGGAAGAACAAGCTATTTGGGCTTAACCGTCTGATCGAAACGATCGACGGTTACGATGGAACGGTCCATCGTGGACCATTTCAAAAATATCGCAATCGTTGGATCTGAGATGGAGCGCCAGGATGCGTTGTTTGAGATGCGTTATAAAACGCGCGAGATCGCATCCCTTATATCGCGATCCGACGGTCGTGATGTGTCGCGGCAGTTTCAATCACGACAGTTATAATTCCATCCATTTCAACACGTGCACTAATGATGATCAGTGGTCCGCGCGTACACTTGATTGACACGCGATGATCCACGCTTCTTTTAATCCAACGCCTCAGCTTCTGCCACGTGCCCTCCAATCATAAAAACCGTGTGGAACTTAGTCCCACACGGAGAAAATTAAAGAAAGGGAATCGGTTTATAATATGCGACAGATAATATAGGTAATAATTCTCTTCCAATAATCGGAAGACTATATGTACTATAACCCAAATATATATATAAATATATAAATAGCGTCACATCACCGCGTAGGCGCCGTGTGGGCCCGCATGGCGCTGCCACGTGGCCCTGAGTGCCACGTCACATCCACGTGAGACCCGCGCAAAAATCAACCCCCTTTTTATTCTTTTTTAAATTATTTTAAACGATTTAAATCGAAAATAAAATCAGAAAAATCCAGAAAAAATCCCTAAAAATAGAAAATTCATAACTTTTAGTATATAACTCCAAATTAATCCAAATTTCTTTCATTTGATCCGAAATTTAATTATCTATCATTCTAAAAGATAAAAATTGATAAATAATGAGAGTTTTAAATTTTATTTCAAAAACATAATTATTTTTTAAGTGTTTTCTATTAAGAAAATATAAATAAATATTTATAAATTGATTTTTCTCATTATCTTAGTTCTAAAAACATCTATAATCTCAAGTAAAGATGGGTTGTTAAATTATTTATCTTTAAATCATCATATTTAACCCTAATTTAGAGTAATTTTGAGATTACATTAATGGAAATGAAATCATTTATGCCTTAATATGCATTAATAATCATGTTTTATCATGTTAATTTAGCATGTTATCAGATAACGTTGACCCATTAAAGAACGTGTATAATATATACACGTTAAATCTCATAATTTATATCATGTGGGACTATGTACCTTGATTTTTATTCACAGGTGACGTGGCGCAATGAGACGCGTCCGATTGCGCGGTTAAATCATGATCGTCAAATTTCACTTACTTGTGAGGGTACGTAGCAGCATCTGATTAGGCGATGATTCGATTTAAAGATGATTTAATCTCAGTCGTTCATTTGGGGAGTTATAATAGTCGAGATTCAATACGCCCGATGGACACATAGACTCATCGCGATCGTCCAATGAAGATCGAATAGATGCAACTTATAGATGACGATTCGCCAAATGATGTTTAATCTCAGTCGTTGACCAAATCAAAACAATGCATCCTGCGGTCGCGCCCAAATTTGCCTATAAAATCGAAATGTTCTTCCACGGAAAACCTGTTCTTAGATTTTCGAGCAAATCGAACCGTTTAGACACTACAATATGATAATCATTTGATTTTTAATTCTTCTAGACTCATTTCCACGTCTAAAGAGTGTTTGAAATCAAGAATGGTAGAAAGAATTTGAAGAAATCACTTCTTAAACGTCGAACTTCATTTTTGAAATCGTTGAATAAAATGCCTTAAATCCAAAGATTAATTGGATCATTTCGAGCGCGAATTCGGGTTAGATTGCGTGTTTTCATCCTAATCTATCTTCCTTTAGCATTAATTTACATTTTGAATCATAGATTAGTTTAATTTTCGTTTTAATTTTGGTTTTCATCTATTTTTGCAATCGAATTACTTTCTCAATTTCAAATCTCGATTTCTCCGCAAATTCTAATCTAAATTCAGTGATTTTTGATTATGTGGATTCGTATTGGAGCTATCTTTCTTAATATAATAAAATCTATAATTTCTCACCTCAATTTATTTTCTGATTTGATCAAATTTTAAACATATCTCAAAATTTCCCTTATTTCTCAATGGAGCCGACCCTTATTCACCACTATACTCTTTAATTTATTATTATAACTTTAAATTGGTGAGTTTGGAACTTTTTTTGACATGAGATTTTATATATTCAACGACCACATGAAATCGTTTCGTCATTAACCAAGATGGTTGCGACAAACAAGCTAACGTTGTGCGCAACATCAGTTGTTCTTCGGAGCTAGCTAGGTGATGATGTTGAGAAGATTGTGAAATATTTTATGTTTTCTTGGTGCCTCTTTTGTTTTTTTCCTTTCTATGTTTACGCATTTTTTCTCCAAGTGGAAGATTATTGGGTGTGGAGAAAAAAAGGCTTCTCCTTTTTGTCCATATGTGGGGTTTTGTCCCATATGAAGATAAAAGGTAGTAAGTGGTCCCTCCCCTTAGTCTATAAAAGGAGGGGGGATGATAACATTCTATATTGACATAATAAAACATTATTTTTATTGCATACTAAGGCATAAATGATTTCATTTCCATGCATGTTATCATATTTATATGTATTTTTATATTATTCTATTAAAAAGTCATTATAATCTCAAAATACTTTAGTTTAGGGTTAATTTTGATAAATTAGAGCTTAATAAATTGATAACCCATCTTTTTCTTGAGATTATAAGTGTTTTTAAAGTTTAAATAGGAAGAGAAATCATTTTTTATAAACATTTACTTCATTTTCTAAAGTTTAAAATCTTAATAAATGAATGTATTTTTTAAATAATAATTTTAACTCTTATTATTTACTAAAATTGATTTTTTAGAATAATAGATAATTAAATTTCGGATCAAATGAAAGAAATTTGGATTAATTTGGAGTTATATATGAAAAGTTGTGAATTTTCTATTTTTAGGGATTTTTCTGGATTTTTTGTGAATTTATTTTCTATTTAAATTGATTAAAATGAATAGAAAAAATGCAAAAAGCGGTTTATTACTGCGCGGGGCCACATGGATGCGACGTGGCACTCTGGGCCACGTGGCAGCGCCACACGGGCCCACGCGGCATATAGTATATATATTGTTTATTTATTATATATTATAAATGGGGTCTTCAGCCTTGCCTATATGGGAAGGGTTATCAATTCCTATTAATCATCAGGTGTTTTAAACCCGACGAAACGCCTTGTTTAATTCCGTGTGGGACTAAGTTTCACGCAGTTTTATGAGTGCAGGTGACGTGGACGCATACGGAGCATCGGATCAGGCGGGGCGCGGAATGAGGCGCGTCGATCGAATGCGCCGTGGACCACCAACCAATCAAAACGCACGTGATATTTTAAAAGCGTTATAACGACCGAGATGCTTCGACGCGGATCGCATCTCAGCCGTCCGATCGCGATCCAAGGGCGACATCCAAGGCGTTTTATAACTATCAACTGCGCGGGATCATCCAAGCCGTTCATCGGGATCGGACTGCCACGACTTAAGCAAAATGGTCCACGGTGTACAGTTCCATCGTAAATGTCGATCGTTTCGATCGGACGGTAACACCCAAATTTTGTATAAATAGAGTGTTCTTCCGATGTTCTAAGCATCCGAGTTGAGATTTCAATCCAATTGAACTTTCTAGACACCCTCTCTCTTGTTTCTCTGGATTGCAACATGTTCTACACCCATTTCCACACTCACGGAGCATTTGAAGTCGAGATTTGGTGGAGAATTGAGTGAGAAATCGCAGCTTGAAGCTCATCGAGGCGTTCTTGATGTTCTTCGCGATTAATCGGCTTAATCGCGGCGATTTGATCGCAAAACAGGTTTAGTGGAAGCGGTTTTTCATGATTTCTCTTCCTATCATGTTTAATTTTTGTTTAGATTAGGATTTAGAAGTTAATTTTATCAAATTTCACCTAAAATCACGATTTTCACGCTCGAAATTTTCTCTCCACTTCAAATTTTGATTTCTCCGCGAAATCAAATCCAAACTCAATGATTCTTGATTCCGTGGAATTTATTTGAAGTCTTCTTTCTTAAAATACCATTTTCCCCAATTTTTACCATCAATTTCTTGTCCGATTTGATCAAATTCGAAGATTACGTCAAGAAATTCCTTAATTCCCTGTGGATTCGACCCATATTTACCATTATACCCCTCAATTCGAGTTAATTTCCTAAAATTGGTAAGTTTGGAATAATTTTTGATGCGATGCCGCGTGAAATTGACGACCTCGCAGTTTCGTCTCGTCAGGGGACACCACCAAGTGTTGAGTGGCTTGATAACCTCTAGTGAGGGTGATGTGGCTGGAAAGGGACCTTGTCCTTGTCATGTCTGAATATTAGTCATCAGAAATTGTCTTGACTAATGTTAAAAACTTTAATAATCAACAAAACACATGTGATAGGTCAAAACAAGTTTAAACTCATGTTAATTATTGACTAAATAAGTATAATTAGTGAATAAGTGTTAAATTCACTAAGAATTAGAGTTCATTTTTTAATTTTTTTAGAATTCAATTAAATGGAACAATGAAATGAGCTAGTGACGCTCCTAAGATATGGGAAGAAACCTCCTTAGTTGGGGGTGGCATCCCCCCTTAGCTGCCAACCTCTACTAGGGTCAATGATCTCTTAAGGTGATGGAGGCAGCCTCTCAAATTGGGGCGGTGGCCCTCTTTTTTTTTATAGAAAAATTGGGTCAGTCTAGTTAAGATGAAATGTTGGCTTCGAAGAACCCACTTGAATTGGTAGCCCAATTGGTCCATGGGCCCTCATGCTAGGGGATAAACCCTAGCACAGCTCAAGTTTCCTTAAAAACCCTAGCTGGTGACGATGGTTGTGCTTGAAAAGGGAAACGAGATGATGGTTGTCATGTCCTTAAAGGAGGCATGATGCAGTGGTTGTTGATGCCTAAAAGTAAATTGTTTGAAATGATGAGAAGTGATAGCATGCTATTTATGCATTTAATTACATGGTTATTTATGCAAATTAATGCATTAATCATCATAAATTCATGCATGTTATCATCTTTTAAGCATATTTCTATCATTTTGTGTAAATTCATGCTATGACCTAAAAATACACTAATTATGGATTATTATGCATAATCAAACATTGTAATCTTTAATTCCAATTATGTGTATGATTATAATCATGTTTTAAGAGTGAAAATATAAGAGAAAATACTTTTATTTCCATTTATGTATTTATATGAATTTATTTTATATAATACATAAATGTATAAAATTAATATAAATTAATTCTCTTATTATTTTAATAATTTGAAATGATAGATTATTCAATTCTGAATCCAACAAAACAAATTTGACTTAATTTGGAGTTGTATTTTGAAAGTTATGAATTTTACAAATTTATAGAATTTTCTGGAATTTTTCTGAATTAATTTGAATTTTATTTCGATTTTTAAAGCTTTAATTTAATTTTTAAAATGCAAAAAAATGTATATTTTACCTGCGCGTGTACACGTGGCGGTGCCACGTGGACGGGCGGACCGCCTGCGTGGCGTAGGTGTCGCGTGGCGCTGACGTGGCATTTATGTGCATATTATATAGTTTATAAGGGTCCCCCGTGTATAAGGGGACGAAAATATTAATAGCTTCTATTCCTTCTTTTAGTGAAATATTTCCCATTATTTTTCCGGTGTGGGACTATTTTACTTACCTTTCTTTTAGTGATTTCAGGACACGTGGCGCCATCTGGAGTGTCGGATCAACGCGCGATTGATCGCGCGCGTTGATCGCGTGGACGCGCGGTCCACGCGATCAAGCAATCACGCACGTGGCTATATTTTAACTTAAGTGACTAAATCACGATCGTCGATCACGTCTGATCTCCCATCGAATCGCGAGCGTACGATGGAAATCCAACGATCCAGATCAAGGCGTCGATTCATTTTAAAAGAACATGATCGCGATCGTCGATTCGATGCGACGCTTCATCGGACGGCTGATAATCTTTTTCATTTTTTTAAGAACCGTTCTTTGCGACGAAGAACAGGTTCGCGTTCAATCCTAAAATACTCCTTGTATACTCCATTAAATCGCGTGCCGTTTGTTTCCTTGTGTTCGTAAGTGATTTCCGCTTCCAATGAGCACTTGAAATTAAACTTTGATCGAGAGAGAAGGAAGAATTTGCATCTTGAACTCCAACATTCGTCTTCGGAAATTCGGAATGAATAGCCTTTCATCCGGCGATTAATTGGATGATTTCGACGGCTACTTTGGGTTAGGTTGGGTAAATTCTTCATTATCTTTCATCATTTAGCATTAATTTTAGTTTTAGAATCGTAGATTTAGATTAATTTAGATTTAATTTCGGTTTTCAATCGTTTTTCGAAACGAATTTTTCTCCCATCTTCAATCTTCGATTTCTCTTCGAATTCTCCACCAAATCACTTGATTTTTGATTCCGTGGATTCGATTTTGAGTTATCTTTCTTAAAATATCAAAACGCCCAATTTCTAACCTCAATTCATTGTCCGATTTGACCAAATTTTGAAGGTATCTTTCAAAATTCCCTAATTCTCCGTGGATTCGACCCTTAATTACCATTATACTAATTAATTAGTTTGATTAATCATAAATTGGTAAGTTTTGGAACTTTATTTTGACACTAAATTGTGTGCAATCAACGACCATACGATTTAGTCTCGTCAAGAAGGGGCCACATTAGTGAGTCAATGTAGTGATTTACACAATCTTTTTAACCTAGAAGGATTGAGTGCGACCACAAGCAAGGACAGTACTGGCAAGGATGGGGCAACCACCAACAAGACAAGAGGCAAATAAGGCTCAAGAGGCAGCCTGCCATGGCCAGAGCAGCAAGGATGCCACTAATAATGACTGGGCAGCAACATAATTTTTCTAGCAAGAGGATGACACTAGTAGGACAGAAGAGGCAGCCTGCCATGGCCAGAGCAGCAAGGAGGCCACCAATAGTGAGTGGGCAGCAACATAATCCTTCTAGAAAGATAATGACACTAGTAGGATAGAAGAGGCAGCCTTAGCTCAATGGCTGTAAAATAGTAGGATAGGAGCATCACGATGGTAGTGGTGGTGGTGGTGGTAGTAGTGTGACAAGGCAATGACAGCATTATACAGGCAAGGCAGCAACATGATGGTGCCCACGACAAGAAAACATATCAATGGTGGCTCAAGGAGGGTGGGAACAAAACAACAATGTGGCAACACAATGACAATGACGCTAGAAAACAAGGCAACATCAACTCAATGGTGGAGGCGGCTCAATGGCAGCAACAGAAACATAGTGAGGCCAAGAAATAATTATATGGCTCTAAGACCATGTGAAAAGGGGTAAAGCCTTGTATTAGATTAATTTAGAGAGGATTATATACCTCTATATATAGAGAAGAGAGTAGAAACGGAGATGTGCCCCCATTAGGCTAACCATAGTGGGGTGAACTCTAACTGGCCTATTGGCTCAGTCTAATAAAACACATAAAAATCATAAAATATTTTAGATGGTAGACTAACATAAACAAGTAAATTAAATTTTCATTCCTTATTTATTTTCAATGAAAATTTTTATGTAATTTAATTTCTCCCATGTGATCTCCCAAATTCTTTTCATGTCATTATGATGCCTATTATGTGGCTTATAAGACAAGTCACACTTTCTTATCTAATTCATATTTCTTAAAATGAAATTTCTTCATTGTTATTATTATTTGATGTTTATAATTAAGTCCGTGAGCCTATGCAATCAGTGAATTATGATAAGGTTATAATACAACAATCATTAGTCTTTAAATATATTTTTCTAAATATGCATTTTCGAGAAATATTCAGAAGTGACATCAAAAATATCCATAAATAATATTTTGACAGATGATGAGTATGGTTGATCCTATGGCCATCAAAAAGGAGATATTGAGGATAGACATCAGATGCTCTTTAGAGAAAGAGCTCACTTTATTAATCCCTACAAATCCTTAAATGATACTATACCTAACTATTAGTTTGGTAGATTTATATCATGGTTATGTATGCGGTCCTTAGATATAGACACCAAACATATATTGTTGATGGATACTTGTGTTTTAACTCAGACATATAAATTCTTAGCCATGGAATATGGAAAACTTTATGGATTGGATATGACATGAAGTCTTTCAAAGACATTGTGGTGGCATACGACCCCCGTCGCCACCAAGGCATGACACTACAGCGCCGGAGGAGCCCGACACCGCGCGCGTCCAGCCCCCTCGACAGGCGAAGACGAAGGATGCCGAGTTTCACTACACCAAGTGAGGACCTCATCTCGCCACGACACATTTCACAGGGCTTGCGCGCGCGTGATCTTTTCCGTCTTTTCTTTTATTATGAACTTTATTAGCCCGCATGTGTTTAAGCGGGCCTTTGCATCTCTTATTCCTTCTCTTTTAGGCCTTTAGGTGGGTTCTCTCCTTTTCGGGATCCCATTCGTGAGGCCATTTTCCTTTGTGAACCTTTAAATTTCTATGAGTATGTTTAGGTGTGGGTTGTGGGCCTCAAGTGGGCCCTTTCCTCTCTCGGCCCACTATGGGCTCTATAAGAGGGGAAGGGACCCCCCCACAAACCCTAGCTGTCATTTGAAGAAAAAGGAGTGTTCCTCTCTCAAGTGGCTGCTCAAGGAGGATCAAGAAAGGAGACCAACCGCCGCCTCCGCCGCCACCACCGCCGCCGCACCACCACGTGCCGCCGCCGTGCTCGCCGCCGAGACCGCCGCCTCCCCTTGCCTTGGTTGCTAGTTACCAACGTGCTGCCTTCCTGCCGCCGCCATCGCCACCGCCGCCGCCTCAGGCCGCCGCCGCCGCCGCCAGAACGCAGCACCGCCATCCTCTCCTATCATCCCCTCCCCGAACCCAGTTCATCCCAGTCCCGCATTCTCTCCTCTCCGTCAACCCCGCCTGCCATCCCTTCCTGTCCACAGAACTCCTTCTCCCTCCAAAGATTTCCCCCCCCCCTCTTCTTCCAATCTTGATTCCCTCCAGCACACCATCGTCCTCATCTTCCTTCCCTAGCTTCATTCGCGATTTGCCCTTCAACCCCCGATCGCCCACCGTCCGAAATTCCATCGGACATTTCGTCTCCCCTGCCCAAATCACAAAATCAACGCTCATCCAACGCCCTCCTAACGCCCAATCCCCTTCCACCATCCTTGAATCGTGCGGATCGAACTACACCGACTCTTCTGCCGGTTCCTCTTCCCGCCTACCGACTGCTCTGCTACTCACTTGCGATCGCGGAGCTCAGGAACGTAATTTCACGCTCGCCTGCAACCCGCAGTTCCGCACTCGATCACCCGCCATCGTAACGCGACCTTCTCTACTTCTTCCCTAATTCTGCCGCGGGACGACGAGATCAATCCTGATCCTGAATTTCCGCTCCGCCCCCATCACCGAAGTTCCCGCGCGTTCTCTCTCCATCGCGTCACCTGAATTTCATTGCTGAGGCGACCTGATGACGTGGTCTTCACCGTGAAATTCTATCGTGCGGAACTCTTGCGTATACCTTGTCACGTCACGCCGACGGGTACCGGCATACTCCAGCGGGGTGAGCATGTCGTATTCGCCTTCCCCCCCCCCCTCGCATTGCGGATCGCCCGGCTGACCTTCGTCATTACGGGCGCGCCGGACTTCCACAACTAGCCAGGACCACCCTCACCCCACGCGTCCCTTGCAAGCTAGATTTACTGGGATCACGTCACCATCGTTGAGGATTAATACTGATGTTCGTATGTGCCGCGTCAAACAACTTCTCCCGTCACGACCGATCGGGCTCGCGCCCCGCAGGTTAGGCACTCGTTCCCCTTTATTTTACGTCGAGGTCTATATTTCTTTCAGTATTTCCCGCACCGTCTCCGCCGCCATCAGAATTTAGTATAGGCGAGTGTTTAGATGACATTGATAGGATTTTGACCGTGGTCCAACCCGTCGGGTTGATTGTCGAGCTCCCCTCGACGACCCACGGCCCCACGCCCGCAAGGACGTGGACTGGAAGGAATCCCGGACTGACTCTACTCGGCGTACTCCAGGATCCACGGAGGCGACACCCGAGACGGTAATCTACTTGTCTGCAGTATTAGTTTATTACATCATAATAGATTTCCCCTTGTTCACCCTTAGTACACGATGTCAGACCGGTTTCGCACCCGGTTCTGCATCACATTGTGTAGTCAAGATAGGATTATTTGCCCTTAATGTAAGAGGAGTTTAACTCAAGGAATGAGATGTTGTTAAATCGCTAGCCAATGTAGTAGAAAACGTAGAGATCCTTTTTAATGATTTCCTTCACAAAAGAGTACCAACTTGAGTGTCAATTAGAGTTTTAAATCTGACTATATCCTAAGACATTAATGAGTCGTGTGCGGACGATAATGGCAAGGTTTCATAAGAGAGTTCTTATACACCTTATATCTCAAAGAACCTATGGTGTAGCTAATCCTTGATTATCATTCAACTGCTGGCAACTTAACATATCAATTGGGTTAAACTAATCTTTGATTAGTTAATCTATATGTTAATATGTATAATTAATAAGGTTGACCAATAAGTGTTATTGGGCTTATAAATTTATTAACTAGGGAGATATATGGACCTAGAGGGTCACACGCATAGGATCAATAAATGTTGGTGGATATAGATATAATTTGAGGGTTTTGTGAAAATTTTACATACCCAATGTTTATAAATTAGGGGAAAACAATCATATGTAAGGGCTCCCATACAAATTGTGTTAGAAACTCTCCTTTTTTATTCTTAGTATCTCTTTTGAAGATTTTCAAAAGGAGATCCAACCATTTGGATAATGTGTGGATACCGCTAGAGGTTTGACATTTGAACATCTTCAAGGAACTCAAATGAATGCTAAAATTATAGATTTTGATCCATACTTGATTATAGGATCATTGGTTCTTGGTGCCTTATCATTTTCAATTTTTGATTTGATATCTTCCACTAAAATTTGCTAAAAAATTTTATTTGATGTTTTGATTGATATTTCTAGGGCTTTGCCAAGTCTTTAGATCAATCAATATAGAGGGTGAGATGGAAAAATTTAACTCTAGCAAGGCAAAGTCTTGTAAGATTAACTCTAACAATGAGACAACCAACCCAATCACATTGTGAGAACCAATGACGAAAACTAATCTACAAGGATCAGATGTTTTAAAATACATGATTTAAGTCAAATTGTATGAGGATAAGAATCACAATTGTTACATGCTTAGCAAGAAGATTGCAAGTAGCATTACTACTAAAAATTTTAGGCACATAGAGATCTTCTATGTGCCTTTCAAACTAAATTGGAGGGAAATTTGTCTCAAGGAAAACAAAAGTCAATTTTTGACATAATTCCCCATCATTGCATAGGAAACAATATTAAATGAGGATTAATTTCAAGAAGATAAAGGAAATGATTGGGAGACTTCAGATCAGTCGTGGTTTTTTTTAAGATGAAGACTTTTGAGATCTCCTATGCTATTTTGGCCAAATGGATTCCTATGCATGAGGAAGTCATAAGCAAAAAAATTTCTTGAAAGAGAAGGCAAAGTTGAAACTAATGCTTTCAGTTGCACAACGAGTGTCAATAATAGTTGATGGTCGGACGATAGAGAACAAGATTCGTTTATTAGGCATCATTGTTCGCTAGATTGATGACAATATGAGGCTACAAGAACATGCTTCAACACTTAAAAAGCTAGAGGGTGAGCATTCAAGGGTGCACTTGGCTAAAGTCTTATAGATGTGCTAGTAGAATTTTCTTTGGAGAAGAAGGTAGGACCATTGATTCATTTATTGTACTTTCTCTAGAAATTTTTGCCTATGTCATAATACATCTAACCTGTATTGATTGGGATGAAAGTAAAAATGTGTGACATGATCACAAGAAACAACGCAAGTAAAAACTGCAATAGGGATTGATGAACTCATGAAGAAAATGTTTGACATCAGCATGTTGTTTTGATTGGAAACAACACATACCATTATCAGCCCATATCCTTAACTTAGAGGTTCAAGAAGGCCTAAAATAGTTAATAGAAATTGACAGGGAAGAGCTACAACCATCGTGCATAGTATGTTCAAAATCATTGGGAGATGTCGATCATGCTTGGAAGATTGTGAAGGCAATTTGTTATTTCCCCATAGGCATGGAAAAATGAGAACAATTCTATGATGACTTGGGGTTATCTTTGACTAGTATGACAAGCTTGGACATGTCAATGAAGCAAAAAAAGATCATGGAATAAGATGCATTTGACATGCTGGTAAGTTTCTAGCTATTGTGCTTATCCAAAGGTTGCCACTCTCACCAAAGACTTTCTATCTATATTTACTAGTGCTCCTTGGAAAGGTTCTTATCTTTGAGACGAGGAATAGTTACCAACGTGAGAACAAGTTTGAAAGTGGAAGTATAACTTCTCTTATGAAGCTTAACTTTTGGTTGCAACAAGAAAGATCTAAGAACAAGAAGGTTACTATCATGATTCAAGGGACGATGAGCTATAAATCATCAATGAAGAAGATCTCATTTTTTGTGTGACACTGTCATGATTGATCCATCATTTCAATTTTTTGTCTTATATTTCAAGTTCAACATTCAATTTTGGCAATTTGGAAATTTTTACTAGTTATATTGTGATAATTTCACATTTCTGATATGCCTTAAATCTTGATATGGAGAAATTCTCTCATTCATGGTCTACTTTTTTATCAGATGGATGTGGGATCACACAAAATTGATCAGATATTGTGGTGTTTATGGTTCTGAGGCCAATATTAATGATGGTGGTGGTGATAATTAGCATGATGATTACAATTATGAGTATAATGATGGCAATGACGACTATGATGATGAAGATGAATTGAACTTGTTCAATGGAAATGGTGATACAAGTTTTCTTGAATTTCTTATTCATGTATTTTTTTTTTCATTGCTTTTATTCATTCATCCAAACATTTCAATTTCTGGGTTTTTTGGATTTTTTTTACTTTATAAAACTTTTTAAATTTATGAACTTTTGTGAATATTCTATATTCTTTTTTTAATTAATTTTATCAACAAGTTTTTAATTTTTGTGTTTCTTCTATGTTTTCTTCTACAAATTTGGTACAATCTCTGTAAAGAGTTTTCTTCTATGCTCTAACGATTCAAAAGAAGTGAATAGCACAAAACTTCTGCCAAAAATAATCAAATGATATGAAGCCATGTCCCCAATTGGAAAAAAGAGTCAACAATGCTAGAAACCATTAGAATTAGGGAATCATGTCGGAATCCGTCTGTCATTCACTCATAGAAACCATGGTGAGCTTTGTAAAGGTGCACTAGAACTAAGAAGACCCAATCAAAGATGAGATACAAAATCTCTTAAACCCATGATGGTCATGAAAAATGGCCATCATGTAAAATGATGACTCTTGATGGTGATTGACGGCAAAAGGGTTAATGATGATGTCAGAGGCTCACCAAAAACTGATTCCACAGACATCAAATTGAAAAAAAGGTAGATTGCATGGAATTTTGATGCTGGTTTTCCAAAAATCTATGTAGATGATTACACAGAAAACAAAGAGTTTCAAGTGGATAACCAAATGAACTCTGATTAGGGCAAACTTACAGAGTTGGAAAGGGGTTGAAGTAAGGAACAAAATGATAGGTAAAACTTCAGTTAAAATCAAGGGGAAAAAGTGAGCTTTAGGAGATTCCCACTGCTTTGATACTATGTGAGAAGAGAGAATAAGAAAGAAAAAAAGAAGGTCTAACTCCTCTATGGGGAAGACCCCTATATATAAAAGAGAATAAATGGGCCCACTAGAGATAAACACACATGCATATCTCTTCATAATGATCATGTTTATGTAGATCACATTCTCCTTCAACATCTAGTTTGTTGAAGGAGACCAAGAAGCAAAGATATGGATGAAGATAACCATGCGATTCTTGTAGAGATTCATTGAGAGAGCGAAGAAAACCGCAAGGGGAATAACTCGAATGAAGAAAACAGGCTTTAAAATATTCATATATTGCATTAGTTTAATATCTTTATCGTATTAAAACACCCGAAAGATTTAGGTTTTGTCAATGCATTCTTGGATGATATTTGAGTGATCGCAGTTTTGTACATTGGAAAGTGCAAGGAAGTTCTAATTTCTAGCATGAGTCTAAGACTATGAGAAGTTTTGTGATGATGAATCAACCATCAAATTCTCTAATAACATCAAGAACTGATGGGTGATTTTTTCATAGTGAAGAAACAGATAGGAGATCCATGGTGACCATTGAGCATTAAAAGATCATGACTGCCATCTGAAGTCTTTGATTGTAACCTCAATCAAGAATGTCCGCTTGCAAGGAAGGGACATGCATTCTAATGATGTCATTATCATGATAACTTTGCTGAGAAGATGTTATCATCAAATTTCTGCATGAGTAGTGTTCCATTTTTTTTGTCTAAATTAGATGGTATGGGAGATCGGGGGAGCTAAAGCTCAATTGATAACTTATCCGATTTGATCGATGAAGGTCTAAATTGATAGGGTGCATCCATCCAACGGCTCACAATGCTCTCCAGGTGACAGTCGCTCTCAATCGTTTTCTCAAGGAATTGGCTAATCAGATAAATCAAGTAACCGGTTTTTGCTCACAGCTTTTGCTCCGTCCGTAAGAGCATATTTTGTTCGTCTAGATTTCGTTTCGTCTTCCCTCCTCCTTACTTCTTACCGTGCTTAATCTCAATTCTGAGAGAGAGAGAGAGAGAGCATTTCGGTTACAGGACGCAGATTCATGAACTGACTGGATGAAAAATAAACGCAGACAACTACACATAGAAATCGAGAGAATCATGTTGCTCGCAGAAACAGAGGTAACCGAGCTACTCCAGAAAACCTCAATGTCTGGCCTTCCCCTTCAAACACTCATGCTGGGGCACGAATTTGAACTTCCCCGTCGCTTGTTGCTGCCATGGAAACGAAAACATCGCACAAAATCAGAACTCTCCGCTAAAGACAGATCTAGAGAGAGAGAGAGACTTACTTTCTTCCAGAGAAGAGTATGCTCCGGGCAAAACCCAACGACAATACCACCCGCTCTCCCTTCTCTGTACTCCACGCAGAGCTCTGCACCGACAGCGCATGAAGCATGAAATGCAAGCCCGCATCGATCCTCGGAGCAATCAATCACGCAACCCTCCGAAGAAGCTTCACAAACACAGCATTTCCCCATCCACCTTCTCTCTAAAACCCGCGACAGATCCAGTCCTTCTCTCCCGTCCGGGTCGTTGAAGAACGCCTCCGGCACGAGCAGAGCGCACAGCACGTGCGCCCACCGCCCGTCCGTCGTCGGCTTGGTGGGTCCCGCCTTGGAGACGCAGAGACAGCAGTCGGTGTTCTCTTTCTTATTCTCGCACCTCAGGCAGAACCAGTCTCCCTCTGGAATTGCACTTGTGAGGGGGTTTCCGTAGCAGGAAGCGTGAACCATCAGATCGCAGCCGTCGCAGAAGACGATGGGGTCCTCTGGATTCCCGTCGGTGCTGCTGCATATGGCGCAGATTACGCCGTCATCGTCGCCTTCTTCTTCTCCGATCCCTGGTTCTTCATCTGGAATTTTAGAGAGTTTGGGTTTCTTTGGGGAAGAGAGGGAGGGATTGGGAGCTAAGACTCTCTTTTTCGCTGGGAGGGAATACGAGATAACATCTTCTTGGATGCGGAGGTCGAAGTCAAGAGAGAGGGAGGGATTGGGAGCTAAGACTCTCTTTTTCGCCGGGAGGGAATACGAGATAACATCTTCTTGGATGCGGAGGGATTCTTTCCTTTTTTTCGCCGGTGGGCACGCGATATGAGGTTCCGGAGGAGGATCTTGCCGGTGGAGCATCTTGAATCTCTTCGTCAGCGGAAGCTCCTGGAAATTGCACCCCATAGAGGCAGAGGAGAGAGAAAGAGAGAAGGGATGAAAATGAAATGGAGAGGGAGGGTGTTTATCATGGAGGGAGCTGAAGTTTGAACTTTCCCTCTCTTCTTTTTCTCTCTCTCTCTCTAAGATTTGCTCGCTCCCGCCGGAAAAGAAATTTCAGAGGGAGCAGAAATGAAGAGAAAGTTTGGCGGCCTCCCCGCCTTCTTTTTGCCGGTGATTCTCTCGCTGCATCGCAGCCATTAAAAGAATGGAATTTCAGCCGTCGGATCCCCCAGCTTATTGGGCCAATCTCGATTTTGGATCTTGGTGTTGTGGTTCCTCCGACAGCTAAAGAACACGTCCTGGCCGTACGATTTCCTGAACGGTCCAGATCACAGGAAAGGTTAATTCGTGCTGCCGCCAGTGAGTGGCGAGGTGATTTCTGACGTCAGCCACGATTAAAGGCGCGATATTTTTTATATGGGGGGCTACTTTCTTAATAAAGAAAGTTTGATCGTGGATTTGTCATTTCCAATTTTTCCTCTTCTTTCTCTTTCCCGTCTCAGTTCTATATATATGTGATCTGTCTGCGGCCTCCGCCGGAACCCTCTAGAGAGACAGTACAATTTCCATCTGGAAGACCTCCAATGGAGGGAGCGATGTCTCACCTCTGTCATCGTCAACGTTCGAGTAGAACTCCCTGCTGCACTTCTTCGGTTTCTACTTGTTTGAGGCCGCGGCTGATCATTCTCTTGCTCTCCATTGCGGTTGTGATCTTGATTCCCGCTTTTTTCCCTTCCTGCGTCATAAGATATAGGCCGAGATTCATGAAGTCGGCCTGGGACGCCCTAACTATTATACTCATCCTCTTCGCCGTGATCGCCGGTTTTCTCGCTCAAGTCTACGAGAACGCACGCGATGGAGGAGACACTCCAGTTTCTTCGACTTCTTGCGGCGGCAGAGAGTGGACAAAGAAATGCACAGGCTTGGGCGAGGAATTGAATTTCCGCGAAACCCTTACTGATCCGCTATTATCGCTGCCTTCTTCTCCGCGCGAATTTCTTCATATAGATTCTGCAGCGAAGGAAAATTTGCAGAGGTTGGTTCCTACAGAAAAGACTTCGTCTTCTTGCCTCGACGAGAATAATGTTCGGGAGGATAAAGACTGTTCGAATTCAATGACAATAGTCGATCAGAAGGAAAAGAAGGAGAAAAGTAAGAAGACGACAAGCAGAAATAAGGAAACGCCTGACGGTTCCTTATTTCCGGCGGTGACTCGACGATCTTCATCTATCCTCGTCCGTCTCTTCTCCGACAAGAAAAAAGCAACGAGAAGCGATAAGAGAGTTCATTCCTTTGATATTCCGGTTATCTCTCGCGATCTTTCTTCAGGTGCCGTTAAGAGAGTTCGTTTCTCCATCGTCTCTCAACGGCCTGGTGGTCTTCTTCGGTTCGAGAAGGACGAGATGGGTCAACGCAGAGAAGAGAAGTCTCCGGGTTTCTGCGCTAGCCCGGATGTGAATTCCAAGGCGGATTCGTTCATCGCGAGTCTCCGGGCGGGATGGCAGCGCGAGAAGCTCGATGCAATGGAAGATGAGTAGTGGCGGCGCCGCCGCCACTTTCCGTCGCCATCATGGTGCGTTTTTAGAAACTTTTGTGGGGGTTTTCTCCATCAACTACCCTCGAAGTCAACCGCTTGTATCTCACTCTGTCTCTCTCCCTTCGCTCTATCTCTCTCTCTCTCTTAACCACCTCTCTCTCACTCTCTATCTAACTCGCGCGTCGCGGCTACGGTTCTCGAACGGAACCGGTTTTTCACCCAGTCGCCCCGCGGCTCGAATTGAGCGCGCCAGCGGGTGGGTCCCGGTGGGTCGTCATCGTCGTCAGCGGGTCGAAAAATCATTGACCTGTATAAAGAGGATTAAACACGAAAAATCATGAAAAAAATATTAAAAATAGGATTAAATAGACCCGTTTTATCCATTCCCATTTAGCTGCCAACATAGGATTAAAGTGGCCCATTGAAGTACACAGCCCAGATACCCATTAAAACACTAAATGCCAATATTTTTTTAAAGAAAAGTAAAAATAGAAGAAAAAAACGATAAAATTAAAGAAAATATGTAAAAAGAGGAAGATCACAAATGGATAAAGATAGAGGGGAGATTTCCTAATCACAAATATATTCTAAAGGTCTCAAGATATTCCTCCCAAAAATGCTTAGCAAAAACTATAGCTATCATTTATAATTGTTCTTACAGAAAACTATAGAAAAAAAATAATACATGAAGCAAATAAATTGTCAATTTCTCAAATGCTCCATGAAGTTTTTGAATCTTCATCCTCATCGCTTCTCTATGTCTCACGTTTAGCTTTGTTATCCTCCTATCTTGCCCGACACGGAAAGTTTGACCCGTTAAACTCAACCTCTTCTCCATGAAGGTTAGCTATCCAAGCAGAGGTACTCCTTACCAAGAAATGCAATCAAAATATCTGATGTTCCCTGATCATGTCAATTGATTAAAGATGATGCATCATTCATTCAAAGTGTTTCATCAACTTCTTCGTCGGTATTTTATGTGGCCCTCGGCATGGGTAGATTTCCTTTTATCATATAGCTCGATAAGAGATATGCTAAGTGGATGAAAATGAGATGACGTGAGCATATCACGTCATCGCCTTCTCAAGAGACGACAATGATCTTTGGTCCACAAGAGAATTGATCTTATCCTTTGTAAATTTTAGTAATCCTCCGACAGTATGGACAAAGGCTTGAAGGTAATTTGCATCTTTTTTTAATCTTTCAAATGCCATTGTGCCTAAGAGAAGACGTTTGGAACATCGTGTTCTTCATCTCAAGATGCAAACTTATTTCTTCCATGTTCAAGACCTCAATCATTTTCATAAAGACCAGCTTCTTTGCAAAGGATGTGACTAACATTTGAAAGGTATTGTTCCATCTCATGGGGGGAACCTGCCTTTAGCTTGTTGTTGTTCAACATGTGGAGATCCCTACTTTTTTCACATCTTTTAATGACATCTTGACTGTGAAATTAATTTCCTTTGACCTATCGAAAAATTTTGCGATCAAGTTTTAGAAGAGGGTGTCTCACTATTAGTTCCTCTAACCCATCTAGGAAATTTTGAGCTGGCTCCTCCATTTTACATGAAGTTTCAATGCCCGATTGTTTCAACACATAATGGATGATAATAATGGGGTAGCTATGCAATACGTGCATGTGTATTCATTGTTTAGTTCATCAAATAAGTTAAACATTGAAGCATTGTTGTATTTTTTCTCACATTATCAAGAGCTCTTTCAAAAAACGGTATCAATTAAGAAAAAAAATCAAGAAATCATCTAAATAATTAGTAAATACATAATAATAATAAAAACTAATAACCTTATTGAGGAGAATAAAGTCCAAATACTATGAAAAATGAGTCATCTATAATTTCTCTTTATTGAAATGAAATATATGTATTTTTATTCTTGTCTCGTGGTTGTAATAAATTCCATAAACATATGTAATGACTAAGTGAATTATGATGAAAATCATAATACAATGAAACACTAGTCTTTAAACATATGTTCTAAATATTCATATTCAACGAGCGTCCGAGAAGGACATCAAAATATCCACAAAGAATATCACTATTTAATCTAACTTTATAAGATGTGTATAGTTGATCCTATAGTTATTTATATGGAGACACCATGGATAGATAGTAGCTGCTCTTTGGAAAAAGAGTTCAATGAATTGGTTTGAATGAATTCTTCAATAGTATTATACCTGAGCGTTAATCAAACTGATTCATGTCATGGTTGTGTATATGGCTGATAACATGCAATTTCATGCATTAATATGATACATTTTATGCACTTTTTATAAAAAATCTAATCATAAATGAATGTTATCATGATTTTAAATGAGTAAAATAATAATTCTTATATTTTAGAGAATATTCTTGATTTTTCATAGATTATAGTATTTTATGAACATTTTATGATATTGATTTATCAAGATTATTGATTTAATGATATTATGAGAATTTTATTTTCTAGATTTTCTAGAGATTTTAAGGAATTTTAGAAATTTAAATTATGTAAATCTCTCTCTCTCTCCTGATCTCTCTCTCTACTTCTCTCTTCTGATCTCTCTCTCCCTCTCTTCCACAATTTATCACTCTCTCTCCTCATGCGACAGATTTCTCTTCCATCGTGCGTAAAACCTCTCTCCTGAACCCTGCTCTCCTTTCTCCTTCCTTCCTTCTCTCCTACACGTGCACATGTGCACAAGTAAGGGAGAAGAGGAGGAAAATTATTTTCCCCTCCTCCTTTCTCCAAGGTAGCTTTTCTCCTCTTCTCCTTCCTTCTCTCCTTCTCTCCCCCAGAATTTCTTTCTTTTTCTCTCCCTCGTCTCTTTCTCACCTATTTCTCTTTTCCTCTCGTCCATGATCTTTCTCTCTCCTGCTCTTTCCCTCGTCTCTTCTCATCGCTCTCCCTCCTTTTCTTTCTCTCTCTCTTCCAATCGCTCTCTCTCTCCTGCTCTCTCCCTCCTTTTCTTTCTCTCTCTCTTCCAATCGCTCTCTCTCTCCTGCTCTCTCTCTCTCTCTTCCTCTCTCACTTTCTTTCCTCCCTTCCCCTTCCCCACTTCCTCCACTTCTCTCTCTCTCTCTCGCCTCTCACTCTCTTTCTTTCTCTCTCTCTCTCTCAATCGCTCTATCTCTCTCTCTCTATCCCACGATCTCTCTCTCACCACCCTTCTTCTTTCTTCTTCCTTTCGTCTCTCTCACGTGACGGAATTTCTCTTCCAACACGGCGTGAGAATTCCACCTCCCTCTCTGCCACCTCACCTTGGCCTCGTCCTCTCTCTCCTCTCTTCGTCTGCCACCCTTCTCATTTCTCGCTTCTCACTATGCATTTCTCTCTCAACCACACGCGTGGAGGAGAGCTCTTTGTGCATGTATTCTTCGCGATCAAGAGAGAGGAGAGAAGGGAGAGGAGACAGAACGAGGGAAATAAAAAATTCCTTTATTTTTGCAGGTTTGATCCGTGCATTGATCAGAGCGGTTTGACCAAGATACTTAAAGGAGAGAGAACATCAAATCAAACGGCTAGAAATGTTTTAGATTAAAATACGTGATATCTCATGATCCTGATGGAGTTAGGGGCTGAAATTTTGTGGGCATGATTGTCATTTTCAAGCTGTACGATTCTATTGGGGCTGATTGAGATTCCAAGACAAAAAAATTAGCGTTATGAATGTTTTCATAGAATGTTTCTAGCATTGGTTAGTCAGAAGGAAAGAAAGCAACGATTGATCATTCTTCATGTGTTGAACACCATTTTCAGTGAGTTTCTTCACTTTTCTGCTCAATCCTCATGTTGTATGTAAGACGCCAAAGTCCTGGCAAAAATATACGGGGTCTTGACGGTATGGTTTTATTAGGGAGCATCCCTGGATTATATTTTCAGGACGAATATTTAGATTAAAACCATGTTCTATCCATCTTTTCTATTTTCTCATCTTTTCATCCACATTTCCACATTTAAAAACCCTAAAAACCACTTTTTCACCATTGATCAAGGGTTTTCAAATCTTCAAAAAGAGTTTGGAAGCGTTTGATCAGTTCATTTCATTTTCGCAAAAATCTTCTTCCTTTCATCGATCATTTTCTCTTTCTAAATCTAAAAATACTAAAAAAATATCTTTTGATTTTAATCTTTTAACCTTCCTCCCTATGGATTCGACTTTGACTCGGCACTGTTCTAATCTATAAATCAGATTTGAAGAGTTGAGTATTGTTTTATATACGTAAATTTGCGCACTCAACAACCGTATTTTTACGCATATCAATGGCCCTTGGACTTTGAGACATCAAAGACATCTTGTGGATAGATGATCGTGTTTTGACTAGAACTTATGAATCCTTAGCCACGAGATCTCCAAAATTTCATAGATTGAATATGACATGAAGTCATCAATAATGATTGAGTTGTAAAGATGAGATCATTTGCCCTTTATATAAGAAGAGATTGACTCAATCAATGAGATGCAATAGGTAATAAAAATATCTAAGAATTTGGTCTCAATGATTTACTTCACACATTAGTGATGACTGGAATGAACTATTAGGGTTTGAGGGTTAACCGTACCCTAAGTCATTATAAAGTTTTAAGAAGATGAAGGAATATACATACATGTATGATGGTGGCTAACATAACTTATTCGTATGATTATTGAAAGCACATGTCAACAAGTCTATAGCAAGTCCAATCTGACTTAAAATTGAAGTAATTTATCATATTTGTGTGTAAGGGTCAAATTGATAAAGAATTAGGGGTATTTTTCTAGATTTTTTTTAATCAATAAAATTTGGATGATGAATTTAAAAAATATATAGATTCATAAAGAGAACTCAAATGGCTTTCCATGACATTAAAAATCACCAAAATTCGATTGAAATTTGAGGAAAAATCAAAGAGAGAATTTAGAGAGAGAAAATTGTTTTCAAAGAAAGAGAAAATGATGAAAAATCATAAAATTACATCAATCTATGATTTAAGATATAAATTTAATGGTAAATGATGTTAGATTAAGGAAATAAGCGATAACTAGTCCAAAACCACAATGAAACTATCTAGTTCAAGGGCTTTTTTCTGGGTAATTTCAATGTGGAAATTTGAAGTCCAAGTGGCAATATCTCACAAAAATTTTGATTATAAATGTTCAATGGAAATGGATCTAGAACCTGGTCCAATCAAGAGATTCAAGGAAGAAGCTATCAAAATGATTCATTCGATCAGATTTTCCAAAAATACACACACCATCAACCATCAAAAGAGAGAATATTTAGGGATAAAATTGGGTGTAACACGAGGAGCCGAATCATTATCTTCAAATCACAGTCATTGATTTGTGATGCATGCTTCACATGATCTACACCTTAGATCACACCACATGTGAGGGGAGTCCACTTGGCACAACAAATCATGGCAATTATAACTCTGTACATCAGCGGTCATCATTCATCAAACATTAAAACCATTCATCTATGAATGAGAATTTAGGATGTACCCTAGGGTTTTAGGTGAAGATCAATGACCGTGATTTGATCCAGAGATAAAATGCTCCATACTGTGCCTCATCACCTAAAAAGAAACAAAATTTATATAGTCTCACATTGGAAAATTAAAGATTTTCATAACTATAGAACTTGAGCTTATTGGGCTTTCATACCATTGGATACATATATAATTAAGACTTAAACTCGCCTTAAGTGGGCTTCACGCAAGTGCCATCTACGTGCTGCATGTCAACTAAAGATGTCGCTATGTGTCACCATGTAGGCATGCACCTCCATGATAGGTACGCCACATCAGCACTTGATGTGGCCCATTTTTTTGCTATTTTTCACAAAAATAGTAATAATATCAAAATAATATCAAAAAATTCTAAAAAATCCTTCAATTTACAAAATTCATATCTTTCAAGGCACAAGTTTTTTAATCCAACTTTTTTCATTATATCTTAAATTCAATAATCTATCATGATACCAATTAATTTTAAAAATCAAAATATAATAAAATAATTTACTCCAAAATTCACTAATTTCACTTATAAAAGAAAAAGTAGATATTTTCAAAGTTTATTTGAAATTTTGTTCCTCTAAATATTTTCATGCAAATCCAAAAAATTCAAAATCTCAAATGAAATGGGGCTAATATCAAAGAATTTCAATGTTTGAAAATTTCAACTGATGAATTGTGTAAAATTAGCCTTAAAATAACATATTTTAATATTTTAGAGATAATTTACATAGAATGATGAATGTGCACTCACAATATGATAAAATGCATTATAAACATAAAAATTGTGCCTATAAATATAGTAGAGTTATGTAATTACAAGTGTATATTGAGTATTATCAATGGAAAGGCTCTATAAGGAAGTTCGTTTACATTCTATATCTCCTAGAGCATATAGTGCAGCTTGTCACTCAACAAGTTGATAACTCAACCTATCGATTGAGGAAACTTGATCTTTGTTTCATTAATTTATATGTTGATATAGTTAACTAATAAAGTTGACCAAAAAGTTGGGTCTATAGAGTTATTAACTAGAGATATATATAGATCTAAAGGGTCACACACATAAGGTTAATGGAGGTTGGTGGATAGACACATAATTTTGAGGGCTTCTATGAATATTTTACAATGTCATAGTCTAGAAAAAGGTAAATAATTACCATACTTAAGAGTTCCTATGCAAGCCTTTTTGGAAACTCTCCTCTTTCTTCTCTTTGACTATTGGTGAAGAGTCTAAAGAGGAGATCTAATCATCCAACATTTATGTGGATTCTGATAGAGGTTGGACACTTTAATAACTTCAACTTCTTTAATGAACTAGATAAATATGGATTTTGATCCATACTGAATGATTGGATCAACTATTTATGTTACTTTAGTCTTTAAATGTTCAATGCAATGCCTTCCATTGCATTCAATGTTTTGATCAAGAGTATCGAAGGTATACTAAGTCTCAGACCCTACCACTAAGAATCTTGTTCTCTTTAAGGATAGATAAGAAATCACTTAATTAAGATAAATTCCATCTAAATAGCCATGGTTTTTATTTCTTATAAATATCACTTTTGATTTCACTTATCATTTATTTAGCAATGATTAGGTTCTCAACAATAGTTTTTATCAACTCAATACCAAGTGGAGTCGACTTGTATTTGTTATTATACTTGATTTTAATTATCATTAGAGTGGATTTAATTTTATTTATAAAGCGTGAACCTGTTTTTTCACTTGAGCTTAAATAATCGTGCACTTAAGCTCATCATGTGACTCAAATGGGTCTTTTTCGGATACATAATATTTGGAATGTGTCATGCTTGCGTGTAAGATTGCTTTGCACATGAGGTTGGGCAATGTCAAAAATAACGATCTAGTGCATCAATGTCCAAAAGGCAACATCTGTGTGGCATAATTTGGAGCACTTAAGGCACATGAAGGCTGCATCAATTGTAGGAGGCTAGGGCTGGAAGGAAATCATCAAAGTCCAAAACCCATGAGCCTTGTTTCTAGCCATTTAAGGTATGCGACTATATTGACTAAGTTGGGCTGTGATGGAGTAATGACTGGCTAATGTTGCTTAAACTTGTAGAGCAGACATACCCTTCCAAGGGGGAGGCATTGCCTCCCCATAATGAATTAGTGATGTTGATGTAGATGTAGATGATGAGGGTTCACACTTGTCCGCCATCTAGGGATGCAAAAATTCTTATGGCGGTTGCATCGACAATGCTAGTGACTTCAAATGCATAAGCAAACACATCAAGCACCAATTGCAAGAGGGCACATTGGTGGCATCCATGACAAATAATGGAAGCCCAAGAAACCCTAGAACTTTAGAGAAAAACCAGTAATGCTTAAATTATGTAAATTGGTAAAGCCTTTGTTGATTGATTGATGTAAAAGACTACAAGCCTATGTGAGCAAAGGAAGAGAAGTGTCACACGTCAGACTAAGGCCCTAATGAGCAAACCCTATTGGGCCATACTCTTACAATGCACTTAATATGACCTGTCAATCTTCCTCATGTTTGATTTTTAATAAAGTTTTAGTATTATTCAAACTATAGAAACAAGTTGGTGAGCGAGTTGAAATTTAGTTGTATCATGATGGTTTTCTCAGCATTGAACTATTTCTTTGGGAGATGATCGAGAATTTTGGATGACCTAAAAATTTTGAAATATTGAACATGTTGATCTAATCTTTTCTCCTATAGCACTTGAACCTTGGAACTGAGAGTTTAAGGATCTAGAAATCCGTTTCCATCTAATTTCAGTATTCAAAATTTCAGTAGACTAAATTAATGGTATTTTAAATCTACTACTAGAGGGGTACAAACTCCCACTTATTCCCCTCGTAAAAGCTTTCCCTTTCCACAAATATTCAGTCAATCTCAAGCCATAGTTTCAGAATGCTTCATGCACTTGGTAATGCTTGATTCAATCCTTTTGTCATGATCCTTCGGACCTCCATCAATCAAGATCATCCAATCTTAATTGAAATTTTTAGAAATTACTAATTTGTGAGAGATTCTTCTAGGTTTTATCATTTGATCGTCATAAAATTCTCTTCAACCAAGATATGCCCACAAGCAAAATCAAGAATTTTGCCTTCTATATCTAACACTTTGAATGTATAGCACCACCAAATCAGATAATGGGGTTAATCACTTATGCTTAGAGTTTTTGCTAGACCATGAAAACGTTAATCACTTGCCAAAATTGAAGAAACTGTTAGCACCCACAATGTAGAACTCAGAATGCACTTATTTGATGACTCATGATCGGCATCAGCGTGACTTACCAGAATTCAATCAGTTGACCTTCCTAAGGTTTCCCCATCTTGTTCCCCATCCTGTCAGAATTTACCTAATCAACTAACTGCCATCACAATTGAATGAACATGATAATTCACGTTTCATTTGCTAGATCCTTTTCATCTTCATTTTTATCAACGTTATCATCACTATCTTCATCACCTTCATCATCATCACCGGCATCATCACCATCATTGTCACTGTCACCATCAGTCCAACATCACCATCATTTTCAGCATCACTGCCATCATTGTTCATCACCATCAGCATAATCATCTTTCTCATCTCGCTGTCATTGTTGTTCTTCAAGACCATCATCATCATCATGTCAACATCTCTCATCATTGCAGTATCACCTGTCCATTATCATGGTGTCATATACAATTTTCTAATTGAGGTTATTTGGCAAGTTTCTACTCTTTACCATTTTCCAAAAAAATCAGTGATAACAACATCAATTGATGGGTTTGCTTTACCAACCATGCCTTGACCTCCGAAACCAAGATCCTTCTTTTAAAAACAATCTAATGGACTCTGAGCACCTATTTGTATTCATCTCCAAAACCATCGCCCTTAATTGGAAGGTTGAAGATAAAATGTCCTTCCAAGATCTTTCACTTTGCACAGGAGGTCTGGTAGAAAGTTCATTCATGTTGATCTTGCTTGGCAATGCAGAGAAGAAACTGATTAATAACTCATTTTCACAAGGATGATGCATGAGTAATCAATGTCATGAACAAAATATTAATACACTTTGTTTTCTCTGTAAAATATTTCTTAAACAATATTAATGTCGTTTTTGGTCTCTCCTCATGTCAGAGCACTGGCGCAACGGGTCATTCTAAGACAATGAAGGAATCATAAAAATTGAATAGCTGTATAAGAATAAACCATTCCATGTACAAATGTACTGGGACAGAAGAAACCTGGACTACCTTTTTCTTCGTAAAAGGTAGAATTTATCATCCCGTTCCAAAGTTAAGCAAGCGTGAGCTTGGGAAGTGCAAGGATAGGTGGCCTCCTGGGAAGAGGGCCACTGCACTCTAGGGTTAAGCCTGCTCAAATTTTGGCATTGCAGGGATGGGTGACTTCCTGGAAGAGGGACACCAGGGGTGAGAAAAACTTCAGGGTTAATGGAGCACAGGCTTGGGCAGCCCAGGGATGGGTGACGTCTTGGGTGGGAAGAAGAGAGTACTCGTACAGGTTGATCATTGATATCAGGTGATCTTCCTTTAAAGATAAAAAAAACTCATCCTGATCTAAACAGTTTTGAAGCCAAAAATCAGTTGATACTCACACTACCTTTTTCTTTGGTAAGGTTCAAGCTTTTACTTGGTGGACTCCCATTGCATCAAAAAAATATAAGTAAAGGAAAAATGTATTGATATACAACACATGAATGACACCATCAGACCATCTAGAAAAGATTTGGCCCTTCCAGATTCAGATGTTGTCACCCTATCATCAAGATGAGAATGAAACGTGGAATTGCAATTGATGTCTATTGACCCAGTTGTGTAACTGGCCTGTGCATAATGGAAACTAACTGATTCTGCAAATATCCACACAAAATCTCTCCCTCACTAGGCATTACATGAAATATGAGAGCAGTAAAATACAAGTCTCACCTGAGATGGTTATTTATAAAAAATGGCCTCATTCAGAGTTCCGCTTTAGATTCAGCGTCCACGAAAGTGCCGTCAGATGACTGGTCAGCCATGGGAGGAGGTGGCGGAGTGGCTTCTACTGCTTCAATGCCTAGAATTCTCTCAGTTACTTGTCTGGCCTCTGCATCAAGATCACTCCACTCTGGAACAATTCTTTTTGCCCCCTGAGAGCAAGAGTGACATAGAGAAGACAAAGCTTGAGTGAGTAAGAGCAGAAAAATATAAATAGACAACAGTGAGAGACAGACAAAGACAGATGAGAGCGAGAAACAGACAGAAAAAAGAGGAGGAAGAGAGGCATGAGCAGGTTAAAGAAAGATGAGAGAGGAGAAACATGTAGACAGAGAGGGGGAAGAAAGAGAGAGATCAAGAGACAGAGAGATAGAGAGGGGGACAGTGACAGACGCATAGTGGAGAGAAAAAGACAGACAGAGCGATAAAGTGGAGAGAGACAGACAGGCAGACAGAGGGAGAAGTAAAGAAAGACAAAGAGAGACAAATACACAGAGAGGGGAGAGGTAGAAGCATTGAACACAAAGAAAAGGACAAATAGAGAGGGGGGGATCGAGAGATAGAGAAGAGGGGGACAATGACAGAAACAGAGTGGAGAAAGAAAGACAGAGTGACGAGAGGACATATAAATATATATATATATATATCTATCTATCTATATATATAGAGAGAGAGAGAGAGAGAGAGAGAGAGAGAGAGGAAAGGAGAGAAGAGAAAGAGGGAGAGGCAGATATTGACAAACACAGAGAGGGGAAAAGAGAGGGGAGAGAGAAAGAGTAAGATAGTGGAGAGAAAGTTAAACAGGCAGAGAGATAGAGAGAGAGAGAGAAGATTCAGATAGAAACAGAGACAGGTACAGAGTCAAGACATCTAGAGAGAGACAGGCAAGCAGGCCGACAGACAGAAACAGGCAGAGACAAAGAGGAGGGAGTGCCAGACAGATATCCAGGGGAATGAGATGGAGATAAACAAACAAAGAAAAACAGGAGTCGGAGAGCTAAAGAAATACAGGATAGATAAAGAGAGAAATACAGAAACAGACAGAAAGAGAGGAGAAATAATTAGAGAAAGACAGACAAATACAGAGAAAGGGGGGGAGAGACAGATAGGACTAGATAATTTTCCTAAGGCTTTCATTTGTCGACTAAATCTGCATATGAGACATCTTACCCGGAGTTTAGGCTCCTTCGTCATAGGATTATTGCAGAGGTCTATTGTCTTTGCCCTTGATTTTGTTGCATTTCCACACCATGACTCGCACCAGAGCCATTCTTGAGGGAGGGAGAATATGGGCACCGTGTGCTGGGCGTAATTGGGCAGATCCTGCAGAAGGGTCATGCACAGCACCATTTAGGTCCATTCTCTCATTCTCTCTTTGACTTATTTTACATGAGACATTAAAAAATTTGAGTATCAAAAAAACCTGATCTAGATTGGAGAGACTGTTTGGATCCTTGCTCAGGGTTTCATAAAATATCCTTAAATTATCTCCTGCCGCAGTTTGTCTAAACTTCACCAAATCAACAACGTACAGTGCACTGCAGGAGAAAAGAGACAGAATCAGAGCTGTTGGAGCAGACCCAAAACAGGACAGTGCTAGCAGTTACCTGATATGGTAAGGTTTCCCACGTAGATGATCCTTCCAGAAACCCTATTTCATTAAAAGAAAGAAAACCCCATGGAATGAGAGATAGAAAAGCTATAACAGTGCAAGACGAAAGAGAGAGAAAATTCACTTGTCTCCAGAATCGATATCCATCCATATCCTTATTGTTGTCACAGAATGGTGTATATGCCAGCGGTTTCCCTTTAATGTTCATGTCATAAAGCTCGCCCATATCAGCCCTCACAATCTGATCTGCATCTACGAAGATAACCTGGAAAGTAACAAACATGATAATAATATTATAAAATTATGAAACGACCCAGAATTTCAGGTATTGGCACGTTGAGATACTTTTTCCAAGGAAAGTGGAAAGATAACGTCAAGGAATAAGATTTTATAAGCCCAGATAATCCGCTGCTTCTCTGTTTGTTTATGAAGCCAGGTGGGCCATTTGTAAGTGATTAGTTCATACTCAAATCCGTATTCTCTTGCCATATGAGGGATCACATCCTGTCAAAAAATCAAAGGGAGATTTTGAATGTCAGATATGTTCAATGCTGCAGATATTCTTTCAGGAATACCTTGAACTGGGGAGAGAGGTAGTTCTTTATGAACCAGAACTTTGCTGGTCGTTGAGTGTTCTTCAGGACGCTAAGTATCATAATCTTGAGGAAACGCTCATAACTGTGAAAAAAATGGACCAAGGAAATGAGTGATAAAATGTACGGGCAGTTATAAAAGAGTACTTTGGGGAAGTCAACTAACAGGTGGCCAGATGCAACTGAAAATATATTGATTGTTTTTCCACGCCTTTCTGTTCTGATGTGATTCTGCTGCAAGAAGATTTGTACAGTCATGTCAAAATTGCAAGCCAGTGGGAAGGAAAACTTCGCGTACCAACAAATACCATGTCACATCTTTAGGACAAGGAAACAGTAGAAGACAGAAAATCAGGGATGCATGCAAAAGAGAAACAGCAACGAGACACCCATATACATCATATTATATATTCCCAAAATTATTTAACAACTCAGAGTAGACAACTGTAGCAAAAACAAATACCTGAGGAGTGTTGTCTTTCTTATTTGCCTGTCCATGCCCCCCAACAAAACCAGATGCCCATTTCAAGAAGTTGGTATTCCAGCTATTACTATCCTCCTAAAATTAAACATAAGTAAATTTACTAAGGGTATTAGAGCACCCATTTGAGAAAGAATGCGGGTCTTTGACCTTCCTCTCATCATCAACAAGTTTTTCATCCGTAGAAGGCGCTAACAAGTCTTCACGTTCCTTCCCCTTCTTCTTCACAACTTCTAAACGCACTAGCTTGCCCCTCAGATCATCTATGGTGATGAGCTTCAGCTGAGGAGTTCCTTGAATTTTATCACCAATTTCCTTAAGAATATAGAGATCAGCACTTCTTCCAGGAGCAAGTTGCAAGTACCATACTCCTGGAGAAACCTTCATCTGCCAGTATCCAAGGTTTGCCATAACAATAGTATCCACCAAATGTGGCATTTTTTTTGTTCCAAGAATCAACTGGAGTCCTCTAGGAGGTTCATGCCCTTTTTCAGAACAGTGCCCTGAAAAATTTTAGGTACAGGGTTCATTAAGATTCTTTTAATTTTAAGAAAAATTAAGTTTATGTACCTGTTAAGATAAGGGATTCCAGTTGGAAGACGGCTTTTAGTGTCCTCTCATTGCCAAGATTTTCAAGCAGAATATTATCCAGGTCATGCCTAAAAGAATCACAGATCAGAAGGACTCTTAAAACTATGAGGAACTGAATTCGGGTGAGAGAAACTCACATAGCAATCACTGGTTCAACTAGCCATGGTTCCGGAACATCAAGATTCATGGTGAGAGTTTTGGAAAGTGGCATGTTTGAAAAGAAAGCTCTTGGACCATTTATCGAGTAATCAGTAGAGCTGAAGTCATCCTAGAGAGAAATAATGGTTCACCACATAATTTTAACTAAAATAAAAGAAAAAAAAAGGTTTCTGTCTGAAAGGTTATTAACACCAACCAGCGATGGAACCACGTATCTGTAGTAGTTTTTCAGCGGAAGGTCAGCGAGAGAACTCTGTACATTAAAAGATCAGTGATGGTATTAACTTATCAAAGCATTCAAATGACTACTTTCACCCAATGTTGGCCAACAATTAGTCATCATTTGAGAGTAACATCAACAAAAGTTTCCAATACAATAGAATGAATCAAAGGACGAATAAGATAAAATAATGATCAAAACTTTCAGCCTTATGAGTCGTGAACCCAAAGCAATACATTTCTTTTAAGTACATATATGAAAATAAAATAGAACCCGGACCATAATTAATTCCTCTTTTGAATGCATGAATGCCGAAATAATTTATACACTTTGAAGTAATTGGGAAGCTCACCACTGGGGTTAAAACAATTCTCATACTGGGATGAATATATTTCTGGAGTTCGAAAAGTAGAGGAGAAAGTTTTTGGCCTGCTTGACTTAATGGGTCAATGACTGCATCAATGTGAATGCAAGAATCTCTATTATCCAGGATAATCGCACTGAAAATAAGTAAACAAATAAAATAACGTCAGGGGAGCAAATAGGTTCAGTTAAAGAAAAAAAATCAGTGGAACTCCTATGATGATGTACCATACTACAGTCGTTGATGGATATCCATTTGATGGTGTCACAAATATTGTGCTATTAATGGTCATAAATCTTAAATTGGCAGAATATGTTCAAAACCGAATGTGTTATAGTTTATGATATTCCTGTGAACCATGGAAAACATTTATGTTGAACTAAAGATTTTACAAGTGCATAGATGCAACCTGATTAGGCCTGAGATGTTTAACTCATTTCTCTCTCTTTCTCCCTCTAAATCTGCCAAACTTTTTCAGATTTAGGGTTCAGAAATACCATTACAAATTCATCAGGGAAATGCCAAATCCAGCATCACAAAAGTTAACCAAGTTATGTTCAATATGAAATCCATATAAATTGTTATAAAGAGGGTGAATCGGAAAATCCACTAATTGAATCTGAAAGAATTAATTTGGATAAGAATTACCTGTATTCCGAATTTAAAATTTCGAAGCGAGCTGATTCAGAACTTCTTTCCCGGGCAGACAACAATGATGAAACCGCCATGATAATATCACTCATAAACTTACTGCAATGTTTTTCACAATGAATGTTAGACAAACAAATAATGCATGATTTGGGCAAAAACAAATTAATTAATTTGATAAATGTAAAATGAGAGTTAATTTTCACTGATAGAAAGTAAATGCTAGCATCATAAGAGTGAGGAAGTCACCTGGTCAACTCATCAGGGTTAACCCCGGGCCATTCCACTTCTTCAATAACATTTAGGATGTATTTTATCCTCTTCTGTAACTCGACAGATTCTAGAAGATCAAAATCATCACTGAGGAAACTATCCCCTGTTGCAGGAAGTGTAACCTACACGAGAACCCTAAAAACTAAGTTCAAGATTTCATAAAACATTGCAAATTTACAAAGATGAATATGATGGCATAGCGACATTCAATTTTTAAAAATTTCATGAAAAAATTATTACTTACCCGGCCATTAGTAACAATTGCATTACCTCCAACGCCAACACTGAGTTGCCAAAACAAGAATTTGTGTACCTGAATGCAACCCATTGAAATCATCCAGTTAAATGAAACCATGAAATCCAAGAAACAGGCAGGAAGATTAAAACTTTGAAGCATGGTCTGATCATAAATTATCTATACCCACCTTTTGTAAGTAGTATCTAGAAGTCTCAGAAGAGATTCTAGATAACCCAAGTTTGAAATCTTCAGAGGCCAAGTCATTTGCCCTAGCAAGTTCATAAACCCTTTCATTGAAAGATTGGAAGACTTTCGGAATCTCGTATAAGTTCCCCATAAAGAGAACAAAGCTGATCCAAGAAAATCAAAATTTTCTCCTTCTGGCTGATGTCAAAATAGAAGATTGATTACATCAGCTACAGAAAGAATAAACAAACCGAAAATTGATGGGAAAAAAAACAACCTGTGCAAAGTCACGGTTACGTTGAAGATTTCTGAGAAAGCCAAAGCATGAGCAGGGGAATCATTACCAAAATTAAAAAGAACACCAATGCGAGCTTTGTCTGATCCCTTTTTCTGAAAAAATTAATTTCTTGATTTAAATTTAACAAATTAGAAACCCTGTTTCTTTTAAATGGAAATTAGAAGCCCTATTGTCTTTAGGTCTTAAAAAATATACCAGATATTGGATTCCTTGTTGAAGCAATTCAACCCCTTTCCTTGTTGAAATATTCACAATAAGAATATGAGTGACGGGCTTCACATTATCAACAGCTGAAAGGTATCTATTAAAGTCAGTGAAAATGGAAATTTTATATAAAGCAGTAAGGAAGAGTCAAGAATTTTCAAATGACGCTTACTGCCAGAAGAATGCAAATATGTGATATCGTTCAAGATGGAGGCGCTTCCTGTACTTGAGGAAGATACGGGAACAAACTTTGGTGAACCCTCACTTTCTCCAGTAATCTACAAGCCACATCACACAAGATCTAGAACTACATATGAAAATAAGAGGAAGAGAATCACTGTATTTGATGGGAACTAACCAAAGGGGTTATATCGACGAATCCCACTCTCAGTAAGGAATTTATCCAACACATCTGTATTTGAACTTATTTGCGCAAAGTAAACTTGTTCTTGGATTCTTGTAAGTTCTTCATTCATTGCATTCATGGCAGATTCCTAAAAAACGCCAACTGTTAAATTTGAAGTAGGTAAAGGGATGGAGAGGATCAGGAGGCAAGGCGATGGAAGGAGCCCACCGCCCTGGGCGCAAGTTAGGGTAAACAGAAAGCTCATTCAATATAATAGAGAAAATGCCTCAAAGAGGCTTACAAGGAAAATACTAAAATAACATGAAAGTTTTTTTTTATGAAAAAAACCAGAACTGATTCACTAACATTAGTAAAGATACTCTGATATGTCCTTGATTTAGAAGCTTCAATGAATTGCCACAAGAAACAGTTTCAAGACGGTATCAAGATCACCACTCTATCAACTCTTTTTCAATAGAGTAAGTACACATAGGAAAAAAAATGAGAATTACAGGAGACCGATGGGGGAGAAGCTACTCTCCCAGTTTCACACTCCAGAAAATCCTCAATCGTCCTCTCATTTACTGCCAGCCAGGCCTCTTATTATAGACCCAAATAGTTACTACCTTCTTTAATTGGTGGTTACACTTCTAGCTCCAGTCTTCCCTTCCAGTCACATGGCTTAGCACGTTGCAGTAATTTTTAGGAACTGCTAAGGTCTTCCCTGGGCCTGCTGTCAGCAGTTATCACAACGCTGTCAGGGTTTTTCATTTTTTACCCTTCCCTACATAGGTGATGAGATGGATCATATCATACTCTAACTTCTAACACCCCCCCTCAAGCTGAATAGTGGAGGTCTTCACTTTCAGTTTGCCTTGGTGCTGATATGGTGCTCATTGGCACACCCTTAAAACCCTCTTGGAGCTAATCTGCTCTTCTCCAATGCTAATACTGCAGTCAACACCACGGTCGCAAAAAGCAGTCCCTACTGAGGCCAAACTCGTGAATAATCAATGCTGAGACCCGCAATAAAATAGCCTTAAGGTGTCGAATGCAGCCAGAATAAAATACAATGCCTCCTTAAAGACTAAACTGTGGACATTTAGATTTCTGCATCACCACAATTAGGTCTCGATACTGACCAGGATCGCCATGAAATGACATTTTCCCTCATGAAAGGATGTCAAAAAACGGGAGAAGAAGCCAAGAAGATATCAACAGAAGGTTTGTCACAAAGGCCAGATGCCAGAAAGTCGAGGCACATAGTAAGGTCTGGACAGAGACAAAAACAGAAGGGGAATGCAAGAGAGCAAAAATATATATTTTTTTTTTATGAAAAGGGAGAGGGGCACTCCGTAAACAGTGCCCCCTTTGCCATTAAAGCAATGACCGAGGATACAGATCATAGGCTACAAGGGTCCAATAGTCGAGGGAGCCTAGACCACCTCGGTGCCAAAAAGACGCAAACCCCCTAGCGTTGTGATGCAAGAGAGCAATAATGAATAAGGAGACCAAATATAAGGCTTGCCGTCTTGAAGGAGACAAAGTGGGATCAAGGAGACAAGGTGCAGAAGTGCTGGTATTGCATGGCCACTGGCAAGGAGGTTGGCAGTAGAAAGACCAGCAATGGGGGTTGAAAAAGGCAGAGAGCTTCGAGGGATGCAGGCACCGGTGAGGTTGATAGGCTAACAATGCTGAGAACGGAGGCAAGAGAATGTGGCAATGGCAGAAAAGGTGCTACCAGCTATATGGTTGGTGGAAGATGGCTGCGAAGGCCACTGACAACTAGCAGCAGCAGGAGGGCTGCAAAACCACATGAACGTGATCTCTTCCCCTCCATTCTCTTCTCTGAAACCCAACACAGACATAACCTTCACTGAGGAAGAGAAGGGGATAGAGAACAAGCCAAGAAGCAAGAAGTAAGGGAGGCCAGCACCCAGAGCAGCAGAAATGAAGGGGCTGACAACATGACAGTAGACAGATAAATGTCAGTGACAAAATGCCACAGATATTGGCAACAGAATGCTGGAAAGGTTCACAACAGAACACCCTGATATGTTGGTAGCAGAATGCTGAAGGAGTTGGCAATGGAAGGCTGGAGGCATCGGCAAGGGAACTTCAGAGAATGCAGCATTGAAATGCTGCAAATGATCGGCAAATGAGGGCCGAAGATGTCAATGATGGAATGGCCCAAATGTTGGCCATGAAAAGAGACAGATGTCAGCAACAAAATGCTGCAAATGTTGGCAACAGAATGCGGCAGCAAGTGGCAAGGAGGCCGAAAAGGGGAGACCAGTGAGGCCATGGTCTGGGAGACAGCAGGGGAGGCCTAGCAGCAGATCTGGCAAATCAACGCAGAAAGGCCCAGTAGTAGAAGTCACTATTGGTGAATGGCAGGAGATTACCAAGAGGCAGCAGGGCCTCCATCAGCAAGATACCAATGGCAGGACTCCCTAGGCCACAGGGAACAGAAGCCGGATAGGAGCAAAGCCAGAAATAGGGTTGCCCGGACTTAGCAGACGGGAATGCAGGACACAGCAGATAGTATACCCCTCCTGATGGTGTTGCTGGCAGGGAAGAGCAGCAAGAGGCAGAAGACGAAATGGCACCAGACAGGCAGTGGAGGGGCCAGTGCCAACTGGCCTGGGCAGCAGGGTGGCAAGGAATGCAGAGCTGCCAGCAGGTAGGCAAGGTCGCCGGCGGGGCAGAATTGCGTGAGCTTACCTCGACATGACCTCAACACATTGAACTTCTGTGCCAGTAAGTTTGTCATGCGCCCAAAGTTGCAGCTTCAGAATGGGCTTTAGGCTGCTGAGCGCCAGGAAGAGATGAGAGAAACTTTGGCAGCATGGTGCTAAGCATCAGAAGAAGAGCCTGAAGTCTCTCGAAAAATACATGCAGCGATGAGCATAAAGTCGCGCTCAGATGAAAGCAAGTAGATGCTGTTGTTGAGCAGTTTCCTGTGCACGTGATGGCAATCAGGTAGCAGAGTGGCACGGAGGAGAGAAATTGCATGCAGTGGAGGAGCCTGATGCCACCCCAGAGGAATCATCACGCAGAGTAACCTCGTCCCAGAAGAATCCCCACAAAGAGATGTGTGCCGAAGAATTGTACAGAAAATCTGCGGGTAGCAGCGGTGAAGTCAACTTGACCGCAGAAATTGCTGCCTCATTATCCATCGCACACTGCCCAAAATGGTGCACTAAAAAGTCAACTGCGCCGAAATCACATGCAGAAGATTGCCAGAGAGAGTCAACAGAAATCATGCACAGAGTCCATGTGCGAAAAGACAAGCACACCATGAGAATTCAGCGCCGCTCACTGGAAGAATCAAGCGCAAAGTGAAGAATCACCCCGAAGAACTTACCCATGAAATTTGGGATTCCTGAAAATTTCAAGATTCGCCGGAGGATAGCAAGACACTGGATGATATATGAGCCCTAGGAATGCAAAGGCTTGATACCATTTTTTTAAGTACAGGCTTGATACCATGTTAAATTGAAGAAGGTTAAGATATGGAGAGGATTGGGAGGCAGGGTGATGGGAGGAGCCCACCACCCAGGGATCAAGTTAGTGCAACAGAAAGCTCATTCAATATAATAGAGATAATGCTCACATATAATGAATGTGAGCATGACTGAAGTTTTTGGACAAAGCCAAAAAATAATAATTAAAAGTAAGTTTCGAATGAAGAAACACAAACCTCAGATGCTTCAAACACCAGACCATTCATCAGCAGGCAACACTCACGTTTAGATAATCCAAGTTGGAAGACAAAATGGGAGCTTTCCTTGGCCTCCTTCATGAAGATTAAATCTTTTTGAAGTTCACTCAAAACATCATTTGGATTAGTTTTGGCATTTGATCTGCAGAAAATTAGTCATTGAATTTAGGGAGTATAATAATGATTAGAACTCGAAATCACAAGCCTCAAGCTTGGTTTAAGGGAGGAGAAAAGGCATACGTTGAATAAATCAGCCTTTACACTTACAAGTCGAATATCACAGGGATGAAAAACACGTCATATATTTTCATCGTCAAATTGAATAACTAATCATAACTTTCAAAAGCAAAAGGTAAGAGATCAGAATAACTTACCTGAGGAATTCAATAAACAATTCTTCAACATTATCCACTAGAAGACCTTCTTTGTGAGAATCCATGGAGCCACTCCCCAACTTGTTTATCTAGGGGCAATCAATTAATGTAAAGACTGACTAATAACAATCACGGATCAATTTCTTCATTGGGATACAGATAAGACAAGAAGAAAAAAATGTTTTGTGAAATGATGGAGAGGAGCGAAACAGAAGCAGAAAAGCTGGTATGTGGTAACAAAAAATGTATTTCAAACCAAACTCAAGTACTTAATATTTCCAAAATGGAACAATGATTAGGAAATTTCCCAGCTTATACATGTTAATATCCGTCCATTCATGTTTTTTAAATCTTCTATTGATACATTTCCTATACTGGGTCCACATTAAATTAAATTCGGGTATGAACATCTTGATAGCAGAACCAGGTGATCCTTGTAACCAATGAGGTATCTTAAAGAATAAAAACACATAAGAGAAAACCAACTGAGATTAAAATAAGGAAAGACATACACTGGACAGAAACGTAAAGGCTGAATGAGCACCATAGGTCCCTTTTATGTACAAGAAAAGACGTATTATCTGAAAAGAAACGCTAATTAAGAAACAATCAAATGTGACAAACATCTTAACTAAAATAAGACATCTACATTCATTGTAAAAACTTGGTTATTCATGTCTGACAACACATAATATACCATCCATATGTTTGAAAATGTAAGATTACCATCTCAAAAGGAAAATTTTCTTTTTATCATAAAGAAAATTGAACACTAGTTATCTCTGTCAGTCATATAACTGTGAACAGGATAATAAACTACCCTGTCAGTATGTAATATACCATCTGCAAAGTAAAAAATGTAGAATATCATCTCCAAAAGAAACTTCATTTTTTTCATACAAACAAATAGAATAGTTTTGTCCACAAGAAACAAAGAGAATTATTTTAGACCATCGCAACTTATTTGCTCTGTAAGCAAAATTTTAATCTGACTAATTTACATCCACTTCCAATCGTAGAGCAACTAATCGTGCATTATCCAGCACAAGTATCTCATATTTGGGCAAAAGATGTCATGGAAATATATTACCAAGGTAGACACATCATCTCCAGAATCATAGCAAGAATTTGCAGAAGAATCAATTCCACCACCATTTTCTTGGATACACTTGATCATTTTTGAAGAGTATAACAAAATTCCGAACCGTATAGGGATACTTTCACCATACATGGAGAGAATGGCCTCAACAGACTGCAAAAAGATATCAAAACTTCTCCAAATTTTAGTCACTTAAATAAAAAATGAATTCAGACTGTATACGGTGGACACCAGAGAGGCAGCAGCTAACAGTCTCAGTAAATCTATGAGAACAAAACTTACGTCAGAGCCACAAACTGTTGCAGGATCGAACACATAAACACCAGTGAACAAATTCTTCCGAATGTAACGAAGTTGACCAGGGAAAACTGGCATGAGAATCTACAAAGAACAATGAAATCAAATTAAAGATTATAAAGTATTTTTGAAACTGGCAGAGAGAGTTATTTGTGAAAACTAAATGAACAACACCTCGTTAATGTTGCTTCTCCATCGTCTGTACATGGCATCCTCCTCAAGATTATTGAGGTAGTGGACATGAATTGACCGGAAATCAATACGAAGTGAATGGCTTTCAGAAGACGGTTGAGATGACAACAGTTTTCTGATGGCACTTGGAGGAATCTGATAAATCAAAGACATCATACATCGGCAATGAACTAGTGAGTCAGATAAAAAAAGGAATTCAAATAAAAATCAGGAACAGAACAGAAAATGAACACCCAACCGTGCTTTCACGAGAATTAGCAAACTGAGAAGCAAAGTTGAGGAAAATACTACGACCAAATTTGATTCAAAACTGATTAATGTCAAGCTCCATAATGGAAAACCCACACTGAGACACAGGAGGAGGTAGAAGGAGATAGAAGAGCTCAACTGTCTATTTTAAGGGCCGAAATGCCCCAAGAGTTTATACAAAGTCCTCAGGGGCAAAAACGTAAGTAAGAGACAAAGATAGAGAGCGAGAGAGTGGGAGTTCTATCCAATAACAAAAACTCTTTGTCCCTATGTGCTGCACATGATGACTGTGTATATAAACAGCCTCCTGCCTCTGTTTGTGAATGCAGAAGTAATGATGCAGTGAATTGGTTACCTCTCCCTCTCTTTCTTCGTGTTAATTGTTCCCATACTCCCTCTGTACAGTCTCCCTTACTCTCCTCCCATCTCACAATTCAACTCATCCTCCTTTTACTACTCTCCCCTTTGAATCTTTCGATTTTTTTTCTCCTTCCCTGCTATGATTCTCTTCCCCATCTGCCTTACGTCTATCCTCTTGCCTATACCTTACCTCACTCCAGAGTTCCTCTTCCCTCCAATCCCTCTATCTATACCCTCCATCCCATTCCTGTGACCCTCTAGACCTCCTCTGACATAAAATTTTCATCTACTGGCACTAGGCAGTACAGATGTTATACATGGCACCACAATGATTGGTGACACCACAATGTTTGGAGACAATCTTCTTTTGAATGTTCAATTCAACGTCTTCAACTGTGTTTAATGTTTTGATTGAAATTTTGAAGGCTTATCGAGCCTTAGATCCTTGCAGGGTAGACAGGAGCCATTGTGTAAATCAAGCTCTTTGACTAAGAGGTAACCATGGGCAGAGTAAAAATACAGAAGCTTTTGCTCACTTTTCCAGCTGATAGAGAAATTTGTTGCGAGTAAACCAAGTGAGTACAATTCCATAAAATATTGGGGAAATAAAACACTAACAAGGACCTTAATATACCAGAGACCATCAAACGAGCCACAAGGTGGGGGGAGTGGGAAGGTAAAACCTTCTCTGTCTGATGGCCATATGCCAAAATAAGAGGGCGATTTGACAAGAAGCAGGCAGCCATCCAAGTGTGCAGACTTATTGGGAGACAGAAAATCCTGGTAAGGATTTTGGCCAACTCATAGGGAGACAGAAGTTAGCATTTAATGTGACCATTGGACATAGAATGAACCTTTATAAATTTACCTCTAGAAAACTAAATGAACACTCTTCCTTTTTCTCTTAAAAGCCTACTACTGTTCTGTGGTCCTATTGCTGTTCTGCTGTCTATCTCTCTCTCCCTCTCTCTCAATTACTCACTATTGAAGTGGAACGACTGTACCTCCTGTTCAACAGCTGCTTCAACAGAGGGAGTTGTTCATGAAGTGGAAGGATTTGAGTCATGCAGGTGTAGAAGGATGTAAAGGGGGAGGGGTCAAGTGCAACCAATCTTGTACATATGATGTGTATATTTACTGTTATCGGGTTGATCACCAATCTCAGAAGAGCTTCCTTTTCTTATTTACACTAAAGAAGAAAAACAAACAAGACTAATGACTGAGAATTCATACATTAAAATACAAAATAAAATTCCAAACGAAAGGAAAAATGGCTAAAGCAACAACAGAGCTCTCATGAATCACTCCAAAACTAGATGTATACCTGAAGTTTCAAAAAGTTGTCGGCCAATACAAGCTCTGTATGAACTAGATCCAACAGTCTAGAAGTCCAAGAAAAAAGTTAAAAGATATCCTCCAAAAAATTGTGCAAGTACATTTCATCATATCAAATAGGAAGGAAATATCTAAAATAGTACATCAAAAGAACATTAAAAAATGTCACAGAGTTGCTTGTTCAGGCAAAGACTTAATGTTAAGAACACATATTCGACTAGACTTTCATTCATGATTCAAATAAAAGCAAGAAAAGGAAAGTTATCCTCCATAACTAATAAAAGGCCAAATCAATGATGGACAGCATTGATTTGGAAGAACAATTAAGTATCAATAAACTTAAGTTTTGGAAGAAAAATAGGGTATCGCATCTGAAAAAATGAGAGGACCCAAGCATAGGGCTTGAAACTGCGAGATAGGCTGTGGGATGTCCTTATCCCACTATGACAGGCCTGGCTTTTCCCCTTTTCACATCGTGGTCTCCCCACTTTAGTTGTCCCAGGGGGTATTCAAGGCCTACAGTTCCTTGGGTCGGCCATGTTTAAGGCCCATTTTTACTCCTTTCTCAAAGAGCCACCTTGTCTTCAGAAGGGGGAGGGGGGAGGAAGGAGGCAATGGTGGCAAAGGTGAAGGCACTAGTGGGGATGATGAGGTCGCAGAAAAAAGATAATGGCAGAGACAAGAGCAATGGGGAAAGTAATAGCACGTGACTACCAAACATTGGATGGCAGCTTCTCCATGAGACTCCAACCCACCTCCCCAAGAGCTGAGTGAGGAACCGACATTGCTGATGTAATTGCCTCCTTAATGCACCTCCACTGCACGTCCTCAAGCTCACGTCAGCCGCTTGAATGTCTCTGGAACTGGACTTGCCTTTATGTGTCAACTATGACTCCTTGAGTTCTTATGGCAGCTCCAGGCGCGCCTCAGACACAGCTCCTAAAGCTCTCGGTGGTGCCCCAATGTCATCAACATTATCTCCCTTGCAAAACTTTTCAATGCATCTCTTGTAGAGTTCTTGGTAGCAGCTTGACACTCTAGCACGCCACTCTTTCTTTTCTCCTATCCCTAAGAGCCATCTTACCCTCAAGGTGGGACTGTAATGGAGGTGATGACGAGAGTAATTTTATTTTTTTTGAAAAGAGGGAGGGAAAACACCCAAAATGATGTCCCCTGGTGTCATTGATATAATGACGTAAGGATACAGGTCAAGCATTACAAGGGTAGAAGTTGTGAAGGGCTTGCGCCTCCTCTATTCCATGAGTAAAATAAACCCCCCCCCGGCGTGTTGAATGGCATCGCCGGAGGGAGTTACGCCCTTGAAGATGACCTCATTCCTGTGGATCCAAATTGTCCATAAGGTGGCAAAAACTCGCCTCCACACCGTCTCCCGTCTGAGTGAGCTGTCTATGAAAGAGCTCCAAAATTCTTCGTCTGAAGATGTCATGAGACGAGCAACCCCCGCGGTCCGCCATGCTTCCTAGACCATCGGGCACGTGAAAAACAGGTGGGAGCAGTCCTCTACCTCTCCATCACACAGGGGGCAATTCACGGCAGCTCCCGGAACCAGGCAGTGGCGCATGGCTCTTGTCATCAGACGGCGACGTACGAGTAGCCAGCCGAAAATACGGATCTTCAACGAGAGTCGTGGCTTCCATATCATCTGGCATCGCCGGACGAGAGAAGTAGGAGGCGGTATACCACCCCAGCCGAAAAACTTGAGTGGCGCCATCTCCAGGCATCTTTAATCTCCTCAGTCAGTCTTAGGTTGTCAAGGCGAACCTGCAAGGACACAAACTCAGCCAACCTCTGGTCAGACAACATCTGGGGTAGGATCGGGGTCTAGGCGCCGGTCCACATTGACCGGACGGTGGCGGCTGTATCTTGTGCTAGTGCGTAGAGGCGGGGGAAAACGGCGCACAATTGTCCATGCCCGAACCAGTCATCTTCCCAAAAACGAAAGAGTACCCCATCTCCCTGCTGCGGCCTACAAAGAGGTCGGATAAGCAGGAAAATCCCCTAAAGGCTCGCAACAAAAGGGGAATCTCCGCGTCGCGGGTTCGTCCATATGCTCCAATCGAGAGAGTGCCCGTATTTTTCACGGAGAAGCGTAGACACCATGTTGAGCCAGAGTCTCGAGAGTGATGATGAGAGTGATTTTTTTTTTGAAAGAAAGACAGAGAGCCACCCGATAATCGGTGGCCCCCCGTTATCATTGAAGAAATGACCGATAATATAGGTCAGTTACAGCATGGGGGCTATCCCCGAATGGAGTATGCCACCAAGATGCCAGGATTGTGCAATCCACCTCGCATCATGTTGTACCGCGTCGGTGGAGGGGAGTCGACCCTTGAAGATGATCTCGTTCCGGTGGAGCCATATCTCCCATAAAGTGGCGAAAATGGTCTTCCACTCTGCCACCCGCCGAAAAGGCCCCTGAGATCGAGCGCCAAAAAGCAGCCGCCGACGTGGCGTCGATTCCTCCCAAAGCCGCTGCGGTCCACACAGGCTGGACCAGTGGGCACTCAAAAAATAGATGAGTGCAGTCTTCAGTTGCACCGGAGCACATGACGCAGCCGACATCTGCTTCCGGCACATAGCGCTGCCGCAGGGATCGCATCATCTGGCGGCCCCGGATGAGAAGCCATCCGAATATCTTGATCTTCAGCGGAATACGATGCCTCCAAAGCAGACAGCACCGACGCACCACGTCCGGGTCCTCCGTAGGCTTTGTGGCTAAAAGCAGTCTATATTATCGGGTGGTGAACCTCGATCCCTCCACTCCCATGCGTCCCCGCACCGCCGCATCAAGCCGAAAGTGAGCCAGCGTCGTCTGCATCCTGAGAAGATCCCCGAGCCACTGTTCCAACATGGCATCAGGGAGAGATGGGCACCACGCGTTGCACCACGCCTGTTGCACCGTGGCCTCCGGGGCAACGGAGAGGCCATAAAGCCGGGGGAAAGCGTCCCGCAAAGGTCCCAAGCCGGACCAGTCGTCACTCCAAATTCTGAAGTTCGCCCCATCCCCGAGCTTTGCTTGGAACATCCTCTGGGCCTGGGAAAAAACCAGTCTCAGGCCCTTGTAAAACCCTGACTCACCCCGCCAGTGCTCGGATCGTTGGCCCCAGTCCAGCACTCTCCCGTAGCTGTCCATCAAAACCCGGGTGGCCGTGTCCGATGGAGCTTGCATCAATCTGCGGACCCACTTCATAAGCAGAGCCGTGTGGGTGATGAGAGTGATGCATGCCGGGTGGGTGTCATGTCGAGCCAGAGTCTGTATGCCAGACTGAACCAGTGCCAGCCAGACCTGCTCATGATAGCCCCCTCCCCACTTTTATTGGAGGCCTGCTTGATTGGGATAGGCTGGGCCTTGGGTACAGCAGGCACGAGCAAGCCTGCCTGCCAGCTCTTAATGTCCTTTTTCCCTCCTTTCCTTTCCTTTCTCTTCCTTTTCTCTTTCCTCTGGCAGGCCAGGCTGCACACCTGCCAGCAATAGAGACCCTTTCTCTCTATTGTTTTAGCTGGCAGTCTGGGCAGACTGATAGGTCTGGTCTGGTCTTTATTTTTTTCACTGGCAAGCTGTGGCCATTGGTGGGCCTGAGAGTAAAGAACACCCCTCCCTCTGACCCTAAAAGTAGGGTTTCAAGATTAATAGTGGTGCGGTGGCAAGATAACCATGAGGCAGACAAGCCATGGTAGTGGCATGTACTGGAGGCAGTGGTGGGAGCTGACAGCAGATTGGCATGAAAAACCAACTCAGGTGGGTTCTGGAGACTGCTTCACTGCTGGCAGTGGCCATGCTGTTGCAAAATGGGATAGTGGCCAGCAGTTTGATGGGAGCACATAGGAATTGAGGTGGCCATCAATGACAGATCTGGCACAAGGCAGCAACTGCATTGAGAGCAGAGATGCAGTGGAGATGGTGAAAGCATTGGGAGCCACCGTCCCTGGAAGATCCAGGCCATAGCAACTCCCCAGAAGGCTTCTTCTGAAGATGGATTTTGCAAAAACCAAAGGAAGAGAGTGGGAACCACTCTTAAAGGTGGGTTCAAGGGGACTCGGAGCACCATCACAAGGCAAAGGGTCCTGGTTCCACTACTCCACGATCTCACTTCATCTCAGGATCATAATCATACGCAACCTGAATTATTGCTCAGAGAAACCTATTGGTTACATTGATTCAAATCCATACTCTTGAATATTGAATCGGGAATTTATCAGAATGACTTATTTCAAAACAGGTTACATAATAATCCAAATGAGTTAAGTACTAGCAAGCCCATGATGAAGATCATTTAGTCTACCAGATATTGTAAGGACATAGACCGAATGACTTACAGTCAGCAGAACAGACATAAAGATAAAACTGAACAGACAAGAATGTATGTGAAAATAAAAGTTTGCAATGAGTACTGTTGAAGAAATGAATGATCCTCAAATCTCTACCCTCATCTTTCATATAATTGTATTTATACTCTTTCTAGAATTATATTTATACCCTATTGCAGGTTTTTTTTTTTTGAAAAGAGAAAGAGGGGCCCCCGGAATGGACCCCCCCGATGTCATTGAATTAATGACTGAACCAACATCAAT
>CM044105.1:17530673-17625673 GCA_024174645.1 Lemna minuta
GTTTGGAATTATTTTTGACGCGATACTGCGTGAAATCGACGACCTCGCGGTCTCGTCTCGTCAAGGTGTTCAACAACTTTGTCTCTATAGAGACATAATTTTTTCTTGTTATAAGATAAAGATATACTACAAATGTAAGGAAAAATAGGAGAAATTTCAGATATACTAGAAAAATTTGTTCCACGAAACTCTATCGAAACTCTATAACATGAGGAACTATGAGATGGGAAAATGAGAAGAGCACTATGGTGTGATGGGATTCACATGAGGAGCCCCTATATGAGGCTATAAAAGAGAGAGATGATGGAGATGTATAGGAACTTGTTCAGATTTCACTTGATCAAAATATGAAACCGAATCTTATAGTTGAGTTTACTCTCCAACTAGTGGGAAGTGATATATGAAGAAAGTTTGTGACCATCACATCCTTCTGAGTGAGTAGGAAACAACGAGAAGAGGAGACATGAGTTCATATCAATGAATTTATTTAGCAATAGAATGAGCACTTAAACATGAGAGTTATTAGCATGTGAGATCGTGTTCTAATCTTAATCCTAGGCACATATTTAATAACAAACAATATGAGTATGCTTAAATGAATGAAATCAGTATCAAATAAATATAAAATATGAAGATATTCAAATAATTTAGAACATCCAAATTTCTTTATTCCTTAATTTTTAAAGGCTCAAGAAGAGTCATGTAAATCTTAGATGACTCCTCACATATGATTACAAGAGGCATTCTTTATGATTTAGTTTTTTTCAAGATTTGGACATTTTTAATGCACATTTCTATGAAAAGTATTTGACTATTTTTTATCTATTTATTTGGATAATTATGCATCGATTGGATGAGACTAATGTATTATGAGATCACAAAAACTCGTTGAATTATTTGTGATCATTTATCAAATAATGACTCAAGTTATCAATTGATTGAACATGTATAATCAGTTTACACATGATACTTAGTTTACATTAATTAAAAAGTCTCAAATGATATATGAGTTCAATGGACTATTATCAAACAATTTCATGTTCATAAGCCTTGTGTGGCCAAGAATATTATATTAATCATCATAAAAAAATCCTAAAGAAAAAATTCTTTAAAAAATAGCTGAAAAAAATTGGGGTGCATCTAAAGTTTAGCCAACAAGTTAGTATGGCACATCATGCGACATGTAGCTGACACTTATGTGGAATCATAAACGAGGGAATAGAGGCTCTGATATACATGCATTTCAATGCAATCACTTGATGGATATTATGTGGCTTGCAACCTAATCATACTTTCATCTTTTATTTATATTCATTGAAATGAACTTTTATTCGTTTTTATTCGTGTATGATGTTTGTAATAAAGTCTATGAGCATATAAAATGACCAAGTGAATTAGGATAATATCATAATATAATAACCACTAGTATTTAAATATATGCTCTAAATATTCCTATTCGTGGGATATTCGAGAAGAACATCTAATTATCAAGAAAGAATAACATTGTCTAATTCAGCTCATATGATAGGTGCGGCTGATCTTGTGGCCATCAGTATAGAGACGCCAAGGATAACTAGTGGGTGTTCTTTAGAGAAAGAGTTCACTGAATTGATCTGTATGAATCCTTGAATGGTATTAAACCAAACTGTTGATCAAGTTAATTCATGTCATGGTTTTATACGTAATCTTTTGACATATTAAGTCCTCGAAGATGATTGATTTTTCAAGATATGATTATCCACCCTCAATATAAGATGAGATCGACTTAAGGAATGAGATGTAATTAAATCCTTAGCCAAGGTAATAGAAATATTAAGGAAATTATTCTCAATAATTTCCTACTCGCACCAGTACTAAATTGAGTGATCGATTAGGGTTTGACAATTAACTATACCCTAAGTCATTCATGAGTCTCTTGTAGATGAAGGATTATATGTATATGGCAACCGACGACGACGTGGGTTCAATAAAGAGTTCCTAATATGCTCTATATCTCTTTGAGCACGTGTAGTAACTTGGCATCTACCGGGATGGTGACCTGTCGGTTGAGTTAAATTGATCATTAGTCAATTAATCTCTATGTTGATATAGTTAATTGATGAGAAAGACTAATTAGTGTTATTGAGTCGATGAAGTCATTAACTGGCAAGATATATGGACCAAGAGGGTCAATGGGCATCAATAGATATAGACAAAGTTTATATTCTCAAAGTATATAAAGAGGCAGAGAACGACCATAACAAGGGTGCTCATGCGATCCTAGTGGAAAACTCTCCCCTCTTTTCTCTTCCTCTCGTGGTGACTATTGTTCTAGAGGAGATCCAATCGTCCAGTGACAATGTGTATACTGCTAGAGGCCAGAGACTTGAACGTCTAGGAGATCTCCTTCAAATGAATCATGTAACTATGAATTTTATTCTCTACTAGATGATATGATCATCTAAAATATATGAGAGGATCATCTATTTCTGGTGCTTCGACTTTGTTAAAAGTTTTGATTCAACATCTTCCGCTGCAATTGATGTTTTGATAAAAAAAATTTTGGAAAGCTTGCCGAGCCTTGGCTCCAAGTATCACTATCAATGAATTTTTAATATGCCTATTTCATTTTTTTCAAAAATAATCCATGAGAGACTAGACATGAAGAGGCACTAAATGAAGTGTGTTTTACAGGGATTGACAACTCTATAGACTTAGATCCAGTGGAGCTTTTAAGTGGCATACGGTGATGTGTTCAAATTTTGGAAGCTTGATAAACTAGGTTTAATTAAGACCATTTTTCACTCAAACCACAAATACGAGGCATGAAGGATCCTCAAACCCTAGAGATGCTTTTGATGCCAAGAGAGAGAATTTCACATCAAATTAAGTAAGCACTAAATATTTTATTAAATAGAAAGCATTAAATTGGAACACATACAAGTATCTGATTTATGGGAGAGATAAAGTAAGGGTACATGTGTCTTTAGCCATAAATAATAGCTAGACACTTTTAATGACTCTATTATTATTATTATTATTATTATTTAACATAAGTCAACACTCCCCCTAAAGATGATGCATGAATATCTATCATTTCAGGTTTACCCACCAATCATATGAATTGTCCCCCCTGTCTCCCCTTTGTGAGGAGGTATGCCTCTAATAATTTGTTCCAATATATGAGGACGCATTTTAGGTTGGAATCTATTGTCTCTTTGGTCGAATGTTGATTGATTTTTGCATATTTCATGTGATCATGTTAGACATGCTTATGGGTACTGATGATACAAATCTAGATAGTCCTTGAATACACATGGATACTTGTCAAAACAATTTCCAAACTCACCAATTTAAAATTATAATCACGAATTAAAGTATATAGTGGTGAATAAGGGTCAAATCCCTAGATATTTAAGATATTTTCGAGGTGTTTCTTCAAATTTGATCAAATAGGACAAGGAATTGAGGTGAGAAATTATGGATTTTGATAAATTTAGAAAAATAACTCAAAGACAAATCCACGGAATAAAAAATCACTCAATTTGGATCAAGATTCTCAGAGAAATCAAAGAGCAAAAGTTAGGTAGAAAATCGATCGCGAGGAAAGAGAAAAACTGAAATTAAATCTAAAATTAACTTAATCTACAATTCAAAATTGAAATATAATGATGTAGGACAAAAGATTAGCATGAAAATGCATAATCTAACCCAAAGTCGCGCTCGAATTGATCCAACTGATCGCCGGATCAAGGGCTTTTCATTCTGCAATTTTGAAGACGAAATTCATCATTCAAGAGGCGATTTCTCCATATTCTTTCAATGAAATCTTACTTTCAAACACTCCCTAAACGCGGAAATGAGTATAGAAAAGGAAGAAATCAAGAGATTCACAAATTAAGATTTCTAAATAGTTCGATAGCTCAAAACATCGAAGAATGTCTTACATCATCGAAGAACATGTGTATTTATCAGCTAAATTGCTTGTGATTGTTTGATTTGGATCTTCATCTTCAATCAACGCCTCAAATGAAATGCTTAGATGTGAATCGTTGCCATTAAGTCACATCCATTTGATCAAAGATGGAGCGCTTATATTTTGTCACGTCACGCGTGAAGAAAAAGCATCGCGTGATCCCGTATCAATGCATGAGATGTCGCCACGCGTCCACCAAAGTCCATCGGACGCATTTTATCTCAGCCCTTATAACTCTTCAGATGAATAGTTGAGATTAAATCATATTATAATGAATCATCGCCCCATCAAAGTGTGCCACGTACCCCCTCACTTAAGTGAAGATCAACGATTGCGATTCGATTCGCGCACATAAAAACAAACAAAATAATCCAAAATGGAAAAAATCAATGTAAATCGACAAGTATATAAGATATGAATGATTAGTGACTTAGAAAAAATCCTGAAAAAGGGTGCTTAATCTCACTAATCACGTGTGAGCGCATACACACGTGCTTGCATATGTGCACACACGCGCACACACATGCACACCCATGCATATGCATACGCCACGTGACGTGTAGAGATGTTGCCACTTGGCGACACATTTTTGCTTGCGCCACTTCAGCTGCCACATCAGCATGCGATAAAATTTTTTATTCTTTTTTTAATCCAAAATAAATCCAAATAAATTATTAGAAAATTTCTAGAAAAATCCCAAAAAATGACAAAATTTATAACTTTTAAAATACAACTCAAAACAGATCCAAATTTATTTTGGTGGATCAGAAATTAAATAATCTATCATTTTAAACATTCAAATTCAATAAATAACAAGATAATAAATTTTTATTTACAAAAAAATACACTCATTTCTCATATAAAATAAGACTTAGAAAAATATATGAGTGTATAAAAAGTATTTTCTCTTATTATTTAACTTTAAAACCTAATTATAAATCTAGATGGGAATAATCTTATCTAAAATATATTCTTTAATTATGCATAATTATCCCTAAAATGATGCATTTTGAGATTATAACTTAAAAATGTATGAACTGATAGATATGCACTCAAATTATGATAACATGCATAAGAATAGAATGTTTTATGCCTCAATTTATATCAAGAATCACATGTATAAATTTCATGTTATTAGGTACATATTGTTGAGTTTTTATCACACAAAAGCTTGGCTAGAGGATTAAGAAAAAGTCTTTATTTCTTTGAGAAAATTTATAATCCAAATTGCCTTACATATATCATTCACCATGGCCTAATATTCAGCCTTATTTTTTAATCATGATACCACTTCTTGTTTCTTGCTCCTTCATGTGATCAAGTTTATATCTAAGAATGAGCAGTACCTAGTGGTTGACATGTGATTAGAGATTATTTGACAAAAGGGAGTATTTGATGTACTTGTGATAGATGAGAATTCGTGGGGCCACACATAAACTAAATCTAGAGATCAATGTCATATGCTATGTCAACTCTAGTATATCCTTCATATGCTAATTTTTCAGTTTGATTTTGATAATCTTCTAATATACCATGATTTCATTCTATCATATAATTCACTTTCTATAATAATCTATGGGAATTTTAATTGGCTAGAAACGAGGGAAAAAAATTTCATCTATGAGATATAAAATATACTTATGTTGCAACACTAAAATTCCATAGGGGAAAATAAGCTATTTCCATTCGCATAAAGTACTTATACATCCTAAGTTCTTCATATCAAACTCATTCTTGAGAAATAGAAGGGCTCTATCACTTGGATTACACCCAGTGATTATTCTATCATATATATAAACTAATTGGATGGTTATCCAGCGTTATCATAGTGTTTATAGAATAGAGTATGATCTCAATAGCTTTTATTAAACTTTTCCCCTTTTATAACTTGAGAAAATTTGTCAAACAATGGTCGATGTGATTCTTTTAATTCATAGAGTGATTAATTCAGTTTTAAAACTAAATTAATATCTTGTTGATGGTAACTTGAGGTCATTTTTATATATATTTCTTCTTCTCATTCCCCATGTAGGACCACATTTATAACATCATATTGAAGTAAATGTCATAATAGAAAAAATTTTAAGGACACCAAAATATGGATTGTATTCATCTTTGCCATAAGGGCAAATGTTTCACTGTAGTCAATGTCATAAGTTTGAGTGTATTCTTGGGCTTCCTATTTGAAATTATACCCATTGATGCTTCCATCAAACATGTTTTTTATTGTAAATAATGATAACATACAATTTATATATGTAATTATACGATTGTTTATACATTATATTCTTATGCATGTTATCACGTTTTGAGTGCATATCTATCATTCTATGAAAATTTAAGTTATAATCTCAAAATGCACAAATTTAGGGATAGTCATAAATAATTAAAGAGAGATATTTGAGATTAACATTATTCTACTTTTATATATGAGATTCTAAGTAGTTTTTGATGTTAAATAATAAGAGAAAACATTTTTATCTAGACTCATTTATTTTTCTATTTTTATTTTCTAAAAGAAATGAGTATACTTTTAAAATAAAAATTCTAATTGTAATTCTAATTTTTTCTAATTTTAATTAAAAATTTTCTAATTTATTCTCTTGTTATTAATTAAAATTCTTTTTTTAGATGATAGGTAATTTAGTTTATGATAAAAAATAAATTTAGATTAATTTAGAGTTATATTTTTAAAAGAAAGAATTTTTTAATTTTTAGGGATTTTATAGAATTTTTCTTAATTTATTCGGATTTATTTTTTAATATATTTTGATTTTTGAAATTAAAAATAATATTTTTATCGCGTGTTGACGTGATAGCTGACGCATCGAGATGAATGTTGTCATCATGTAGCAACGTTTGCACGAGCCACGTGGCTCATGCATGTGTGTGCGCGAAGGTCAATAGTGGGTCAAGCATCCATTTAACAAATATAAGCTAACTCCTAAGAACTGCCACCATATTATACACACATCTTCCTGTCATTTTTTTCATGGGGGACTATTTTTCTTTCTTTTTATACATACGTAATGTGGCGTCACGGGAAGCGTCCGATTTGCGATATTAATCAAAGCTGTTGAACTTCATTTAAGTTGGGGGGTACGCTGCAACATCTAATTGGGCAACGATTCATCTTTTGAACGTTTTAATCGCAACCATTCATCAAAGGAGTAATAACGACTGAGATTAAATCGCTCTTGATGGACTCACGTGGATGCGTGGCAACATCTCAAACGTTTGATGAATATCTAAGGGTAGGCGTTACGCGACGCTTTTTCTTCACCCACGATGTAGCAAAATCTAAGCACTTCATCTTTGATTGGACGGACATGACTTAATCATGATGATTCGCATCTCAGCATTTTATTTGAGCCATTGTTTGAAGATGAAGAGACAAATCGAACGGTCACGCCCATATTTAGTCTATTTATACCCCTCTTTTTCAACAAGAAGAGCATTCTCGGATGTTTCGAACAATCAAACATTTTAGAGATATCAATCCTTAAATCTCTTACTTTCTTCTTCTTCTAGACTCATTTCAGTGTACAAGGAGTGTTTGAAAGTGAGATTTCATTGAGAGAATCGAGAGACTTCATCTCTTGAAGACTGGATTTTTTGTTTTTCAAAAGGCAGAATGAAAAGCCTTGATCCGACAATGAATTTGATCATTTCGACCACGATTTTGGGTTAGATTGCGTGTTTTTTCCTAATCTTTCTTCCTATAACATTAGATTTAAATTTCAAATAGTAAATTAATCTAAAAAATTTCTTTATTTTATCTCTTCCTAATTGTTTTCTACCTAGATTAATCTCCTTGATTTCTCCACAAATATTGATTCAAATTGAGTTATTTTTTATTCTATGGAGTCGTCTTGGAGTCTTCTTTCTAAATTTACTAAAATCTATATTTTCTCACCTCAATATCTCATTTGATTTGATTGGATTTGAAGAATACTTGGAAAATTCCCTATTCACCATTATACTAATTTATTCTTGATTAAAACTTTAAATTAGTGAGTTTGGTAATTGTTTTAACAGGCATTCATGTGTTTTTAACGACCGCACAAAAACATTATGTCAAATACCCACCAAGATCTAACTAGTTTCATGGTGGGATGACGGTTTACTACCTCCCATGTCTAATTATGTCTAATGCCTCTTATTCCTCTGCCATTTGCTTCTTCCATTGTGAATATTTTAGAGCTTCATCCCTGTTTTTTGGAAAAATTTCATGAATTAATATTGTGAGAAATACCTTACCACAAGAGGATACATTACTAAACTTTAGATAGTTACTAATAGGATTGGATGTATTCTTCGCACAAGCCATGTTACCTTTCTTGAGAGCCATTTCTGATCTAAATCTTCCTTAGTTGTACCTATTTCAGTTAACACATTATTCCTTTCTTTGGGGTCATTATCTAGGTTTGTATTAGAAGTTTATAAGTTTTTCTTGGAAGAGATTAACTCTTTACACCAAATACTCATCTTCTAGGTTTAAAAAGCCCTAGTGATTCTCAAATCATTACTAGAAATCAGTTCATGAATTAAACCTGGCTAAGATGACATGTTTAATTCATATTAACCATGGTTTTTTATAAGAACGTGCATTGGGACATTCTTATCCGTTCCTTAAACCCTAGTGATGAGATTCTTTTCACACTCTTCCCTTTTCATCCATGAAATGGAGTGAACACAATATATAAAATTTCACATAGATTAACAAGGAAAGGGCAAAGGAGAAATGAGAAAGGGGAACAATTGCACCTCCAAAGTGTTGTCTCTAATAACAGCATGCGCTTATAATTGAATTCATACAAAAATTAACTTCTTTTGATGCACAATCATGTGCTTATTATGTTTGATTCTAAATGCTTTTCATTGATTCATGAAATTAGAATTTTTTTATCCATAAATCATATTTCAACAACTACACTTTTTATTCAAAAAATGATTATCTAGACTGTCGAAGACCGAGTCCCCGAATTTCTTAGGGGTTGTGGCTCCTTTTTCTTGTGCAATGTTGCTGGCTACGGGACATTGACCTTCATTAAAGGAGAGAAAAGGAGCACGATATGATTGTGTCATATCCCTGGTTTCATGATGGTTATCATACTTAAATTTGCGGTAAAATGACAAGACTAGAAACTTATTTATTTATCAAATTGGTGACTGCTCCATATTCCTTGAGCTAGAAAAAACTCTTTGATTGGTTATGGGTTGGTGGTGAATTTGTTGCTTGAATATTGAAACTCTATTAGTGAAAAGTAAGGTCATTTCTTAAATTGATTCAGATTATTTGGAGAGTCAATCGAGGATTATTAAAACTGTGATTAAGGTATATTACAGAGTATCATTTAGAAAAGGCAATGAGTATAGAGAGATTCAAAGACTCAACAAATTTTTAGGGATCAAAATCTTTCAATTTTTTGCCTTTGAATTTCCTTATTTTACTCCACATGTTAGCAACTTTCAATTGAATACTGTTCTCAAACATCCTCAACCTTGAGCTCAAACGGGGTCACCCTCTACATCAAGAAAACCTAAAAAGGAAAAGATCCCACGGCTTCAACATTTGGCTTTAGTCATTTTGGCTTCACTTGTTAGGGTTTAGTCTATCATGCCAAGTGTCCTGTCAGAATGAGCCCCAACACAAAGAATAATATATTACACAAGCTGGGTTCATCACACCACACACTGCAGCTGACAAAGCATTCTATGTGGGAAAAAAATATCAAGAATAATAAAATGAAAAAATAAAAATTTCAACCAATGGGGTATACACAAGTGGGAGAGCTCGATTGGTTACTCCGCACGCTGGGTGAGGAAGGCAAACCCAGAGTTCTCTCGTATCAATGGTGGAGGATCGATATCAGCGATCTCTATCTGCGAGATCGACTTGGAGATCTCGTCCACCGTGAACGGTATGCTGCACCGCAGAAAATGATAAGAATTATTATCCCTGCAGTGCTTATAGCAGAGATTCTATCAAACGCCACCTGGAATCGTCATCTAGAAGGAAAGAGCTGCTGACGGGGTTGCCGGAATCTGCAGTCATCTGAGATCGCATGCTTGAGATGACCTGTATGATTATAACAAATAAATACAGAAGTAATAATCACCCATGAAATAATTAAGAATTCAAATTGGAAAATTACGTCAGAGGAGACGCTGTGAGTACTGTACTTGTCGTCCCAGTACATAGTGCTGATTCTGTACAGTTGCTGGATACTGAGAACCTGGGAGATAAATAAATTATGCTTGAGTCTTCTTCTAACTATGCTGGCTGATTTCAAGTGTATAGATAGAGAGTGGAAGAAAGAAGTACTGGGCAGAGGTCATTGGTAATCTCCTTGAGAGTCTTCTTTGGTTTCTGGTGTATGACCTGAAGAATTTATACAATCAAGAGGAGAGATGAAAAAAACAAGAGTTGAGATTATAATGAGTGATGGGAGGATACCAGGAATCCAACTGCTTGTCTGATGTGCTTCAGTTCTTCCCAAGCTGTGCCGGAAAACTGTGACAGTGGATATGCCGGTGCTTTAGAGAGAGAAAGTGAAACAAGTGAAAAAGAGAGAGAGAGAGACAGGTACCTCCTCTGTGGCATCAAAGCACCAACGTTCAAGTTCAGCGAGACCAGCTTTGACATACTCCCCATTGCTGAATGAGCAACACTCCCTCCGTAAAAGAAGGCTAAAAGAAAAAAAAAAGTCATTGGTATAAAATGCTACAAAAAAGCTTCAAAAATTTCTAGTGAAAAGAAGACCTGTTGAAGAGCTGCACATTGATGAAAGAGAAGATCTGGGTGAAGACCTTGCATATTAAGAATGGTGGAACCTGGAAAAGAGAAAATCAAATAAAATGGAGAGCCCGTAAGAAAAAGGAACAGTCATTGAGCGAGCCAATTCAACTCACATAATTGGCTCTCAACGTCTTGAGATAGTTGTTCAGTATGGCAACAATACTCTGCCAATGGCCAATCAGAGCTTGTTGAGCCACAGCATTGGCCTGACTCCGACCCTTCGCCAAATTCGCCCTTGAACTCCTCGGCGCCTTTCCCATCCGAAAAGGAAAACTTTTTGAGCCCAGATATCTCAATGGAAATGGTTTAGGATTAAGGCTTTATGGCTAACGGAATGGACAATACTAAATTCTGCAGATAGAGGATATCTAGTAGATGCGCGAGCCAAGAAAGTCCATGGAAATGGGGAAGGGTTTAAGGTTTTAGGTTTTAGGCAGCCAAATATGTTGAATTCTTTTAACAGAGAGTGTACCTGGATACACAAGCCAAGAAGAGGAGAGATTTCCTTCTTGAGATTGTCCCTCAACATGCCGTAAATCTTCTCCACAAATGCAGTCAATTGTTGTTTAAACAGAAGTGCTGGGTACTTCGCTTCCACTTGGCGCATCTCATTTGTACCAGAGATCATCCTTCCATTAAGAAAGGGAACTCCAGCACTTTGGGGGGACCCCCGAATCCCCTGGATATAAAAGCAGAGTGAAAATCTCCAACCAACATGCATGTGATCAATCTTTAACTTTCTTACTTGAGACATTCTCCCAAGGAAAGACGTTGTTGAGGTCCGCCGTCGATGAGGGGTCAAACCTGTTGTGCCCCCAGCCTTGAGCGTGCGCTGGAGGAGCAAGAGGAGAGTAGTCGAATTTGATAGCCAGTAGGAGAGAGAATCATTATTCTCCTGGGCCTGTGAAAAAAATAACTTAATTGGTGCACGTTCATATAATATTAATAACACTGGGAAATTTTAGTGTTGAGAATACTTCAACAGCAGAGCCTATGCTTTGAATTATGCGATCAAAGACGTTGGTTCTCTCAGCTTCAAACGATCTCCATTGGAGAAGGCACTTGTACACAAGACAGGCTGCGACTGGCCTTCTACCCGAAAATCCGAGATCACTTGATATGCATTTGATGAGCAAGTCTTGATTTTCCTGTGCCGACACATCGATGAGTGTGCATGCAAACTCATGGCTCACAAGAGAGAGAGAGAGAGAGAGAGGAATAGAGGGGATGAGAGAAGGGAAATGCAGGGATAAGAGAGTTGCAGAAGACAGGGGGGATCAGGGAGAAGAAAGATGGATTTTACAAGTTGTTTCTCATTGAGTGATTTCTGGGGCTTCTCTTCAGTCTCCATTTCCCTTACTCTATGGGCAAAAGGACTCAAATCCTACAGATTTTATCCGGGTTAGTTACACAGATTTATATATGTGACGGAAAACAGCTTTACAAAATGAAAAAAACGACAACTTTGCTAACCTGGGCCATTTTTGTTTCCCCATAATCTGGCGTCCGCTGCCAAACAGTTTTTTAAAGAATCAGCAATCAAAGACTAGGTTGAGAAGTTTATTATTCCAGCACACTCCATTTTAGTAGGAAAGATCTATTTTATTTCATTCAGGTTCATTTCTTGATCTTAAATGGGTTTTTCACTATACTACAATTAACTACCTGAATAATGGTTGTCTTGGGACGTGCAGATAGTGCTCTTCCAGTCGGAGATATTGCAAGTGCCTGCTGCCTGAGGACTTGATTCTCCGACTCTGAGTTGGAGAGCTTCTCTTCAAGCCTGACGAATCAAAATCCTCATATACCCATGTTCGGTAGAGAAAATTCTTAGAAAATTTCTTGAATTTAACTTGGAGACAATAAATAACCTCTGAATAGTTTCCTGAAGTTGATCAATTCTACTCTCTGCATCTGCAAGGGTTTTGGCCAGACCAACACTTCTCACCTCAGCGTCTTCATAGGCCTGTTTCACTGAATTTTTCTCCTTCCTTTCTTTGATCAAAGAAGCCTACAATCACAAGATCGATTTAAATGACATAATTTTTTTCTCATGCATCGAAATAACAATAAATTCAAAGATGATAACGTAGTTCAATGATTTTACCCTGAGGTTTTCTACTTCAGCAGTCAGAGCATCAATCTTTTCTGTATCATGGACCAGGACAGGAGCTTCTTTGATTACAGGCGGCATTTCCTCAATGGCTTTCCGAGCAGCTTCTCGTTCCTTGGCAACAAGAGACTGGGCCTCTTCAACTTGTCTTTTCATTTCCTGGAGAGCTTCTTGTAGCTTGCTTGTTTCTTGCGTCTTTGCTTCCTCAAGATCCACCTGCAATTGAAAACAAATATTTCAACAAATATTCTGTCTGTCTGTCTGTCTCCGAATAGTAGGGACTGCTCACTCTCAATCGCTTTTCTAATTGCAAACGCCAGGTGAGCTCTTCAACCCGCTTTTCTAGCTTATCCTTTGCTTCTTTTAGGGCTCCAGTTTCTCTAGCCGCCTGCAGATGTTGATAAAACTAAGAATTTCCTAGAGAGAGGATAAATCTTGATTTTCAAGGAATAAACAATTCATCAGTGAATACCATTTTCAGTTTTCTGAGCTCCTTTCGAGCAAGCCTCTGCCTCCAAGCACACTGGTACATCACTGCAGACTTCTTCAAAATATTGAAGTACAAGTTGTCTCTGTGACTACGCCATTTAGCCTGTAATCATCACAAAACAAGATATCAATCAACAAGGTCCTAATTTAGTAAAAATGATGAAATCATAGGATAAAATGTCTGAAATTTGACCTGAATGACAACTGCAGCCTTTGTTTGTTTCTTATGTCTGAATACATTACGAGCAGCCATTGCTCGTAAACCCGTCTGCAATATCACAGCTGAGTCCCTCAATGCCCGATAGGACTTCAAGGCAAAATGCCACCTCAGATTCTTCTGAATTGTCAGCACCGCTGCTTCTCTCCTCATTTCCTCATACAGTTTGCAGGCCAAATTCCCTGAAGTGAATAACAGATGTTTAAGACACATCTTCTAATGCAAAATCAATAAAATGAAGATGATACCTCTCCATCTACATTGCAAATAGATGGCAGCCTTTCGTAGTAAGAGGAACTCCTTTCGAGCGATATGAGTGCGGATTTGTCTCTGGATCACTCTGGCAGCTCTGGTGAGAACTTCTATTCTTCTCGCATCCAATTCAGCCATTTGTCCGGCTCTCAAGAATATTTTAGTCTTTCCAACCTGTAATGCCAAGAAAAACAAAATCCTAAACAATCAGCATCTAGAAGGTAATATTGTGAAAAATTATTCTCACCTGATAACCTTTCAACCCCATTTTATCTAGAATTTTTTGGCAAGCTACCTTGTCATCATAACTGTCAATCAATGGAATAAATTAAGCACGAGGTTTTAAACCATTTAAAGCAGAAAAAAAATTATAATGATAAAGATCACTTACTTTCCATCCAAAATATCTGGAGCTAGAAGACCAAAACGAAGGAGAAATTCATAAAATGTCTTCCTAGTAGGATATCCAGCACAGCTGATTCTAATGGCCTCAAGGACACCCTGAAATATCAGGAAAACATTCACAATGCATCTGGGTTTTTCCTAAAACTGACTGGTAAAAAAATATTTGAACTGAATTGAAGACAAATTTAATTGCATACTCACACCACAACGTAATTGATGAATCACGTTAACATTCTCAAAGACAGCTGGTTTAAGAATATTATTTGGCTTCACACATCGGATGTAATGCGGTTCCATTCCACTCAAGGTTTCCATCAGTGCTTGGAGTTGGAGCTGGGATTTCAAAAGCCTAGATTAGATTGAAATGAACTAAATCTGAGGTATCAATGATGTGAGACTGATACTGAAACCAATAATATAGCAAATCTATTCAAAAAATAATATAGCAAACGAGAAATAAGAAAATCAAAATCTAACATGAGACAAATGAGAACTTAAAGAGGATGAACAAGTAATCAAACCTCCAAGGATGGAAGTTCATAAATATGCCACTTGATATTTAACGAACTTCCGAATTTATGAGCATAATCGACAAATTACTTGCATAATTTGAATAGAAGACTATGGCATATGAATAATCACCAAAACAGAAGACAAATAAAAAAATATGAAACTGATTCATCCAGGTATTTGTAGAGAGATTTTTTTAAGTTAGATGATTGTCAACCCAAACAATAGAAAGATAGAATAAATTTATCATGCCCTTGCCTATTTACTTATATGTTTTACCCTAATTGGAAAGCATAAGCATGGAGATTGGATAAAAGTTCCCCAGGGCATTGGAAGAAGGCTGCAAGAAGTTGATCACAAGTGGCCCAAGGAATTATCATCAACAGTGCTTTCTGGTGAGGACCAAACAGGCTGAAGGGTATAGAATTTAAGATGAATTATCATCATCCCCTAACTAATGGTCTAATTGAGGAGGTCAATAGAGAGAAGGAAAACTACTTGAGGTCTTTTACATCAGAACAGCCTCATCGTTGGTTTCTTGGCTTCACTGGGCTGAATTCTGTTATAACCTGGTTTACTGCACAAAATGAAGATACCCTCCCACCTTTCTTAAGTGTGGACCATCAACCTCTCAATTTGATGATTTAGAAATGCATCTGAAAGAGCAAGACATGATGGCAGAAAATTAAATTGAGCTAAGTCCTACACGCAGATACAAGCTGAAAAAATCGCAGGGATGTTTAGAATGAGGTAGGAAATGAAGCTTGGCTGTCTGTACATAATGAAGTCAATGGCTTAGAAATAAAATGAGAAGCAATCTCCCAAAAAAATTTTAGGCCGTAAAGCATTCTGGAGAAAACTGACATGTGGCATACTGCTCATTTAATCCAAGATATTCCTCCTCTCACTCAGTATGTCATGTGTCTTATATGATCCCATCATAGGAGCAGGCAAATGAAAGTCCTTACTTAGACCTAAGAAGTCCTAAAAAACTAGGTAATTCTAGTCTGGAGAAGTTGGCATAAGAAGAAAAAAAGTGACATGCTACAAAGTGGTCAACTTACCAAGAGGTAACCATACCTACACTGACTACACAAATGAAAAAAGGGCGTTGTTAATTGGAGGAGGCTTACTAGAGGAGGTGAAGGCTCCATTCAGCAAAAGATAGGATGGTTGGCACTTTTCATCAGCTTATATAATTTTCCAGAAAATCTAAGAGTTTTGTTCGACACAGGTAGTTTCCTGTGTCAACCCTTGTATTTATTTATCTCTTATGTAGCAGTAGACCATAAGTGAATAGGCCCATACCAACATGTCCCTTTTTTCACTTCCTTTCTCCCTCTTTTGGGGCCTAACTTGTTTCTTTTTGAAAGTACAACAGGCCAATCGCCTGACAAGACAGTGGTCAACTCAGTGACACGGATGTTAAGCCCTATCAGCCCACTGAGACATGGACTCTCACTCAACTTTCCTGGTATCCATGATAGAACCAAGATGCCATGAGTGCCTCCACGTCTTGCACCATCCCATCCGTGGAAGCCGTCCTTCCTCTGAACAACACCTCATTTTGGTGTAGCCATATTGCCCATAACACAACAAGCATTCGCCCTCCCTCCTTCCACCTGGGACTACCTCACTGGACCAAGTCACAGAAGGCCCTCTCTGAAGAAGCATCTACCAATGGTATCCCTTGGGTGGTTCACATCATGGGGCAAAGGGGCACTGGAAGAAAAGGACAGTGCAATCTTTTTCATCTCCAGTGCACAAAACACAGACTGCGAAAGTGTCCCTGTAGATTTTCTTCCAGAGCACCCAAGTCATTAGTCATCGCCTCAGGAGGAGCCATACGAAGATCTGCACTTTCAGCAGGAATTTTTTTGCCTCCAAATGAATCGACATGGCTGGATAATTGTCAGTGCCTCCACCCCTTGTCACTCTCAGATCCTGGTGCAGGCTTTATGGACTGAGACTGGGGCACTATCCCAGACCTAGCCATCTCGTTCTCCTCATAGTGGTCTCATATGTGCTAGAGACTGTTGCATGAACAGGAGCTCCATTATGAGTCCAACTTATTGTAAATGGTATTTAAATGTGTCTGGTAAGTGAAGAAAGGTGGTTCATTTTCAAAAACACTGTTCTTCTTTGTGGCTGGAAGGAGCACTGCATCTGCAGTGCTTAACATGGTGTCAGAGCAGTATTCCAGGTATTCTTCACAAAATCTGTTCTGCTAATCCTTCTGGGAACCCCTAGCTGCTGCTTTTCAGGAGGAAAGGAACCGAGATAAATTAAATGTATTTTCATGAGTAAGCTTGATCCCAGATCCATTAAATGTATTTTCAAGGCCTATTCATCCACTAAAAATATAGATGCTAGCGCCCAGCATTGAGGAGACTTTTTGTGTCCGTCAGTTTGACATTTGATGAGGCTGAGGCATTTTTTGGAGGGCATTCCCAAAAGTCAGAAAACTCTCATGCTAGAATGGACAAACTAAATGATGACAACATGATCTTGATGTATCCTGCTGGGGGCAGAAAGATGTAGACTGAAAAGATAGGAGGATCTCTGAACAATCTGACCCAGAGAGAGCAGACAAACATAATGGAAGTGACCCATCTCCAGACCTAGAAGAGAACACGATGGAGAATGAACTGGTTGACTTTGATCATCAGGCAGAACAACCAGAAGTAGAAAGGAAAGAGGAACAGGCCCACTGGCCCATTGCGCAGTGCATGGGCAAATGGAGTTGCACAAAGCGACCCTTATGTCCTATCTCCAATTTCATCTCTTTTGAGAGACTAAGCTCGTTGTTTAAGCAAATATTGGTCTGTGGCAGTGCCCAAAACATTGAAACAAGCATTGGCCAGCACTGAATGGCACCAAATAATGACTGAAGTCATGACAGCCTTGAAGAAAAACAATACTTGGGAGCTTGTAAGGGAGCAAGAAGACACTAAGGTATAAGTGGGTCGATACCCCAAAATACAGAGCTGATGGGACTTTGTAAAGAAATAAGGCAAGGTTGGTTGCTAAAGGTTTCACACAGTCATACAGCATGGACTACTTTGACACTTTTGCTCCGATAGCTAAATTAGACACTATATGGATACTTCTTGCTCTAGCTGCTCACTTTGACAAGAAGATCCAGCAATATGATGTGAAGAATGCTTTCCTTCATGGGGAGCTTGAAGAAGTGCACATGTCTTTACCAAAAGGGTATTGACAGGAAGGACAGAAGGGTGTGGTGTGTAAACTCTAGAAGACTCCCTCTGGACTCAAGCAATATTCTAGAATGTGGTTCAAGAGATTAAAGAAAACAATGAAAAACCAAGGATATATGTAGAGTAATGGTGATGACACTCTCTTTATCAAGCATCGTCAGTCAGGGATAGCTGATCTGATTTTTTATGTTGACAATATCATTATCAGTGGTAATGATATTGAGGAAGCAAAGAGGCTTGGTGATTCACTGGCTGGAGAGTTTGATATTAAGTCACTTGGGAAGCTGAGATATTTTCTTTGTATGGAGGTGGCATATTCCAAAGAAGGATCTTCATGTCCCAACATAAAGATGCTTTGGACTTGCTGAAGGAAGCTGGGAAATTAGCATGCAAACCAATGAGTGCAGACAGCCCCCCAGTAAATCGTGATTTATATCAGAGATTGATTGGGAAATTGATCTATCTTGATCATACAAGACCTGACTGGCTTTGCTGTGAGTTTACTACATCAATTTATGCATGACCCTTGTGAGAATCATCTTCAAACAGCTTACCATGTCCTAGGATACCTTAAGGGAACCCCAGGACGAGGGATACATTTCCGCAAAGGCAGTGACAGATCCGCAGAACTCTACATTGATGCTGACTATGCTTTTTCAATAGTAGATAGGAAGTCAAGCTCTGGCTTTTGTGCCTTCTAATGTGGAGATCTTGTGAGCTGGAAAAGGAAGAAGTGGCACGTTGCTTCCAGATCAAGCACTTAAACTGAATTCAGATTTTTGGCTCGGGGGATCTCTACAGGCGTTTAGATTCAGAGGCATCCTACAAGAGCAAAGGTTGACATCCTCAATAGATCATCATTTTACCAAAGAGTAGGTCAAGACTGGATTTGCAACTCTCCCACTTGTGAGATCCTCTGACCAGGTTGCTGATATACTCACCAAGGGACTTCCTACTTCTAGCTTCCACAATTTGGTCTTCAAGCTCAGCATTGACAACATCCACACCAAGCTTGAGGGGGGATGTTAGACAAATCCAGTTTCTGGTGTCATTTGCTCTATTTATTAAAATCTCGATTAACACGTGTTGGGCAATAAGTGAATAGATCCATACCAACATGTCCTTTTTTTACTTCCTTTCTCTCTTTATGGGCCTACTTGTTACTTATGCATAATGGGCCCAACTTATTGTAACTGGTATTTAAACCAGTCTTATAAGTGAAGAAGTGAGGTTGTTCATTTTCCAAAACCCTAATTTTCTTGGCAACTGGGAGGAGCACTGCGCCTGCAGTGCTTAACAGTTTTATTTAACTGATCCATTTCTTGAAATCCTTACATTAATGCGTATCAATTTCACAGAAAAAACAACAATGCTAATGAGAAGCATCAACCTATACCTGGCATACTCACAAGACAATACATTTGCCAAAGGCGCAACAAATTCTTTGAGAAGAATTTGTATTGTATAATTATCACCTCCCTTCCCCTCCCCAAAACAAACAAAAAAAGGTATGCCCAGCACATTGCCCCTCCCAACTATAACTAAAGGAGGAGAGTCTGATGAGGCGTTCAAGACTTAGCGGCATCCACTGGATATTTCATGAGATTCTCCCATTAATTCCACCACAGATGAGTCAATCCAATTGTCTGCCCTCCCCCATTTCTCTCCATTACTTCTATCTCTGAATTTTTGTCACTACACTCTGTGATTTCTTGAATATTCAATTGTCGATGATAAGCAGACAGCTATCAATAACCCAGGGCATCATAATAAAAGTGTAATTTTTTATTTCTCTCCGCGAAAAGAGAAAAACTGTGGATCCAAATATCTCCTAGAAGGTAATAAAAAATAAATCACCTTAAAGCGTGAACCAATGGAGGAAAACTTTGAAGACTTTGAAGTTTCTACAGGAAGAGGTGGAAAAAGACCCGCAACAAATGGACATTTAGAAACACTTAGTAAGTCCTGATGTTCTGCGACTACATAGTCCTTGTTCTTGTCAATGAAGTGATCAGCTTGGTACACGACCTGAATGATTAATCAATAATGTTAGCAGATTGTTACTACTATATAAAATAAAATAAAATCAATGCAGCGTAATTACCTCCCCTGCATAGTGAAGGATAGTAAACTCAGTACGTGAGAGTTTGGGTTTCAAAAAACGTTTGTTGTTCTTAAACGTTTGATACAATTTATGAGCAAATGTCTCATGCGTTGACTTGGGAAACATGCTGCATATAACCCAGAAAAATATGAATAAAGATTGTATTCTTCTTCAAAAGAAAATGAAAGACTAACCACCTACCAGGCTTCATCTAGGAGTGAAACAATTCCACCGGGCTTCTGGAGAGGGATGTCCATTAACAAGGCAGTACTTAATGAGTATAAGTTGATCATCAAGGACAAGAGAGTATAAGAGAAATATGTGGACGTGCATGGTATCTATGATATATGTGGACATGAATAAAATAGTTCAGATTGTAAATACTTATAGATACATGTGACTATGTTCATACTATATACCATTAGGATGACTTTCTCCTCAAGTGTACAGATTCTCATAAAAGACTTTTCGAGAGAAATTTAGACTAGCTATGGTTTGTACCCTTGCATCATGAAGTTCACTCCAGACCTTTCAAAAAGAAGACTGAAATGAAAAATATTACCAACACCAAAAAGGACATCACAATACTGGGTTGGATTCTTCAATATTCTGTTCAAATAATTTGAAGGGCAATAATACGCAAGTGAAACCTATTTTTTTGTCAATACCAAGCAATTAAAATCTCCAATCTCCCCTCATTTCTTGAACTTTCTTCCAAAACAGTTTGATTTGTGGGACACTCAGCCAAAACAGTCTCCACATGGCTCATGGTATTGATGACTACTACCGTAATGGGCTGACCCATAACATGAACCCTTGTGTACTAAACCCAAGTATTAGTACTTGGGGTCAACAAAGTAATGGAGGACAAAGCCTTTGATCCATCTTTTCTGGGCTTAAGGTCCAGAAAGCCTAGTTCCATACTACTTTGGAATCTTATGATTGATTCTCGTGATTCTCATAGACTTCCACAGCAATGTATTGAGAAAGTCCTCACACTTTTCCCTAACATTGTGATTTCTAAGAAATAAGAAGACCACTCCACATTAAGACAGTTCATTGCTGATTTTGTAGATCCTACACAGTCGATGAGCCTGAAAATAAAGTCTTCAGCCAGAACTATGCATCTTTAGCATTCATCAAGAATCAAACAAGACGATAAAAATTAGTCTTTTTCAGGGATGGCAGACTCCCGATGTGTGTGGAGATTGCATAGCCACCTAAAACTTTTGAATCCAGCCATTGGACAGACTTACAGTAGGTCCAACAGCAGTGAACTGGATATAGAAGTAATAATGCTTAAAAGAAAAGCATGGAAAGCAAGATTGTTTTTCTCGAGAGAAAATTCTGCTTTAATCAAAAGGCAGTGGGTCGTTTCAACAGCCATAAAGGGTAATAGTCAAACCTCCAACAGTCAAAATAGGGATAAACGGAAAACATAGTTCTTTAGTACCTTCTCAATCAGATCAAGCACATCTTGGTTATCAATAAACTCAATGTAGCTCCAATTAATCTCCTCCTTTGTGTATTCTTCTTGTTCCGTTTTGAAAACTTGCTGACATTTGGGCGAATTCAGGAGAACATCATTTTGAAGAAAAGTTAGACCCATACCCGACAACAGAAAGGTATGCAAATTTTCTTAAAATCAAACTGAAACCTGGTTGAAATGCTGTTGAAGTTTCTCATTCGTGAAATTGATACAGAACTGTTCAAAGCTGTTACATAAACCACAGGAAAAGTTAACCAACGACTAATAGAGCACCGACGTTTTGACAACCATGCCAACAGAATACCTATTATTTTTGAAACTTTCAAAACCATAAATATCAAGAACTCCAATCAGTGACTTTGAGTTTCGATCCTGGCCAATAGACCTATTAATCTTATTCACCAACCTGTAGATATAAAGTTGGTAATTTACAGGTGTCAGATTGAACATGACATCAAGGAAATGTTTTTTTGTTGATGAATCCAATTATTCTCACCAATCAAACAGACGGGAATATACTGTTTTTGCCAAAGCATCACGGCTGACAATAGCAGAATCAGGATCAAGGGTCCTTGTGATGACTTCTTCAGGAGTGACCATCACACGCCTTATAAGTGCATCCTCCAAGCTCTGGGAATCACAACTGTCATAAATTTCCACAACAAAAAAAGGATTAATGGGTGGCCCTTAAAATTTAAAGAAAGATCAAGATTAGGGCACAGTACAGCTGATACACCTTAGAAGTTCGGCTGTCATATTAAGATGGAACCTTGATTTCTCATCTTTAATGACAGAAGAGTCAATTTCCTCCCCTTTCGCAAAGTTTATGTTTCCAATGTGAAGAATTGCAGCAATAACTCTAAATATGGCCTCCTGAAGTGAAAGGATGGTTTATGTTTAGTTCGTAAGATGTAAGTGAAATAAGAAGCAAAAGAGAGTAAAGAGAGACTTGTTCTTCTTCACTGATTCCAACTATATCCATTGCTCTTCTAGTTTCAAGATACTGTTCCGCATCGTCCACTCCATCCAGCTTGTAGCACTTTGATTGATTGAGGTAATGGAATGATTCAGGCTTTCCCAACTTATACCTTTCAACATCCTTCCAAAAAATAGAATTTCAAAATAACACATTTCAGGAGGTAAGAGAATCAATTAGAGGAACAAATTTTCAAGATAAAAATATTACGTACTTCTCGAGGGGCTGCACAAAGTAGATAGAAACAATGATAGTTTCTCTCGGGGTCATTAATCTGACAAACACGAGATCTTTCAAGCAAATATGTCCTAATAGCAGCCCCAGATATCCTCCCATTCTTGTCAAACTGAATTTCGACAAACTTTCCAAAGCGACTTTGAGATGGTTGCATCAGAGTCATAAAATTAAGCGGCATTACTTATTGGAAAGAAAGACAAAGGATATCAGATACTTGATCCTGGAGAGATGTCTACCTGGAATTGTTGTTTCGAACAGTTTTGGCATTACCAAATGCTTCAAGAACTGGGTTGGACTGTAACACCACAGAAACAAAGTTTTATTCAGAAATACAACAAAGAGGTATCATAAATAATTCAGAAAGCGCATCCATAAGATCCATTAGACTTACTTCAAGAACTTGTTGTTCAACAGTTCTGCCTTCCACTCCAGATCGCCCACCCAAGAATGCAAGATATCTCATGATCATTTTTGTGGTTTCCGTTTTGCCAGCACCACTCTCTCCGCTGACTAAGATAGAGTTACTTTTGCCCTCATTTATCATAGCTCTGAAATTATTATGCAAAGAAATCAATAACCCCAAAAGGAAAAATGTTACAAACTTTCCAATAAATCTCCACCTATATGCAGCATCTGCAACAGCAAAAACATGAGGGCTTAATTCCCCAAATCCCGCGCCATTATATTGTTCCATCATATGTTTGTCATAAAGATGTGGCAATCTTTGGAAAGGATTCACAGCAATCAAGATACTACCAGTGTATGTCTACAAAAACAGAATACATTATTATGAAAAATAATGAAAAATATAAAAAATTGAAAATCTTACATATATTTCATTCAATTCATATCTAGTTGCCAGATTCTCTAGCACTCCAGGCTCGTGAAGGTAAGAAAGTTTTGTCATGTCATCCACGCCTCCAGGCGGAGCTTCCGTATCCTTCGGAAACACCTTTGATATCTTTGTTGTGATCTATTCACAAAATTAGATCAATGAATAAATTTCATTTGAAGATAGATGATCTGGGAGAAATTTATAATGAGCACTATTCATTTGGGCAACAAAATGGAACGCCCCATTCTAGATGAATCCAGTAGAACTACAAGTGGCTAAGAATGAAAAAAAGAATATTATTACCTCCTCTCCTCTCCCCTCTAGACATACTTGGTAACAATCCCTGACTCATTTTGTCTGTCAGAAGGGCATTTGAGACATTACTTGTTTACTTCCTAATTACTGTTATCATGTAACCGGTAGAATGTAACCCTATAAATAGGGTAACATTAAGTGATAAAAATCAGCTAGTTTCTTTTCTCTTAAACTCACTCTCCCTAAACCGCTAGACTTTCTTTTCTCTTAAACCACAAACCCACAAGGATAGGTCAACGGTCACTACAATATCTCAGACTGGATATGGAGCAGAAAAAGCTTGGCTTTTTCGCTGTAGATTAGGCCACCCATATTTCAAAGTTCAGAACATTATGTTTCCTGATTTAATGAAAAATATTAAATTTGAGAATCAGGTTTGTGACAGAAGTGAAAGCCAAACATGAAAGGTGCTCCAATAACTCTGATGCAACCAAAGGAGGCAAATTCCCTTCCAATTAATTTATTGCAACCTAGGGGGGCTGGCTCCATAACCCGATACTCATGGGTTCAAATGGTTTCTAATCCCTGTAGATGACTTTAGCCGATTTATTTGGATATATCTGCTCTGATATAAATCAGAAGCCACCTCAAAAATCAAAAATCTTACCCAAATGATTGACAGACAGTTTGAGAGACAAGTGAAAACCTTCATAACAGACAATGCTAACGATTTTTGTAATACTGAACTTCATAATTATTTATCTGAGTTGGGGATAATTCACGAGACCTATGCATATACATTGCAGCAAAACAGAGTGGCTGAGAGGAGTATTGGACTTATTCCAGAAAAGGGCAGAGCACTCCTTTTTTTTAGTATAAGGGGAAAGGGCACCCCGAAACGGTGCCCCCCTGATGTTATTAAAGCAATGATGAGTGATACAGATCATGTATTACAGGGATACAATAGATGAGGGGCCTAGACCACCTCGGTGCCAAAAAGACGCAAACCCCTTTGCATTGTGTTGGATAGCATCAGCAGAAGGGGTACAACCCCTGAATATGACCTCATTCTTATGGGTCCAGAGGGACCAAAGTGTAGCAAAAATAGTATGCCACTCAGTTTCCCGATGGAATGTTCTGCCGCTAAGAGACTGCCAGAACACCTCCTCTGAAGTCACCACGAGGCAGCCGATGCCCACCTCCTGCCACACCGCCTAGGCCAGGGGGCAGGTGAAGAACAGGTGTGAGTAATTCTCCACTGTCCTTGCGCACAGTGGGCATTCCAAGGGAGAATCCGGGACTATGCCCTGCCGCAGGGACCTTGTCATTAGGCGCCGTCGTAGCAGGAGCTAGGCGAATATCTTGATCTTCAGAGGGAGACGAGACTTCCACACCAAACAGCATCTCTGCAAGAGGATCGGATCCTCCAATTCCCACTGGTCTTGGAGCAGTCTGTATGCTGCTCGGACAGTGAAGCTAGGGCCGCTCCACACCCACGCCTCATGGGCTACCCCTGACAAGCACTGGTCGGCCAGGAGCTCCTGCAGCCTAAGCAGCTCAGCCACCTGTTGGTCGCGAAATGCCTCGGGCAATGCCGGAGCCCATGCTTCGTGCCAGGCCTGCTGCACCGAAATCCCCGGATCTGTGGATCTGTGGATAATGCGTAGAGACGAGGGAAAACCCCGCACTAGAGCACTCCTTATTCAAAGTAATGCTTCCAGTTTTCTCTCGGGAGAGGCAACGCTGACAGCCACTTTTAGCCAATAGAGTAGCAAGTTTAAGCCTTACAAATACTCCAAACTGCCTTCCTTCCCTAACATAAGAAAATGACTTACCAAAGCAAGTGTTTGGATGTGAGTGTTACGTACAATTATATATATATTTGAATGGCAGAAATGGGGTAACTCAGAATAAGGATCTTGAGCAGATGCATCAATATGAGCTGAGACTGCAGGAGAATAGTGATGATATTCATAATTACAGTAAAACACCATCCTGTACACGTGTCAGAATGGAGGAAAAACTAACGAAGGGAAACCTGCATCCTATAAATGAAACTGATTCCACAACAGAAAAAGGTGATACGTCTACCAATTCAACTGAACAAAGAATTAGAAATAATCATCAGCCACTCAAGGAAAAGGAACAATCAATTCAGAAGCAATGCTCGTGACGAAATTTGTCCAAAATCTGGTAAGGATAAAATTGATTGGCCGACTGCTCTTCAAATGAGGGGTGTGCGAAAACCCACACCATACCTATTAAGTAGTTACCTTACATTCATGAAAGCAATGTCTCCATATAGGACTTTTTTGACTTCACATAGAGATGAATGTATTCCTAGAAATGGTGATGAAGCTCTCTCTATGCCCCACTGGAAAAAGGCAATGGAGTAAGAGCTAAGGGCACTAAGGGAAAATAGAAGTTGGGAGGTAGTAAAACTTCCTCCTCAAAATAAAACCTATCAAATGTAGATCGGTCTCTAATATTAAGTATCTATCGTATAGAAGTATTGAACAATATAAAGCCAGGTTAGTAGCCCATGGTTATACCCAGCTATGGCATTGATTATGGTGAGGCCTTTGCTCCAGTTGTGAAGATGAACACTATAAGAATTCTAGTCTCCTTGGCAGCATACTTTAACTGGCCATTACTATAGTACGATGTGAAAAATGACTTCGTGCATGGAACACGAAAGGAAGATATATATGAAGATGCGCCTTGGATATTTCAAGGTACAATCTAAGAATAACGATGTGCGTAAATTAAAGATGGCATTATATGGACTAAAAAAAATCTCCTCGAGCATGGACTAAAAAAACCTCCATTTTCTGAAGTCATGAAAAAAATGGACATCATACCTTGTTTTATAAACACTCTATTTTGGTGGTATTTGTAGATGATACCATCATCACGGGTAGTGATCATGAAGAGAGGGTAAGATTAGAGAAAGGACTTGTGAGTGAATTCCTTGGAATTGAAGGGGCACATTCAGGCCAAGGGATCCTTCAGTTTAACAGAAATCAGTTTCTCTGATCATCAACCTACTAGAACTACAATAGAGGTAGACCACAAGTTACCTCTGAACAAAACTGAGGAGAAGGTGGACATAGGGAGATATCAGAGGTTGGTCAGGAAATTGATTTATTAAGTACATACACATCCAGACATTTCATATGCAGTCAACAATCTCACTCAATTCATGCATAGTCCACAAGTGTCTCATTTAAAAGCTACACATAGAGTACAATGATACCTGAAAGCCACAACAGGATGGGGGCTTCATTTCAAACACCAAGGTACGCTAACCCTGGATGCATACACAGATTCTGATTTTGTTGGTTCTTTGACTGATTGCAGGTCAACCGTCAAATACTGCACCTCTCTAGCTGGAAACCTCATTGTGTGACGAAGCAAACAATAGGAAGGTGTCTGTAGATCCAATACTGAGACAGAATTTTGGGATTTAGCTCATGGACTAACCGAATCAACATGGATCAAAGAAATCCTAAAGAGCCTCAAAATTCAAAAGAAGGTCAAACCAGGATATGTTGCGTCAATCAATCAGCTACCAGTGTAGCTCACAGCCCGGTGCAACATGACCAGATGAAACATGTAAATATTGACTGGCATTGGATCAGAGAAACTTTGGATGAATATAAGACCAGCACACCTTATATTGGTTCATTCAAGCAACTAGCAAATGTATCGATAACAGGATTATCAAAGGACCAACGTGTGAAACTAAGTAGCAAGCTGGGATTGACGGATATCCACTCCTCAGCTTGAGGGAGATATTAAGAAGGGCATTTTAGACATTACTTGTTTACTATCTATTTACTGTCACAATGTAACCATTAGAGTGTAACCCCATTAACTAATAAAAATCAGCTCTTATACTCGCTCTCGTCTCGCCTCTTAACATAATGGTTCCACTGCTGGCTTTGACAAGGCAAGGGACAGATGATGAGACAACTATTCGGGCATGTCAGATTATTTGAAAGCAAAAAGTTCTATTGAAAGCGAAGATTTTCGGATGGCTTCTCATAAGGAGAAGGTTGGTGACTCGAGTACTCTGGAAAAAATGTATCCAGATGTGTCAGAAGAATGTGTTTTGTGTCAGGAAGAAGAAGAAGATTGTAAACATTTATTCTTCCAAAGCCCCTTTGCCCACACAATATGGGCATCCCAGGGCATAGCGTTGGCAGGGGCCATCTACGAGACAAATTTTTGAGACTCACTACGCCGAGGTGGATATAGAAGGAATGGGCAATATGGTTACATCGGAATGAGGTGATATTCAGGGGGGGGGAGACAGGTCTCTACAGACAATGTGGTCCATGAGATAGAGGGTCTGACGGCATCCTGGGCTCACAGAGTCTCATATAGTGACGGAGGGGGGAAATGGGCTTAGGGGTTGAAAATAGAGACTAATAGTTCCCCTAACCGGGTCGAACACCGCTTAATCGGGTGATTGGCCCCTTTGTATTTCAAAAAAAAAAAAAAAAAAAAAAACTACTGGCTTTGACAGTCTCTATCTTTTATCTTTCCTGTACTTGTAATATTATAGTAGCACTCTCGAATCTAAAGAATTAGAGATGAGGACCTAGTGAAACCTTAAGCTATACTAGATCCTCATAAAGAGTATCAGACCCTCCAGGAAGTCATATCTGTGGTCAGTGTAGCTCGTATTTAAATGGATAGATTGATAACAGAGTAATCATTTTACTCTCTTAAAAACTCAAAGAGGTCAAAGTTCAGGGAATTCCTTCATCCAAAACTCACTAGAGGAACCAGTAAGAAAGGGGCTTGACAGAAGCCCGATATTAACATGAGCATATTTTTGGAATGTTCATAGACTCTACAAACAATGATAGGGACCATGAGGGAGGAGAATCCCAAAGATTGGTTTGTCGACAAGAGATTGGGAGAGTCTCTCAAATCATTTTCTCTGCTCCCTCAGCACAAAGTCATTTCTGGCTTGCCTAGACCACTTTTTGAATCCTAAACTACCTTACAGACTTTATTTGAGGATTCCAGTTTTGAATCTCCAAAATAAAATCTCTACTTAAACGCCAATCTTCGTCGCAGGTATGTAAATTAGAATCTGCCTGGAATAGGAGCACTATTCAAACATTAACATTCTTATCAACCATCCACACAAAGCAAGATATCAATCAATATCACCAACTTGAATAGCATTTAGACCCGTAAACATTTATCCCATATAATGAAAAAGACGAATGAGAAAAAAAACACAATCTTAAAGTAGTGGCCTACTGTTTTTCCTGTAGTAGTCCGCACGTGTACATCATTGGCAACAATTTTAGTAACCTCTCCATCAATCCACGCTAATGCTGGATCCTCAACCCACACGTGAGAGGAAACAGCTATATTGACTGGTGTTGCCTGCATAGAGTGATCCATCGAAAATGCTAATCACATGGTTCAATGAAATACAGTTTTGAGTCAATTATATTCACTTTTGAAACTGGATCTTCGGTAGATGAAGATTTAGAAAGCCACAGAGAGAGCAAAAAACTAGGCAGATGCAGTTTCCATAGATTATTATTTTTTTTTTCCATAGATTATTATAGAAAAAAAATCTTGGTTCAAATATATCAATATTCAACCAGAGATTTTTTTTCTTACATTTTTTGCTGCCAAAAAATCCAAGAGCTCATTTATTAATCAATGTACTGTAAACAAAAGATGGTTTTCATGAAGAAAAATGACAGAAAATCCGGATATCTGACGTCTGTGCTCCTATTTCTGCCTTAACCACAATATATGTTTCTATACACCACAGTCGACACCAATGTTACCAGTGAACCAGTTCGGATTAAATTGTGAAAAAAAATTCTCAATTTCTTGTTACAGATTTTCACTTCTTTGGAAAGAAATTAATTTTCTGAAAACTATCATTAGTTTTCTGTCTGCTTATATGATCAGAAAAGTCACAGAGGGAACAGATAGCTAATTTTGTAGTTCTCTTTCGCAGAAAAATGTCACCACAAATAGGAAAATATGCTTGAAAAATGCAACGATACTTTATCAAATCCACTGATCAGACCTATGCTGGCGTATTATCTAAGTGTGCAGCACGACCTCAGAATTTTAGGAAAGGAAAGACCTCCGAGGAACACAAAATGGTAACATGAAACAGGAGTTCGAGAGATTTTTTTCAGCGATTGAAAATGCACAGACAATCTAATAAAAAATGATAACATGAAAGCGACAACCATGATGGAAACCTGACTGCATGAGAAATATCCGTCACCTATTTCATAATCAAGAACGGAATTTATCCACGGTTACTTTGCAGAATGATGAAAATATTGACAACGAACTACTTGAGAGGAGATGAGGATCCCCACAGGTAATGACCAATAGAATTGAGCATTATCCATTTGATTCATGAGTTCAGGACACCGCCTAATCAAATATAAGCGTATAAGATGATACCTTGCACAATAAAAAATACTGATTATCGACACAAAGGTTTGGCAAGCCGGAATTCAAAATTATAACTGTTGTGGGAACCAATATGATTTCTCGGAATCTAGTTTTCAGATTCTGAGGGGTTGAAGGCTATTTCCAGGGTTACATACGAATCAATTCTGCTTCAACAGAAGCTGGAAAGAAAAAAAACTCGGATCTTTCAGCGGTTAGATTTCAGCGGACCAAAGAGATATTAGTGTCCGCACAAAAATAGCAGCAGTTAGAAGCAAAACACAGCAGAATAGACGAGAGATTTAATTCCGAACCATTAGTGATCAAACGAGAGACTTCAATCTTGATCGGCGACGGAACCGCAGAGCGGAGGAATCGCGTACTTCTGCGAATAGATCATCTAGCCATTCCTTCTTTCTTCCGGATGGGCAGAAATTTCTGGGCAAGAACTCTTCCTTCCTCGTCGTCCCGTCTTTCTCTCACCTGCTCTCTCTGTCTTTCTCGCCTCTCACCATCCCCTTCCCATTATTTTCTGCGAGTTCTTTACTTGATAACTTCCCTACTTCCCCATTCGCAAAACTTGCCCTCCGCCACGCCCCCGAGGTGGGACCTACCCGTCTAAAGCTGCTGCTGCTCCTACATCCACGACTCTCCCTTCAATGGCTGTCTCGTAATAAAGTAGACGTCCTTGCCTTATATAGAGAGCATTCAAATAATTGCCCAGCAAAGATATCCAGGTCGTTAACGGATTACAATATCTTTTTTATTTTTTAGAGAGACTGAGCGAGTAGAAACCGGTGAAGGTTTTCATCTCCCACTATTGCCGCCCGAATCTCTTTTCCCACCTTCGCAGGAGTGGAGGGTAAAATGACACTAGTAACCCCCGTTCAGCCGGACAGCTGGCGACTCGGCGTTCCTCCGGTGCTTCGGCCATCAGACTCACCTCTCAGATCCACCCGCTCACGACTCAAGGAAGAACGAATTTTCAATTTGGAGGAAATGTCCGAAATAGCCTTTCGTTGTTTTCTGTAAGTGTTACCGACACGTCATATCAAACGTGTTGTGCACACGAAGTTCAGGCCTCCAGAAACAAAGGCCAGTTCATCTTTTCTCGATAATTATTACTCAGGAAGCGGTTTATGAGTTTTATTTTTTTACCGAGGGATAATTAATTATTTTCATTTTTTATTAAAAGGTCCGGGAGTAGTAATTACTAATTACTCCCGCGGGAACAACGTAAAAGGTAAACGGAGCCGAGATCCGAATAACCGAGTGGGACCCGCCGTTGGTCTTTTCCTTCTAGAGAGTAATAGAAGCTTCTATGGAAGAGCCTCGAAATCTCTGGACGCTTCGGACCTCCATGGCTCCATCTTATATAGCTTCTCTACGGACTTTCCGAAGGTATAATCGAGCGAACATTCTTAAGACAGGAAAATCTTGGAGGCGAATTCTACGCGTTCATTTTCCGCAAGAGAAGAAGCGATGGACGTGAGGATGTTCGGTTTGGAGAACCCGCTGATCTCTACGCTGCACCATCTGATGGAGGTTCCCGAGGAGGTCGAGAAGGCCTTCAATGCGCCTACCAGGACGTACGTGAGAGACGCCAAGGCCATGGCATCCACTCCGGCGGACGTTAAGGAGTACCCGAGCTCTTACGCGTTCGTAATTGACATGCCGGGGCTCAAATCCGGCGAAATCAAGGTTCAAGTCGAGGATGATAACCTTCTAGTGATCAGCGGTGAGCGCAAGCGCGTGGACGACAAGGATGGCAAGTATCTGCGCATGGAGAGGAGAGTCGGCAAGTTTATGAGGAAATTTGCGCTGCCGGAGAACGCCAACACCGACACTATCTCCGCCGCATGCCAGGACGGCGTGCTGACCGTCACCGTGGAGAAGCTTCCTCCGCCGGAGCCTAAGAAGCCGAAGACCATCGAGGTCAAGATCGCTTAATCTTTTCTCTTTGCAGTAAGATTTGGTGGATGCGTGGACTGGAAGTTTCTCTGTGGGACCGTCTGTTTGATCTAGTTTCAGTCGCTACTCTTTCCTCGAATGTCTAGTGTTATCTGAAAAAGCTTTTATGAGTATTTCACGGAATCCGATTGCGTTTCTAGCACCTAGTGTGATTGCGTTCCGTTAGAGCGGTAGGTGACAGAAAACGAAACAGAGATTCCTCTTGAAGGCGGCTCTCCGACGAAGCTGGTAACCTTCTACGTCCTCTTTTGCGGGTGTCGAGTCGATTTTTCATAGTTCGTACGCACCGTGAAAGCTCCTACTAGCGTTGCCACGTCAGTTATGTGCCCTACTGCCAGAACAGCGTCGTCAAGTCAAAGGGCTAGAAGAAGTGATATGCCCGAGACGACACGGATCTGGAGCGAAGGGAAAGAAAACAGATCTTTCAAAGAATAGTAGCACGTATGTTTTATTCCTTTCGACAGAAAGGCGACTGCCGACTAGGGAGAAGTGACGTCGTTCTCGAGAGCCCTGGCTGTAACAGCATCTTCGGCGGTGTAGCCCTCCCCCTTGTCGCCATTTTTGCATTTCTCCGGTTGGAGCGCGAAGCAGGTCTCCAGCTGGAGGCAACAGGTCGGGCAGCGCCTTTGCAAAGAATCCGGAGATTCTCTGAAAACAATCACTCGTGCATCCGTGGTCGAACGGGATATTCCTGCACATCCAGCTCGGTTACAAAAAACTGGAGTTTTTCTAATGCACCAATTGATGCCTAAAATCGGAAAACTCGTAATGAAATCTCTGTAACTTTAATTATGGGAGGTTTCTATGAACACAAAAGAAAGAAAATCTTGGAAACATACCATCATTGGTATGGATTCATATCTCTTCCCGAATCAAAATACACCGATCACGTCCGCTTCGATCAAACATCAAATTTCCCAAGTGCGAAAATACGAATTAAATTGTGAGAAAATGCGTTATTCCCCAATTTCTAACGGTCAATTTTGAGACCTGCTATAATTCTCACGCCTGATCAAAGACTAGCCGGGCAGCTGGCGACTCCACATTCCTCTGAAATTCTCCCGTTGACGGAAAGACATTGTAATTTCCAACATCGCTGGAAATATAATTTGGCTAACTGTATCGATTCCGAATAAGTGAGACACAGAGAGAGAGAGAGAGAGAGAGAGAGAGAGAGAGAGAGAACGTATCTGTACAGGGGTCAGGAGGCCTGCAAGTTAAAAGGCTAGCTGACGATTTTAATGTTAGGATTTCTATAGAAGCCACTCTGTTCACCACACTTTGAGATGCTCCAGATGTGATCCCCATCGCCACAGACCTCGTCAATGACCTCCACAGAACTCGCTCCCCTCTCATCCCCAGGGTTTTTACTCTTGACCCCTGCTAGATGCAAATCGGTGGCCTTGAACCCAGAAGCAAGTAAATTACCGTCTTCGTCGAATAATCTAATATCATCGGGAAGTCTCTCGGCTTGAATTAGGGCAAGCATGGGCCCACCCACAGGTTCCTCATCCCGAAGCTGCACCATGAAAGCTAGGATTACCCTGTTTCTCTCTGTGGTGGCCAGTTCTTCGAGGCTTCCACAGTGTGCAGCCGCAATCTTCCCCGATATATCGCAGTCCCGACGCTGTGCGTTAATCCATTCCTCGAGAGAAAGGGCCAAAGAGTTCAATTCACTGTCGGAATGTTCTCCTTGGACTTCTGCATGAAGAACCCTCAACTCGGAAGTTCCGGGTCTGTATCTTCAGTCCTTCGATCGCGAGAGCTTCAATTTCTTCCAAGGCCAAGCGCGGGAGGTCTCTCAGAGGGACCACATCTGACGAACAGCAATCCCCGTGATCCCTGGAAAAGCAAGAAGAGAATGAAATTCCTCAGAACTGATCACAAGTATGAAGTTCGAAAGAAGAGAACCTGGCACGAGGGACATCATCCAAAAGCATCATTCTGCTAGAAAGAACAGCGAGCTTCTCGATTCCGAGCGAGCCCAGAGACTGCAAAATCTCAATCGCTCCGGAACCATTCTTCGCTGGTATAACCAGAGGACTCGAAGCTTGCAATATCCTTCTCACTCTGTTCTTCAATATTTGATGATGATCATCATCGTCGTCGTCAACATGAAACGGGCCATCGCCGCTATCATCAGGAAGCACCTCGATGGGGCTGCCAAAACCGGTTGGGCTTCCAGGTGGAGTATGCAGGAAGGCCCGCTCGTTTAAACCCAGATCTCGCATCAGGGCTTCTGCTTCTTCGTCGTCCAGCATTTTGGCTCTTCTCCGGCTATTCGTCGATTGACTAAGACGAACGTCCATCTCGGCGCCATTAAATGTTTCTGAAAGATCAAAGTCGGAGTCGAATTCCATCCAATTCATTTCCACTTGATTCCTCGGGCATAGATCGAAGATGTTCTTCTCTCTGTCGGCCACAGATTCCTCCCTGAATTGCTTCCACAAACGCGCCTTCGGTGACTCTTGATCGCTATCGGAGCTTAATGCGGATGGGTCTGCGTTATCTAGCCCAAGAAATCGCAAGAACTCTGACTCATCGTCAAGGATTAGGTCTTTCTCTACCGTGCAATTCGATCTGGTCCCTTCCGGATCATGTTGCTCGGGGAGACGTGGAATCTGATTTCAGTGGTTCCCTCTCCGCTTGTCCAAAGATAGAGAGATTTTTGTAATAAACAGTTCAGCTCGTCAAAATCCGGTTCTGAGTGAAATTCCAGTTGAGATTTATCAGACTCGTCATTTAAGAACTCCCCGATTTCGTCCCGTTTATCACTTCCAGCAATCTCTTCATGACTTATCCCATCATCTTTGATTTTGAACGTATCATTCGCCACAATCTCGATTCCTTTATCGATCACGGTAAACTCGAGATCAGGCAGCTCTTCTTCCAGGTCAATTTTTGACACCGGTAGCGACGCATCTGTCCTCAAAACAGGCGGCGATTTGTTCAGACAGCGCAAGTCAACGGATTTAATCTTCGAACAGTCATCGGGAACTTCCTCAGCTGAAAACTGTTCTCCCTGATCAGCCGGGAAAATTTCACGAACAACTTTCATCTGACCAACAGATTGCGAATGCAGAAGCAACCTCCCTCCAGAATCACGATTTAACACCGGCGGAATTCCTGCTTGGAGAGAAAAACCGAAGGTGACATTAAGCAAAGCGCCTCTCGCCCTACCCGAGAGTTTAAACGCGGTGCTCCATCTGCAGGAGCTCTCCTCCAGATCCTCCGCAGTCAACGGCAAGAGCCGCGTCAAGTCAACGCGATGCTCACCGAGACTTGACCCCGGTGCCCCTGCCACCATGGCAGTCAGCACGTAGGTTTTCGCCTGATACTTAACCGGTTGATGGTGGCCGCTGGATTTACTGCCGTACACCGTGCACCGATCTTCTAGGATTTCCTGGAAAACGGCCGCGCCGTGGGAAACTAGAACGGAGGTCGTTGTGAGCCCGTTCTCCTCGCCGTCGCGTCTCCAGTGAACGCGGATCCTTGAGTGATCGAGGATAGACGGGATTCCCTCGATCGAGTGTATTTGAACCGTGAATCGGCAGTCGAGCTTGCGATGGCGGATGTGCGTGAGCGCGCGGAGGGGCTTCCAGCTCCAAATCGAAGAGGAACCCGAAGAGGAAGGATTCTTGGCATTCTTCCGTGGAAGGAGATCGATCTTCGATCGATCTTCTTTCCTTTTATTCTCGTACGTGCCGGAAATAGAGAGAGAACGCCGCTGAACATTGGGAGACTTATTGACGACGGCCAGGGATTTTCTCAGGGATTCGATCTCCGGGAGCAGACGGAGGTTTTCTCCAGATTCCTCTCCCGTGCTCCATTCCTGCTTCTGAAACATCGCGGCTCGATCAATCTTAGTTCCTACAGACTTCCTGGAGATGAGTATGGCTTGGATCCTGGGGTGCTCAAGCTCCGGCTAGCTCGGGGAAGAACAGAAACACAATCATTACTTATCAGTTGGGACTGGGAAGCGTCATAGTCTTTTAGACGACAGCAAAAAAAAGTCTATGAAATTTCAAGTTTTTATTTATGATAGAAGGTCTGGGAATAAGAAAACAACCGCAGGAATAGCATAAGAGGTAGACGAAGCATCCAGTTTAATAAATAGAAGTGGACTGGGAGGCTTGGATCGCATCCTAGAAAACATTATCTTTCCAGAAGAAAAAACAAGAATCAAGTGGATTTTGATTGAAATAAGAAAATCCCTGTGGGCCCCGCAATTGGACTTTCTTCTAGACAGTAATAGAAGCTTCTCTTGAACAGCCCCGAAACCTCTGGATGCTTCGGATCAGTTTCATGCTTTCTATATAACTCTCCGGACAGACATCGCAGCAAGCATTCGGCTGTCAACTGCTCAGCGGATACGATCTCGGAGGCATTTCCTGCGCGCGGAAAGAGGGAGAGCAATGGACGTGAGAATGTTCGGTCTGGAGAACCCGCTGGTCTCCACGCTGCACCACCTAATGGAGATTCCGGAGGAGGTCGAGAAGGCCTTCAACGCGCCTACCAGGACGTACGTGCGAGACGCCAAGGCCATGGCCTCCACTCCGGCGGACGTTAAGGAGTATCCGCGCTCGTACGTGTTCGTGATCGACATGCCGGGGCTCAAATCCGGAGAAATCAAGGTCCAGGTCGAGGACGACAACCTTCTAGTGATCAGCGGCGAGCGCAAGCGCGAGGATGACAAGGACGGCAAATATCTGCGCATGGAGAGGAGAGTCGGCAAGTTTATGAGGAAATTTGCGCTGCCGGAGAACGCTAACGCCGACGCCATCGCCGCCGCTTGCCAGGACGGCGTGCTGACCGTCACCGTGGAGAAGCTTCCTCCGCCGGAGCCTAAGAAACCGAAGACTATCGAGGTCAAGATCGCTTAATCTTGGCATGATAAGTTTCTCTGCTACGTCGTCTGCGTGAGCTTCTGTCGGTTGTCACTCTTTTCCAATAGCATCTTCCGCGGTTTAAGTTTCCTTCAATTTCTTATAGAAATGGTTGTAAAGTCGTTCTCCCGTCCCGTTTTTTAATTCTCCAGTGCACTACAACTTTTCAAATAGCGTTGACTACGCACAGTTTCATACGCCTTCTTAAGTTTCCGTCTAAGATTATCAAGAGAAATTTTAAAACGGCGTAATATCATCAACTATAATTCCTTTGAAACGAAAGTCAACAAAATTTCTGTAGCCAAAAATCTATATTTGATCTTTCGGGATATGCACACCTACTCTGATTCCGAATGGCTTTATCTTTTCAAGAACAGCACTCCGCTGTACCTTCATCTTGTCCGGCGGTTTCCCACCTTCGACGAGTAAATCTGCAAATGCATTGACAATAAACGCCTTCTCGGTAATATACAGTTCAAGAATCTTCTGCTCAGCTTCGGTTTCCCCTTCGTAAGACCCGGTCTCTTGTTGTCACCGTCTTCACTTTCTCGTCTTTCCTTCACGAAAAGGGCGATAAAGAACCCGTCCATTCCGTCTGACTCGTCTGTTCGGACGAGGTGCCCAGCTGGGGAGACAGAGAGAGAGATCAGATTGCAGAATGCGAAGGATCTAGGGAGATATTTGAATCTAGCAGCTTACACCCTTCTAAGACAGGTAATCCACGCCGAGGCCATTCTGGAAACGGAGTCCCCAGTCTGAAACCAAGCGATGATGCCAAAGGAAGAACTGAGCTGACTACATCTTCATTCTCCGTCTGGAAGATCGAGCAGGTGCTGTATACTACTCTCTCCACCGCAGGAACTGTGAAGTCAATGAAAAAAAACACAAATCTATCAATATTATGCGCAGACAATATTTTCAACCTCTTTTTAGTCTTACAGGACAGAGCATGAGCGAGAGCCTTCCTCTGAAAAGCTGCAAGCTTCATCACTCTCTCGCTGCTGGCTGACTGAAGCTCGCGATCTAAGGCGGATTACAGGGATATTGAACTCGCAACTCAGATGAAATTTCAAAATTATTCACACCTTTCATTCACCTTTGCTGTAGGACGGAAGCAGATGATCTAGCCTCTGTGTGGATGTTCCGGAACCTGAGCACGAAGGGTCCAACAGAATTGCCTTGACCTGATGAAGAATAATAATTTGAAAGTTGTGTGAGAAGAATATGATTAGAATAGAAGGTCATTTCTATTTTGGTCAACTCTTTGAGTTCCTGAATTTTTGTTTTCAAATATTTCTGTCAATGAATTAAACTGAAGAAAAAGAACCCAAATAAAATAAAAAGTCAACGTACCCTGGAAAATAAGGGATCCAGAGGGCGGACTTCCAGAAAATCACCATGAACAATACTAACATCTTCACAACGCTAAGGTCAACAGTCAGCGACAGAATGAAAAGTTCATGTCTCAAATGAAATGCAGGACTCAAAAAGAATATTTTAAGTTATTTGTGATAATTAGAGGATACTAGTAGCTCCAGAACGTTTGACCATGAACTCCAAGCTTCTGACTCTCCCTTCGTTCAGTTCGCAGGCTATGACCTCTCCAGCCCCTCCCATCAGCGCGGCCAGCTGAACGGTTTTGTTTCCTGGGGCGGAACAGGCGTCAAGAACCTTATTCAATTCAGTGAAAATTCGGTGAGAAAATAATTATGCGAATAATGAAATTAATCGGTAATCAACAACGAGACTGAATTCAATTTTACCTTCCAACCTGGCTTTGGCGCCAGGGCTGCCGCCGCCATAGAACTGGATTTTCCCTGAGCCAGAAGGAAATTAGGTAAAAAAACGGTGGAGCAAAATTACAGCTTCAAAGATGCAATGCCGCTTACTTGTAGAAAGATGCTTCCATTCTTCACTAATGGATGATCATGCAAGTCAGTGCCAGGTGGGAGGACTAGCAAATCAGGGACCATACCGTCTCTTTTGACCTACCAAAAATAGAAAAAGAAAAACCGGGAAAATGAAAAATAGATCCGATTTGCAGCTTGGCAAGTTTAGGATATACCCTTACCGAGTAATCTTTTTCAAGATCTAGGATGGCGGAGTCAACGTCCAGCTTCAGCGTATTTACACGGACGTATCGAGGTTTCGTAGCTCCTGCAACCATAATTTTCTTGATTTAAAATCGGGTCACTGAAATCTCCGATTTTTTTTAAAATCCAGTTCACTGACTTGAATCAGAATTCGTCTGGAGCAGATCTCGGGGGTATTTGGCGTTTCCTTCTGCGCGTAATTGCAGAAGAATGCGATCAAGGGAATTCTTCTGAAGCAAGAGGAGCTTTTCCGAGGGACCGACCATTGCAACTGCCTGATTGGATGACGATTTTATTTAAAAATTCAGTTCATCGAGGTGGATAAGAATCGATTTCTCGAGATAGACCGCACCTGCCCGAAGAGCAAATCGTATGCATTCACGTACATCATCTCCTCTTGTCTCTACGAAACCAGGAAAATGATAAATTTCTTATTCGGGCGTACTTTGGACGCTCATTCTAGGGTTTCTGCTAACCTTCCATTTGCCCTTGAAGACCCCGGCGCGAGCAAGAATCTCCTTGAGGAGCGGAAGGTCTATAAAAAAAAACATTAAATCGAGCAGACATCGAAAACAAACCCTAAATAAGTAGGAAGATTGAGATTACATTTGAGGGTTTGGCAGACGAGGGCGAAGGTGGCCTTTTTGTTCCGCACCGATGGACTGTAAACGAGGGATTTGATAGAACCCGCAGCCTTGCGGCGAGCGTCGCCCTGTAGAACGCATTTCAGTACTTTAGCCGCTTCTCTCCGCGCAAAGTAAGCGGAGCGCTCGGAACCCTTGAGAGAACCAACGCTTTCATTCTTCTTCATCTAGTCAGCCAGTAGACCTCTGAGGCGAAGGACCAAGGAACCAGGCCAATACCTCGTTATATATCTTAGAGGAATAATCTGAAGTTCCATGAAGGGAAATTAGGAAGTGATTTTTTTCATGAGATGACGTATGAATTTATACGAAGCTCCTCTTTGAATTGTGTTTTTAAGTGGTTCAAAAGTCTTAACAGATGATTGTATAAATGATATTTTTAGAATTCCAGCGAAAAAAGAAATTTTGGGTGTAAAGTTCTAGCAAAGAAGATCATGGGTTTATGGCTAGCTAGTGTAAAACATTTTTCTCATTTTATATCAATAATATAAATTTTTAGAAAAATATTACCGTGCCTGGGGAGATAGATAGATCCGTCGCACAACACTCAAAGGCAAAGGATGTCGTGATCCAATCAAATTTACCCGATCGCGTCCGTTGAGTTTGTTTAAGGGTGCCAAATTACAACCTTGTCATCATCAGTTGCTCTATGCCAGACTCGTAAATGACTTGACGTATGGTCAACTGCCATACCTTAATCAATATCTTAAGTTAGTACTCATATGTGAAAGAATCATCAAGAATATCTTTGTCGATATTTATACTATCTTGGGCAAGGATCTAACTACATCTCATTCAAAATTTCATATTTTCTTGTACCGAGGGCAAATGATCTCATCATGACCATATATTCACCTTCAAGGAAGATATCTTTGGTATCTTATATCTAGGCATCACACACAAACACGACACGAGTCAACTTGATTGAAAATCACTTATGATACAATTCAAGGATTTATATAGATTAATTTAGTTAACTCTTTATCTAAAGCGTTGGTCTCAAGATCTATCTCTATCTATCCCTAGTGTCTACACAACGATGGTCTCAAGATCAACTACACTCATTATATGGGTAGATTAGAAGGTGTTATTCTTTTTGGATATTTCATTGTCCTTCTCAAATATCCCTTGAACAGAAATGTTTAGAACATATATTGAAAGACTACTGATCATTATATTATAATCTCGCCATAATTCACTAAGCCATTTTGTATGCTTATGGACTTCATTACAAACATTATTGCAAATGATGATGATAGGTGGAGAACAAATTACACTAAAACACCTAAGAATTCCCAAATAATTAATCCAATATTCCTTGAATTGAAGAGAACCAAAGTGCTCTTTGAGGGTGTCCATGCCCAAAGTGCTAATCCTCTCTCGATCCATCCCCAAATATTCATCTTTGGAACTTAATAGAAGCTTAAAAGTGTATACAATCAAATCAAATCAAATCAAATCTAGAGATTATAGGATCAACATATCAAAAGGATCTATTAGTCAAGTTTTCTCAATAATAATTTAATGGAAGAACAAAGAGACATCCTTCATAAGTGATCGTGACAAAAATATCACAATCTCTCGATCTTCATAAGTGACAGTTGATGGTTGTGACTGTGTCGCATCGTCACATCCTTTGAAAAAGAAATTGTCGTACAAATCTTGATTGTCGAATCACCATCAAGGTGCTCCAATTGTGCCATGTCATAGCGTGAAGAGAGAGGGAGAGAGAGAGAAACGAATCATCACATGTGCTATCGGATGTTACAACACCAAAGAATGTACACACAACACTTGAATGGTATGTATTATTGTCAAATTATATAGGTAATAACTCATATTGTTACTTCCTTTTTATTTTAGGTAATGTGGAAAAATCAATGGCATCATATCTAGAGAATTGGCATCTTCTAATTTGAACCCTCGACTTTCACTTAAATGGAGGGGGGTAAGTGGCACAATCTTATAGGGTAATGGTGAATCTAATAAATGGTGAATCTAGTCTATCCATTGCAGAAGTTATAAATAGTCTACACGAGCACGTAATTTAGACTCATGATCTAATGTTAGGAAAGCTTTAGAGTGTTAGAGCAAGATTCAAATGCTACAATTTGTATAAGCCATATGACCAAGAGAAATTTGATCATTTTGATAGACATTAAGTGGCCTACTAGCCAATCAGATTTCTGTCTTATTTATATTCATCAAAATAAGATTTTCTTCTTTATTTTTATAATAAGATATTTGGAATGAAGTCCATGAACATATACAATGACTAAGTAAATTATGATGAAACATGACTAAGGAGCACACTTATAACTGTTACATAAATTAACTTGATTGATAATCAAGTATAATATCATTCAAATATTCATACAAACAATTCAATAAACTCTTTTTTCAAAGATAACTTATTATATATCCTTAGTGTCTCCTCGTTGATAGCCTTGGTATCAACCATACTCATCACATGAGTCATATCAGATAATGTTATTCTTTGTAGATATTTCAATGTCATTGTCAAATATCACTTGAATAGTAATGTTTAAAATTGATATTTACAAGACAAATGATTATTATATGATAATAGCATCTTGATTCACTTATTCATTGCATACGCTCATGAAGTTTATTCTAAACTTCTCACTAGAATAACAATGGATATAAGCAAAACATGGAAGTGTTATTTGACTTACAGACTACATAATATCCATCAAAATTCATTATTTCATTTCAAAGAAGCCAAATGGGGTTGTCTCATAATGTAAAAAATTAAAAATTATGCATGGTAGGACTTAAACACTAAAGCCATGTTTATACCATATGTGATCATTAACACAAGGGTGTCTGTGTTATTTAGTTGGTAATTTCTAACTAAATATAATATTTTATGCATGGATGAAACTATGTATTATGCTTATCTAGTAGAGAGTTTTCTTTAATTTTCCACGTGTCACCATTCTTAATTTTTTGAAATTTATTAATTTTTTGCAGATTTTTAGGCATGGCACTAAAGAGAAGTTGTAGTATCTTAATTAATCAATAGATCTCTATTTAGGTGACATGAAATCATCTGCATACATCTACTCCACTAAAACGACCGATTCTTCAATCATGTGGCAATGCATGACACCATTTGCACCATTGATCTTCACTTCAAAAGAGCGAAGTGCCACAAATTAATCAAATAGACCAGGTGAGTAATGCTCTTGAACTTTCTCATCCTATCTTTGTCAAGGTCAAATTAGCTTAAACTTGGTCATTATTCCCCCCTCTAAAGAGTGATTCAATGTCCATAATCGCTCAAAAAGACTATTTTGCTCACATATTTGTTTTTTTATCGGCTTCATAGGTCAATTGCCGAAGGAAATCATTTTTTTGCATGAAACCATAGAATTGTGATACGTGATGAATCTCAATATGATTGTGCCATTTCCCATCAAACTGTGCCAATAAACTCATCAAGAACATTCGTTTGGATAAAATGTATTTTCTTTCAAAGGGGAGAGATCATCGAGAGGGATTTTGTAGAAAAAAATTAGACGAAACATCTTCTCTCTTGTCACATTGGGTTGATTTCTCAACGACTTCTCTCTTGTCACATTTTGATTTTTGTTCCTTTTTTAACTTCTACTTGTGGCATCTCCCTGTTACTTTTCTGATCAAGTCAAATTTAATTTTTGGATTAGTGCATTTTTACAATCTTGAATCTATCTTGTTTTCTTACATCAAAAACCATTTGATCATCATATTTTAAAAAATTCATTAGAATGTTTCTTTAAGTTTACTTCATGAGGCCCAATTCTCGAAGACACAACAAAGATTAATTGGAACACTAGTTTTAATCATTATCTTCAATGAGTTTAGTATTTTCTTTTACTACTAAACTCTAAACATTTGTTTTCAATGGCCTTACTCTTTTTGGTCATCAATATTCTTCAGTATGACATTTATTATGGTAAAAAATGAATGGTGTTTGCTATATCAACTTCTGCTTCATATTTTTTTGTTTTTAATATTCCAAAAGAAATAAAAATTTGTTAAATTTCAAAAAACTCTCACATTTCAATTTAGAAGGTCTATTTCTCTCAATTTTTGTATATGAATTTGATAAAATGTTTCTTCTATCTATTATGGCCATCTTAGTTTAACTTCGAGAAGCCAACTTAGTCAAGTAGAAAATTTGACTTTGATATTACTCTCTTTTGTAATTTTGTATTTTTCATAATTTTTTAGTTCATATAAGTCTTAAAATCCTAATACTCAAGAAAAATATGAATAATCTCAAGTCTTTTGACTTTGAAAAGTCCAAATAGTGTTTGTACAACATTTACCGCTAAAATAAAGTACTTTGTAAACCTACATGAAATTACATGTTGTTCATGAAAAATGCGACAAAAGAATGATAATAAGATTCATAATTGTGCTAATTATTTATTAAAAATTTATTAATAATTTTAATACACATTTAAATTCTATTTTATCAAGTAACCCACGTGCTATTTGATGGATATTATGTGGCTAATAAGTCAATCACACTTACATGTATCTTTTTATGTTCATTGAAATAAAAATATATTCATTGTCATTCATGTGTGATGTTTGCAATGAAGTTCATGAGCATATGCAATGACTAAGTGAATTATGATGAGATCATAATATAGTGATCATTAGTCTTTAAATATATATTCTAAACATTCATGTTCATGGGAAATTCAAGAGCAATATCAAATTATCTGGAAAGAATATTAGTATCTGATCAAACTCATATGATGAGTATGACTTATCTTGTAGCCATCGATGTGGAGACACTAAGGATGGACAATGAGTGTTGTTTGGAGAAAGAGTTCACTGAATTGATTCGTATAAATCCTTGAATGATAATTATACCTAACTATTAATTAGCTTGATTCATGTCACGGTTGTGTATGTGTTCCTTTAATTTGAGATGCCAAAGACATCTTGTGAGTGGATGTTCATGTTTTGATTATGTGTGGTTGATCTTGTAGCCATCAGTGTGGAGACACTAAGGATAGATAGTGAGTGTTCTTTGGAAAAAAAGTTCATTGAATTGATTCATATGAATCCCTTAATAATAATTATACCTAACTATTAATCATGTTGATTCATGTCACGTTTGTGTATGTGGTCCTTTGACTTGAGATACTAAAGACATCTTTGTGGGTGGATGATCATGTTTTGATTATGACTTACGAATCTATAGCCACAAGATTTATAAAACATCATTTATTGGATACAACATGAAGTTCACAAAGATGATTGCATGGTCAATATGAGATCATCCGCTCTTGCTATTTGAGGAAATTGAATCAAGGAATGAGATGCGATGAAATCTTTGGCCAAGATAGTGGAAATATCAGATAAAGAGTTCTTGATGATTTCTTACGCGAATCAATACTAACTTGAGTGACCGATTAGGGTTTGATAATTGATCATACCCTACGTCATTCATGAGTCTCGTGCACACGCAAGATTATACATACATGATAACCCATGAAGAAAAAGGTTCTATAAGAGATTTCTTATATACTCCATATCTCTTAGAGTACGTAGTGTAGCTTGGCACCCAACGCGCTGGCAACTTAACCTATTGATTGGGTTAAATCGATCCTTGATTAATTAATTTATATGTTGATGTGGATAATTAATTAAGGTTGACCAATAAGGTGTTATTTGGTCTATAGAGTTATTGACTAGTGAGATATATGGACCTAGAGGGTCACACACATAAGGTCTATAGCTGTTGGTAGATATATACATAATAATAAGGGTTTTTATTAAAAATCCACATAGCAAATGTCTATAAATACGGAGAGAACGACCACAACTCAAGGTGCCCATACAAGCCTTTCGTGAATTCTCTTCTCTTCTTCTCTTTATCTCTTGGTGAAGAGCTTTGAAGAGGAGATCCAAATATCCATAGATCGTGTGGATAGCACAAGAGGCTAGACACTGGAATAGCTTCAAGAACTCCTTCAAGAAAATCTGTAAGTATATTTTCTCATACACACTAGATGATGAGATCATCTGTTCTTGATGCCTCAATATTTTGAACATCCAATTCAACGTATTCCGTTGCATAGAACTCAACACTATATTAGAGTTCTTGATCAAAATTTCAGAAATTTTATCAACTATAGAACTCAACACTATTGTCTTGAGGATCACATCCCATTGTGTATCATGGTATCAAAGCACCCTCTCACTCTAATTACGTGTTGCGATTTGAGGTCGATAAGCTTTCCAAAAATTCAATCAAAATATCAAACGAAGAGGAATGCATTGAATGAAACATTCAAAAGATTAAGGCTTCATGAACTAATGATCCTATTATATGGTATGGATTAGAATCCACAGTTATAGGGTTCACTTGAAAGAGCTCTCGAAGCGGTTCAAGGTTCTAGCCTCTAACAGTGTTCACACGACTATGAAATAGTTGGATCTCCCCTTCAATGCTCTTCGCTAAGAAGAAATGAGAGAATTCTCACAAGGCTTATATAGGCCCATTAAGTTGTGATCGTTCTCTACTTATTTATAGATATCAGGTACGTGAACTTTTCAAAAAAACCCTCATAGTTATGTTTTTATTCACTAATGCATATAAAGCTTATGTGTGTGAGCCTTTAGGTCCATATATCTCGCTAGTTAATAACTCTATAGACCCAATAACACATTATTAGTCAAACCTTATCAATTATCTATGTCAATATATAGATTAATTACTAAAGGATCAATTTAACCCAATTAACTCATTCAATTTCTAGCCTGTTGGGCACCAAGCTATATCACGTGTCCTAGGAGATATGAAGTGTATAAGAACTCTCTATAAAACCTTCTTATCATCAGTTACTGTATACATATAATCATTTGTCCACGCGATACTATTTAATTACTTAGAGTATGGTAAATTATCAAACCTTGTTCAATTATTCAAGTTAGTCTTGATTCGTGGAGGAAATGATTGAGAGCTCTTTCTCCAACTTTTTCATTAGCTTGGCCAAGAATTTCATCACATCTCATTTCTTAAGTTAATCTCTTCAAATACCTAAGGCAGATGATTGCATCTTGATCACATAATTACCTTCGAGGACTTTCTGTTCTATATGATATATGATATTTTAGAAATCTTATTACTAAATACTCATAAGTCATAAGAAAAACATGGTCATTCATATAAAATATGCCTTTAGTGTCTCAAGTCAAAAGACCACATACAAAATAGTAATATGAATCAATCTAATTCATAGCTAGGTACAATACCATTCAAGGATTCATACTGATCAATTTCGCGTACTGTTTCTCCGCAGAGTACCTACTATCTATCCTTTGTATCACCACATTGATGGCCATAGGATTAACCAGACTCATCATGTGAGTCGGATTAGATAGTGTTTTTGTTTAATTATTGATATCCTTCTTCAATTCTCATGACATACATATACATACATATGTGTGTGTGTGATAGTGTAAAGGTCAAACAAGTAAAACACATATATTCATAAACACATAAATATGGTAGAACAAATATTATACAAAAGTGAATATTGAAGTACCATATAGTTGTAAGAAAGAGCCGAAGAGCTAGAAGTAAATGGACTTAAAATCCTTTTTCTTTGTAAGGATATCGGTACAATATTTACTTTTAAGTGTTTCCCTTGCTATATTGGTGATGATCTTGAGTTCAATCCAAGTGTTTCTGAGGAAATCTGACCCTCAGTTATTTCTGAGGGACAGGATCAAGATAATTTCATTTTATTTATTTATTTTTGAGAGCTTGATTGCAAGTTTTGGAGGCAAGTTAAAGATCCAAGAATTGAAGAGGAGAAAGAGGATTCTTTGATCTCATCAGTTAGAAACTATTCGTCTGCATTATATTTACTATTGAAAGATCTTGTGAATATCTAGGTATCATCATATTAAATATATAGGTGGTTCCAAAATGCATGGAATATGGATACTATGCATATGTAGATGTCATCCATGAATACATGGATTCTGCACACATGTACATTCAGATATCATCCAGACCGCGCGGTAGAGAAAATACTGAGGTCAAGATCAAACGATCCGGACTTCGATAGTCTTCGGTTTCTTAGGCTCCGGCGGAGGAAGCTTCTCCACGGTGACGGTCAGCACGCCGTCCTGGCAAATGGCGGAGATGGCCTCCGCGTTGGCGTTCTCCGGCAGCACGAACTTCCTCATAAACTTTCTGACTCTCCTCCCCATGCACAGATACTTGCCGTCCTTGTCGTCGTCCCGCTTCCGCTCGCCGCTGATCACGAGAAGGTTGTCGTCCTCGACCTGCACCTTGATCTCCCCGGATTTGAGGCCCGGCATGTCGATCACGAACACGAAGGAGTGCGGATACTCCTTCACGTCCGCCGGAGTGAAGGCCATGGCCTTGGCGTCTCGCACGTACGTCCTGGTAGGCGCGTTGCAGGCCTTCTCGACCTCCTCCGGAATCTCCATCAGGTGGTGCAGCGCAGAGACCAACGGGTTCTCCAGACCGAACATCCTCACGTCCATTGCTTCTTCTCTCAGCGACAACAACAGCGCGCACAGATCGTTCTCAAGATTTTGGTTGCTCTTTGCTGTAGTCGACTCGATGAACAGAATAACGTTCGCGCGGAGCTAAATAGGAAGGAGGTGACGGAATCCGAAGCATCGAGAGGTTTCCGGGTTCTTCGAATAGAAGCTTCTACTACTCTCTAGAAGAGTAACAGTTGTGGGCCCCATTGGGTTCAAAGTCCGTCTATCTCTTATGTTGTTCCCGCAGGAGTAACTTCCCCGGAATTCTTTAAATAGAAATTAAAAATTAGATATTGAGAAGCAGGAAATTTTGAGGATGTGCACTGAAATATAAAGCAGCACTCAATTGATACATTTTTTTGCACAAAACTTTATATGTCCATTTAATTTAAAAACTAGTTATTGCTTTCATACCCCTACACAAAGGTTACAACTTCTCTTTTATCACCTATTTCATTCATTATGTTCATTCAGAGAATGCCGATATGAAAGTTCCCACGTTAAATGGAGCTAATTTTCTGAATGGAAAGAAGCCTTGCTCGTCCAACTAGGTTTAATCAATCTGGATGTGTGTTTAGATGAACCGAAACCTAGTACTCCTATGAAGGATGGTGATCTGGATGGAAGGAGCATCATGCAAGATGGGCGAAATCCAAAAAACCCATTGCTCAAGCTCTAAATACTTACACTCAATAGAGCAACAGTTAATCAAAAGCAAAATCTAGAGCTTTGATTCAGAAGTTCAACTCAACTCAAATCTAGAGCTTTGATTCAAAGGTTCAACTCAACTCAAATCTAGAGCTTTGTGAGCACATCATGCTGGAAAAATATGTGGTAAATTACATATTGCAAATGTTGTCATCATGGTATGCCATTTGCAAGGTCTCATACAACGCCGTGAAGGAAACAACAAGAAGCTACATGCTAGATAATTGATATTATGTGGCCTATAAGCCAATCACACTTTCATGTATCTTGTTTATGTTCATTGAAATGAAATTTATTCGTTGTCATTCTTGTGTGATGTTTGCAATGAAGTCCATGAGCATGTGCAATGAATAAGTGAATTATGATGAGATCATAATATATTGATCACTAGTCTTTAAACATATGTTCTAAACATTCCTATTCATGGGATATTCGAGAAGGATATCGAATTATCAGGTAACAATATCACTATCTAATCCAACTCATATGGTGAGTATGGCTGATCCTATAGCCATCGGTGTGAAGACACTATGATGGAGAATATTCTCAAAACATGAATACAAGGGTTCCAAGTAAGCCTATATAGGCACTAAGGAAGAGAAGTCATTCTCAATTACAATAGCATACTATTCTTTTCCTTATCCATAAATTTGAGAAACTCACCATCCATGAAGTGAGTGAAGAAGACCTCTCTAAGTCATTGAAAGAGAGTATAGATCTAAAGGGAATCATCTTCCCTCCTCTTCCATTTCTAGACTGATCTAAAGATTGACTTGGTCAAAAGAAATTAAACTTTTACCCTTAGATACTTAGAATTCTTTGAATGGACCAAGTCAACCACCCTTTTACCTTTGATATAGGTTCCTAATTTTCCAAACCACATCCACTATATCATAGGTACCTTGTGTGAATAAATGATCTCAAAAGAAAAGAAAAATAGGAACATCTTTGATATTTCATTTCCTTCTTTCTTTGAAAACCACCTATAAGTAGAAATTTAGAAGAGATCTATATGTGATAACTTATGAAAGAAAGCTATCTTCTTGCTCTACTTCAAGACAAAGCCTTGTGCATGGATAAACCCATGAAAGTAAGGAGATATACCAACATGAAGACAATCATGAATTCTATCAAAGAAGCAATTCAACTATGGAGAGCATGAAAGAAGATTACCAGAAGAAGGATTATGTTCCTTTAAATCAAAATCTCTACGGCTGATGGATAAGAAGAAGGTTCACTCGGATATCGTCCACTAAAGCAATCCTCTTGATTAAAGCAATCGGATGTCAACCTGATATCCACCCAGGGACGACCTTTTAAACATCACTACATTCCACGATTTTAGCTGCCTTAACTTCTATTTTAACAGTTGAAAATAATCCGTCGGTCATTCGAAGACAAACACGAGTAAGACAGAATAGGCTAAGTAATGAAGAACTTCAAGGAAGCTCAACATAGTGAATACTTCTCCAAGTGAACATCATCTCTACAGCTAAAGAAGGCACCTAAAGTCAACAAGTCTCTCATGGTTAAGAAAAGACAAAAATGCTCCACAACGTCTACCTCAGCACTAATCCTTTTGCGAAGTTCAATATCTTTGAAGGTCAATTCGTGGCCTACCAGGAGTTTCACTCGGGAATACCGATTACGCGGGTGCTGCTGGACGCGACGAACACAATTCCGATAACTGAGAAGTTCTTCGAGGAGTTCTCGAAGGAGGCAGGATACATTCGAGGCGCAGTACTGCTTCAACTCTCTGAAAATGGCGAGAGATACCAGTTTCGATGATCAGTTTTACTCTGAAAATTTCATGTGGGATTCCTTCACGGCCGGCGTCGCGGTTTCGATCATGCAAAGTGACCAAGAAATCAACGGGACGAATGAATTAGCGGAGATGGAATTCATCAACGTCACCGTTGTCACCTCCCACAAACCCTACGACATCCATGACGGTTCAAATTCCTTCTCCGACAAACTAACGCGAAATCTAACCGTCACGTCACGCCACTTCACCATAACCTCTCTTCTTCTCCTATAAAATAGAAAATTGTAAACGAAAACAACATGATGTTTTGAATGAAATTTGGTTACTCTTCACGTTTGTGTTCACGCCCGTGTCCCCATCAACTCCTTCCGCCTCTTCTTCATCGCCAAGTTCTATCCTCCACTGTCTTTTCTCCCTCCTGCTCTTTCGCTTTCCATTACTGTTTGTCAGAGACTTATCGAGGAAATATAATATCATTTGACGTCTTCAAGAGCGTTACCTTCCCGCCTCTGTCAGGTAGGGTTCGCCCGTTTCCAACGGTGCCGGGTGCCGTTGCCGGAAACGGTGCCGAAACGCGGCATCGGTAATAAACGGCACCCGGCACCTAAAAAAACGGCAACGGCACCAGCACCAGGTGCTGGTGCCGTTTTTCCGGCATCGGCAATAGGTGCCGATGCCGGAAGTGCGGCATCGGCTACGTTGCCGTTTTTCGGCTGTGAAGCCGAAAAACGGTAACATGCCCATATCCTGTTAGAGTTTAAAATAAACTCTAATATATATATAGATTAACGAATCGGCTACATTATCGGCTATAAACGGCACCGGCTACACGCGGCACTTATTCCGGCTATACGCGGCACTCGGCTACGTTCCCGTTTTTCCGTAACACACGGAAAAACGACAACGGCAATAGGTGCCGTTGCCGTTGCCGATTGCCGAAAAAACAGTGCCGATGCCGCCCTCATGGTGCCGATGCCGCCACGAGATGCCGATAGGCGAACCCTACTGTCAGGTAACATCCTCAATTCCTGTCAAAGTGATTAATAGCTCTATTTCCAATATCTGTAAGTCCAATAGTCGTCACCATTCCTCGTCGCCTTCATTCCTGCTACTTCTCTTATTTCCGCAATATTCGTTCCACCGCTCTCAATCTTTTCGACCATCTATTTCGTCCCTATTCGCCGATTCACTCTTTCATTCACGTCTCTTCTTTCGCAATCCAAACTCGCATCAATACCATTATTCTCCCTATCGTAATTCCTATCGTTTCCCCGCCCATATCCTGACTTCCTAAATTATTATAATTTTCTTATTATCATTACTATCCACGCGCTTCTTTCCCATAAATTGTGAACCCTTTTCACTCTCTTCCTATTGCCATATCTATTCTATTTCTCCTCGCCACTTCTACATTCCACCTATTCCGTATCCTCTTCTCCCGCCATCAATACTACTCTCTTCTCATATTCACTCTCTTATTCACTATCGTCACCATTATCTCCTCTATTCCTATTTCCTCTATTCTTACTTCCTCTATTCTATATCATCTCTATTTTATATTATCTCTTCCCTAGTCACTATTTATATTATCTACTAAATCCTCCTTTCTTCTTTTCTTCATATTCACCTTAACCTCTTCATTCTTATTATTTTCTATCTTCTTATTTTCAATTTATCCTATAATTCATCTCTAATCATTTATCTTTCATCCCAAAGTGATATCATTCATAGGTCCTTCATTCATTTGTAGGATTATTTCTTAAACATATCATCACCATCATACATAGCATCATATTCTAAAATATCCTACATCATACTAAGGATAGATAGTGGGTGCTCTTTGGAGAAAGAGTTCATTGAATTGATCCGTATGAATCCCTGAATCGTATTATACCTAACTGTTAATCAGGTTGATTCATTTCATGGTTGTGTATATAGTCCTTTGACTTGAGACACCAAAGACATCTTGTGGATGGATGATCGTGTTTTGATTATGACTTACGAATCCCTTGCCACAGGATATCTAAAACGTCATATATTGGATACGACATGAAGTCCACAAAGATGATTGTGTGATCAAGATGGGATCATCCACCCTCGGTATTTGAGGAGATTGACTCAAGGAATGAGATGCGATGAAATCCTTGGCCAAGGTAGTAGAAATATCGGAGAAGGAGTTCTCGATGATTTCTACATGCATCAGTACTAACTTGAGTGACCGATTAGGGTTTGACAGTTGACCATATCCTAATTCATTCATGAGTCTAATGTGGATGGAGGATTATACATACATGGTAATCGATGACGGGAAAGTTTCATAAGTGAGTTCTTACATACTCCATATCTCCTAGTGTACGTGGTGTAGCTTGGCACCCACCGGGCTGACAACTCAACCTATCGATTGGGTTAAATCAATCCTTGATTAATTAATCTATATGTGAATGTGAATCATTAATTATGGTTGACGAATAAGGTGTTATTTGGTCTATAGAGTTATTAACTAATGAGATATATGGACCTAGAGGGTCACAACATAAGGTCTATAGATGTTGGTGGATATAGATATAATTATGAGGGTTTTTATGAAAAAAAACCTCATACCTAATGTCTATAAATAGAGGGAGAACGACCACAACTCAAGGCGCCCATGCAAGCCTTGTGGGAATTCTCTCCTTTCTTCTCTTTCTCTCTTGGTGAAGAGCTTTGAAGAGGAGATCCAACCATCCGGATATTGTGTGGATACCGCTATAGGCTAGACACTTGAATAGCTTCAAGAACTCCTTCAAGGAAACCCTGTAAGTATGTTTTCTCATTCATACTAGATGATAGGATTATCTATTCTCAGTGGCTTGGTGTTTTGAATATCCGATTCAATGTTTTTCACTGCATTTGATGTTTTCATCAAAATTTTGGAAAGTTATCAACCTCAGAACCCAACACTTGAGGCTAAGATGAGCAACTTCTGACATTTAGTTCACGACTATAACAGCCAAAACTCCAAGAATTCAAATACCAAAATGCAAGCTACATCTAAGCAACTTGGCCCAAGGTTTAGGTGTCATTATTGTAAAAAAATTGGTAATAAGAAGAAGAATTATGCCAAAAGGAAGGCATGGTCCGCTAAGCTCTAGTCAATTATGATTGTACATCCCAATCTCCTTACAAGGGTTTTAGACTATGTGGCCTTTGAATTAAAAAGACTTGAATTTCATTTCTAGAAATATGATGTGTTTGCATGTTTAGAGAGTAGGAGAGTACCACCTCACCTTGAACACCAAAAAATGTTAATTTTGAAGAGTTGTTTTTGTTGGAACTTGATAGCACGAAATAATCAAATTGATAACACGGAATTAAACGCATACCTGGATTCACCGGATTAATCTTCATCCGAAGTAGATTACTAAAGTGGAGAATAGTCTTCTTGAATATCCCTGATGTAACCTCCTGATCTCGAGAGGAAATGGGATTCTCTCTTGAGGGTTATAAGCATCAGGTTATCCAAGTGGACTATGGCCTCCTATTTATAGAGATAAGGAAAGCTTAAGCCTCTAATCAGTCATTAGTCAGCCCACTAATGACTAATGACTAATTTACTGCCTCTACACATAATTAACCTCCACACACATAAATGAATGTCGTAATCTCCACATTAAGCATAATTGAATCACTTAATGTGATTAAAATGATAGCTAATCCACAATAATACATAACTATGTCCACTTAATAGAGATTAGATCTTACAGTTTTTTCACTCCATCGCATGAAAGAAACTTCATTTATATAACCAAACCAGTAAAAGACTATTATAAAGTCATTTGAATTCGTTTGTAAAGTCTTTAATGAGAGGGAAAAACTCTTGCCACGAGGACCAAAGATGGATTCTTCAAGCTATATATTACATTGAGTGAAGGAGGGCCTCTTGGGATCCCTAGATTTCACTAACTTCCACAACTATGTCGATTGTATAAAGGCTAAGGCAGTCGATGCCTTCAAGAAAAATGCTACTAGAAGCCAAAATCTACTAGATTTGATTTATACTGATGTGTGTGAACCTTTTGACCCTTGCTTCAATGACCAAAAGTATTTCATCGTCTTTATAAATGATTACTCCACATACATGTGTCTCCAACTTATCCATGAGACATCAATAGTCTTTTTGATGTTTAAAGATTTCAAATTAGATGTATAAAAACAATGAGATAAGACTGTCTACTACACTAATAATTAAAGATATACATGTATTTCATCATCATTATAAATGATTGCACTAGATACATGTATCCCTAACTTATCCATTACTCTAGATATTATCATAGTTTAAGTGTATATTTATCTTTATATGCAATTTAAAGTTATAATCTCAAAATATATTCTTTTAATGGATAATCTTACATAATTAAATGCTAAATTTTTCAAGAAGATTATTCTCATTTATATTTGAGATTATAATCAAGTTTTAATTGCAAATGACAAGGGAAAATATTTTTATACACACTCATTTATTTTTCTAATTTTATTTTCAAAGAAAAATGAGTATATTTTTTATTTAAACATTTATTCTCTTGTTATTTCTTAAATATCAATTTTTAGAATGATAGATTATTTATTTATTATCAAAAAGAAATTTTTGATTAAAAAAATGAGTTGTATTCTGAAATTTATAAATTTTTTGATTGTTAGTGATTTATATAGAATTTTTCTCGATTTATTTTAAATTTATTTTAATTTAAAAAATTAAAAAAACAGTTTTATATGCACGGTGATGTGGCAATTGACATGGCGAGCATGCTGGCATGTCACCACATGGCGCATGGGTGTGTGATAGCATGCATATTTAAATTGAATTCTTATGAATATTTAACAAATATTCATGTTTATGTTATGTAATTATGATGCATGTTATCATAGTGTTATCAATTTTCTCCATTTGTATGCCATTTTACTAAAGTCCATATTTTTGAATTATTTAGGGTTCATTATGTGTTTTATTGATGTTTGATCTTTTGAAAGGTTAAATAATTGGAAATTAACCACTTTATTTGATTTATTTTGACTTTAGTAGATGATTAAAAGAATAAATGACAAGAAGAGAATTATGGGAGGATTCAAAATAGAATTCCAAAGAGTTGATATAATATTATTGTGAATTCATCCTATTTTCTTGATTGGAATTATATTTTAGGTGACATCATATTAAAGATGAAGAAATTTGTGATCCAATGGAGAAAATTTGAGTCAAAAAGGAGTTCTATAAGTAAAGTTATGAATTTCTGAATTTTAGATATTTTTATGGATTTTATTTTGATTTTTCAGGTATTTTTTGGGTTTTAAAATTATAAAAAAAAATTGTAAAAAGGGGTTTAATTGCGCAGGACCTGCGTGAAACTAACGTGAGGCGGTGCGGACATGTGGCGGAGCCACGCGAGCCCACATAGACACCTACGTGGGTGCCTGCATGGCGCCGAGTCAGACGGGCTGTGTGTGTGGGCCCACGGGTATAGTGAGCCCACAGAACGAATAGGGGGGCCTACTAGGCCTGTTGCGGGCGACGCAAAGGGCTTAAGTCCGTCTACCTTATATACCCGTTAATTCCTCTTATTTTTCTTCGTGTGGGACTAACCGTTCTCTCAAGTTTCGTAGGACACGTGGCAGAGTGTGGCGCGTCGGATTAAATTGCGTTAATCAATGCATGTTAATCTGGTGGATCTCGGCCAAGCAGATCATCATCAAAGCACGTGTGTAATTCACAACTGTCGATCTCATTAATGAAATCTGGCGGTCGCAATTTAATCGCACACTTGGTGAATCACACATCGACACGTGGCGCAGTGTGAAGACTCAGATGAAGATCGGACGATGCTAATCAAGGAGGAGTGGAATTCGCATTGTGGGATCATGGCCCACCAATTTTGCGTAATCGCAGCTGTCTAAATGATCTTCAACGAATTGGACGGCCCGCATTTTTCGCGATACAATCTCTATAAATTGATGTTCTCTCTTTGAAAACTCAACTTTTGATTTAAATGTGAAGAAATAAAGCATTTTTGGAGCAAAATCTTAAGTTCTTTGTGATCCCTCTGTGTTCTAGACCTAATTGCGATCATATTGAGGCAGGATTGATCACGAATTATTGCAAGAAATGGTCGGATTCGCTCCTTGAACTCCGAACGCATGTCGAAGAAGAAACCAGAGAAATACTCTTCAGTCAAAGTGATTTGACGCCTAAGCTTTGCGTCAATCGGCTTTAGTAGTGCGATTCTTTTGTAATCCTTGCAATTTATGTAGTTTAGATATATTTAGATAGATAATTAGAGATTAGATATCAGAAATTTCATCATTTCGCCCAAATTTGATCGTGGATTTTTGCTGATTTTTGAACAAGGATTTCTCCCTAAGCTTAGATCCAAATCATTTGATTTTGGTTCTATTAGATTCCTTGTTCCATCAGCTTTCCGTGAATATCGTATTCATAAAATTTTATCAACATTTGACCCTCCAATTTGACATTTGACGAACGGCTATTCATTTAATTTATGCGACTCTCTTATGCATCTTCCCTGTTCGGCGATCCTTCTTCAAATTAAACAAAAAAGGGCCTTAACATGAAGTCAAATCAGGCGACATATGATGTAAAGGAGCATAGAGACATGCTCGCAGGTCAACGTCGTGCGAGCCTTACAGACGCACATCGTGAATCTAACAATATCGCACAACGCACTAGACGTGCTGCATGTGTGAAAGGCCAACCACTTGAGGAACGAATAGTTGCATTACAGTGGGACAGGGAACGAGTGGCACATAGGCGTGCAGGCAGTACAATGGATCAGCGGATCGTGGAGTTGCGCACAAATCAAGCATCACATGCTGCTCGATGGGCAACAAGTGAAGACCAATGAGAAACATTTACAAATTTACCTAAAGGACGGCGCCAGTTTAACGGCAAAGATGAAATACTTCGACATCAAATGGGACGAATGGACATACATTGTGCCCATTGCAACGCGCTACATTGGATTGATGAACGCAACACATCATCACCGCGCACACGCCCAAATTTCACAGCCTGCTGCTCATGTGGCAAAGTGAGTCTTCCACCTTTGGCGCAACCACCGTCTTCTCTATGGGATCTACTAGAAGGGCAGACATCGGAGGCCAGGAAATTTTTCAATCAGATTCCAAAGTACAATAATGCCTTCGCCTTTACATCTGTTGGTGCCAAGATTGATCAAAGTATGGCTCGTGGCGGAGTATACACGTATCGCCTTCAAGGCATATTACATCACCGTATGGGGAGTCTTCTGCCGAGTGAAGGAGAGACACCAAAATTTGCACAGATGTATATTCATGACCCACAGATACAAGAGGAATGCCAACTCAACTCCAAAGAAGAACTTGACCCCGATATTCTTCACCGGTTACAAAAAATGTTACAAGACGTCAATCCATATGCACAACTATATGAGAACACTCAACATCGTCTGTGTACCCACCCTTATCACTACGTTTGGTGACCCTACGCAATAAAGACTCATGTAGATACAACACGCCCACTGCAAATGAAGTTAGTACTATAATGGTTGGAGATGGGACAGATACGGAAGAGAAGACCCACGACATCCTCGTCAAGAAAAAGTGTGGGCCACTCCAACAATATCGATTATGCAGCCATCTTACCTCCCAATGCACTACGTCCTCCTCTTCCTCAATGGACGTGACGGTTGGCACCGCAACATACCACTGACGGGGTTCACTTATGATAACGCTGCTGGTGGCTTCATGGAGAATGATAGCATGCATATTTAACTTAAATTCTTATCTTAATAAACTAATATTCATGCCTATTTTATGTAATTATGATGCATGTTATCATAGTTTTTATTAATTTTCTCCATTGGTATGCCATTCTACTAAAGTCCATATTTATGCATTAATTAGGGTTAATAATGTGCTTCATGGATGTTTACTCTTTTACAAGGTTAAATAAATAGAAATTAATTACTTTCCTTAGCTTACTTTGATTTAGTAGATGATTAAAAGGATCAATTCCAAGAAAATAATGATTGGATGATTAAAAGAGATAATTCTTAATGACTGACTTAGTATTATTTTCAATCCATCCCATTTTTTTGTTTGAGTTTATATTTTAAAGGGTGGTATAATATTAAAGATGAAGAAATTTGTGATCCCATGGAGAAAATTTGAATTAAAAAGGAGTTATATTTTTAAAGTTATTGATTTCTCAATTTTATGGATTCTTTTTCCAGTTTTTATTTGATTTTTATCGATAAAAAAGAGGCACATCGATTGGCTGCATGTACTTTGTAGGGCCATCAGGGGGAGAATGGTTCTTTCTACGCACACTTCTCACAATTGTGAAAGGTGCAAGATCATATGAGGACCTCAGATCAGTGGACGGCAATGTGTACGAAACATTCAAAGCTGCATGCGTTGCATGTGGGTTGTATGACAATGACGAAGAATTGCTGATAACATGCTAAATAAACATTATAAAACATGATTATTAATGCATATTAAGGCATAAATGATTTCATTTCCATGTGTTATCATATTTATGTGTATTTTTCTATCATTCTATGAAAAAGTCATTATAATCTCAAAAATACTTTAAATTAGGGTTAAATGTGATGATTTAAAGATAAATAATTTAATAGCCTATTTTTACTTGAGATTATAGATGTTTTTAGAGTTAAAATAATGAGAGAAATCATTTTATAAACATTTATTTATATTTTCTTAAGAGAAAACACTTAAAGAATAATCATATTTTTGAAATAAAATTTAAAAACTCTCATTATTTGTCAATTTTTACCTTTTAGAATGATAGATAATTAAATTTTGGATCAAATGAAAGAAGTTTGGATTAATTTAGAGTTATATTTTAAAAGTTATAAATTTTCTAATTTTTAGGGATTTTTATGGATTTTTCTGAATTAATTTTACAATTTTTAATGATTAAAAAAATAAAAATAAAAGCAAAAATAGGTTTTATTTTCGCTTGGGACCACGTGGATGCGACGTGGCACGCAAGGCCACGTGGCAGCGCCACGCGGGCCCACGAGGCGCGATGTGACGTGCATATTTATATTTATCGTAATTATATGGGTTATAGTACATATAAGCATTCCGTATTCGGAATTACGCTAACCCTCTTAATCGTCACTCATTATATACCCAATGCTTTCTCCTAATTTCTACCGTGTGGGACTAAGTTCCACATAGTTTTTAAGATGCAGGTGACGTGGCTGAATAAGAGACATCAGATCGAGGGCGCATCAATTAAGATTCGTGGATCGTGTGGACTCGCGGTCCACCGGAGCCCATCAAACGCACGTGCTTTAAAGGAGTTATAACGGCTCGGATTTAATCGCGCGGGATGCATCCGAAGCGTCGGATCGCGATCTAATGGCGACGATCAAGGCGTTTTTATAACGCTTATCACACGGCTTCATCCTGACCCTCCATCAAGATCGAACGGCTGCAACTTAATCAAAACGGTCCACGATGGACCGTTTCATCGTAACCGTTGATCATTTTGATCGGACGGTTACGCCCAAGTACCTTATAAAAAGACATGTTCTTTTGATTTGTAAAGCATTTGAGTTAGAAATCAATCCAATTGATCTGTTTAGACACCTCCCTTCTCGAATCTCTCGATTCCATCGTCTTCTACACTCATTTCTGCATCCACGGAGGGTTTGAAATCAAGATTTAGTTGAGAGAGGAAGGAGAAATCGAAGCTTGAACTCTACGATCGCGTTCTTCACATTTTCGACGATTGAGGTGATTAATCGTGTTAATTCGAGCGCAATCTTGGGTTAGCGGAGTCGGTTTTTACTAATCTATCATCCATTCACGTTTAATTTTGATTTAGATTAGGATTTAAAGTTTAATTTTGCCTAATATTCGTTAATTTCGTGATTCATGATTTTAGAAATCTCTCTCTACTTCGATCTTCAATTTCTCCACGAAATCAAAGTCAAATTCGATGATTTTTGATTCTGTGGAAACGATTTGAAGTTCCTTTTCATAAATTACCATTTTCCCTAAATTCTATCATTGATTCATTGTCCGATTTGATCAATTTTGAAGAGATTATCATAAATTTCTTTATTTCCCTGTGGATTCGACCCTTATTTACCATTATACCCCTCAATTCGAGTTAATTTCATCAAATTGGTAAGTTTGGAATTATTTTTGACATGAGACCGTGTGAAATCGACGACCTCATAGTTTCGTCTCGTCAATGGCATCAATGTCTTACATAAGCAAGTGTGATGCAAACTGGTTCACAACTGTGATCACTCTTCACCACTATTCTTACCCATGGGCCCCGAGCAAATCCCTCACTGTTGTGGGAGGACCATAAAGTAAACTTAGCCGACGACTGTGCACACCGGATGCGTCAACGTGGGATTGATTATCCAACTGAAGACCAAATCTATAGCCTCACACTTTTGCATATTCAAGATGAACTTGCAACAACATTGGGAAAGACATTGCTAGACTACGAACTACTCGAACCAGATGAGGGACTCGCAGCGGAACTGCACATCGAGGCCATTAGATTGATCAGGGACCAGCTAGAGACAGACCTTCCAGCATTGCAGGGAAAGCTCAAAGCCGCAATTCCAACTCTTAACGCAGACTAGAGAATCGCACGAGATGCAATAATCGATGCCTACGAAGCGGGAAATCATGGTGTCTTCTTCATTGATGGGCCAAGGGGTACCAGCAAAACTTAGTTAGAAAACATCATCCTCCAAAGTGTTTAGAGTAAAAATGATATTGCTCTTGTCGTCGCCTCCTCAAGGATTGCAACATTACTATTGGACAAAGGCTGGATAGCGCATTCAAGATTCAAAATTCGACGCCGATGTCACAATGCGCAATCACACGCCAAACAGACCTAGAGAAGCTTCTACGGCGAACCAAGTTAATCCTATGGGATGAAGTACCAATGATGCACAAGATGGCATTTGAAACCCTTGATCGAACTCTCAGAGATATTCTTGACAACGACCATCCATTCGGTGGTCTTATTATTTTTTTGTGCAGTGATTTTTGCCAACTCCTGCTGGTTGTTCCAAAGGGATCGCGGGCTCAAATTGTCGTGGCATCAATCAGGGAATCATACATCTAGCAACACGTTCAGATATTCCACTTGCGGATCAACATGCGCGCTCAAGACGTATCTCCTCTAGAAGATGCAGAAGTTGGAGATCTCACTTTTGCTGACTGGTTGTTAGCCCTTGGAGAGGATCGTCTTAGTAGTGAGCACGGAGGATATATCAAGTGTCCCAAAAGTTTGATAGTTCAATAGAGGGACGAAGAACATGGAAGAGCATCACTAATTGAAAGAGTATACCCCGAGATCAGGTTAGTTATACATCACCATTTCACATAACTCAAGTTTAGGACATCACTTAATTAAAACAAACCCTAATGATATCTATTTTCCTAGCTTTCAGGAAACAAGAGAGGAGAGACGATGATGTTGACTACTACAGCGACCGCGCAATCCTTGCACCTCTGAATCATGAAGTTAAGAAGCTCAACACAGATGTCTTGAATCAGATCTTTGGCGAGCGTTATATCTTCCTAAGTGTGGATGCCATCACAGACCCAACAAGAGCAAATATCATTCCAATTGAATACCTCAGCAGGCTCGAACCCAACGGCTGGCCACCACACCGACTACACTTGAAAATTGGAGCACCAATTACGCTACTCCGTAATTTGGACCGCTCAAATGGGCTCTGTAACAAAACACGACTATTAGTGGAACATTGTTCACCGCGTGTCATTGAGGCCACTGTGATGACTGGTGACCACAAGGAACATCGAGCATTCATACCCCACATTGCTATTACTTCACAAGACACAAGTAAACACTGATTGATATGCAAAATGTGTACCATACCTCCTCTTTCAGATCATTTTATGCAGTACTTCAGTATGAAGTAAAGCGAAAGCAGTTTCCCATTCGCCTTGAATACGCAATGACCATCAACAAAAGCCAAGGGCAAACATTGAAACATGTTAGAATTGCATTGAACTATGATTCCTTCTCACATGGCCAACTCTACGTAGCATTCTCAAGAGCTACTTCACCGCAACACGTTCACATTCTTCTTGGTGACAACTAATTTGGTAAAGTGGATGTCATGCGCAATGTAGTGTACACTGAAGCTCTCAGTGGTTCAATATTCAAGCATCACTGCCTACGATCAACACATCCAGAACTTCCTACGTGATCGCCTACCACGTCCACTCTCCCTCCACCAACTATGCGTTCATTCAAAACATAAACACAAAATATAATGTCCACTTCGCTTTCTTCCGTTTCTATTTTGACATTTCTTGCATCTTTGCTCATGAACCATCGATTAGTTGAGGCTGCATTGCAAAGGTCACACATCATTGCACGTGTGGAAGACCATCCATCTGCAGAGTATGCCTCCCTCACAATATATATGTGGAAGGTCTCTGCGGTAATGTAGCTCGAGCTGGAGATCAGCTGTGGGTCGGGAGGCACGCGGAGCAAGAGCGGCCGAATAACTTTGACGGTCGAAGAAGTTCTTGGAAGGGGAAGGTGAGCCCCTTGAAGCTTGGCATTTCCTAGACAAGAAGACGAGAAACCAGTCAATCTTCTTCTCAGCATGAACATATGGGAGAATAGGTATGGTTAAATTTCTCGATGGGTCTCATCAAGGATTTCTTCCCTTACATTAATCTTTCTTCTATTTTCCCCTTGACATTTAATGCTCTTGCGCATGGGTCTAGGATTTAGTGTCAATGATTTCGATGCTAATGACGATATAGATGATGATAATGATCAATAGTCATGTTAATTGATGGGTCTCATCAAGGATTTCGATGTTGCTGCCATCTTAATCTTTATATATTAGAGTACCAACAAACTCATCTCGAGCGAACTTCAAGTTCCCTCTGAATCTTCGGTCCATCCTCTCCTTTTCAAGGTCAAATTTGACGCTAGGACTGAATACGACCGGAGCCAAAGTTACCAAGCTCTGCAGTAGGTTTTCTCTAACTTTAAATCAGAGAAGGTGATTGATATTTTATCCCTTCGAACACCTTTTTCCGAATGTATCTTGACTAAGTGATTCATTGTCCCAGTCAATTCAAACAAATAAACTGCTCAAAGGGGGAGTGATAACATGCATTTATAACCTGAATTCTTACCCTAATTAACTTATATTCATGCTTATTTTATGTGAATATGATGCATGTTATCATACTTTTTAGGAATTTTCTCCATTGGCATGTCATTTCACTAAAGTTGATATTTATGCATAAATTAGAGATAATTTCATGCTTAAGAGATGATTAATCTTTTGTTTAGATTAACAGGAGTTAATCTCTATTATTAAATGAGTTTTGACTTTAGTAAATGTTTAGAAGGATGATTTTAGGATGAATTTATGATTTAGAATGTTTAATTAGAACTTATTTAATGAAATTTTAATTCATCCTTATTTCCTTCTTGAAAACATATTTTAAATTAAATAATATTAAAAAGGAAAGAATTTGTGATCCAATTGAGAAAATTTCAATTAAAAAGGAGTTGTTTATTTTAAATTATGAATTTCAGAAGTTTTAAGCCTTTTTCTGATTTTTTATTTGATTTTTAATTGAATTTTTGAGTATTTTTTCTATTTAAAAAATCGAAAAAAGGGGTAGGCTTACCGCGGAGCTGACATGGCGACCGGGCCCAGGCGACGGGCTGACGTGGCGCGCGGGTCCACCGCGCCGTTACGACGTGGCGCTGAGGCCACGTGGCAGGGCGCGTGTGGCCCACGCAGGGCGAAGCTGGCGCTGACGCGTGGCAGGAGCCACACGGACGGTCCACGTGGGCGCCCGTGTGGGGCGCCACGTGGCAGGAGAGGATCGCATGTGGAGGGCCCACGGGTTAGTGGGCCCTGGTAAGTATTTTGGGGCGGTAACGCAATAAGCGTAAACCGCCCCCTAATTTATAGGAGCGAAAATATTTTTTATCCTCCGTGTGGGACTATGTTCCCACACGGGTCTTACCTTGCAGGTGACGTGGCGGCACGGTGGGCGTCGGATCCAGCCGGCGCTGATCGCAGAGCGTGGATCGCGTGGACCGGAGTCCACGCGATCTTCATCAAGACACGTGCTTAAAAAAAGGGCTTAAGTAAAATGATCGAACGGCTTACCTGACGCCACGTGGCGACGCGAAGAACGTTGGATTGTCATCAAAGGGAGATCGCGCGATCGCGATCTGACGGCCTCCGTGAAACCGCGTGGAACTCTCTGAAGCGTTGGATTTTTTATCACTATTAGAGCTCCATCGGACGGCGCAGATAAATCGAGGAAGAACCCTATGATCGCGGTGCGATCGAGCCGCGATCGAGCCGCGATCGCGGCGCGATCGAACCGCGATCCTAAAGTGTTCGTCGCGGATTCGTTTCGTCGCGATCTTATGGCATTTCTGGGAGTGTATGGAGCACGATCGACGCCGATCAAAGCCCGATTGTGGCGGAAATCGTGGGCAATCGTGGCGGAAATCGTGGCCTTCTTGGGGGCTGATTTGAAGCCCAATTCGCGCGGATTTTTGGTGGCCTTGAAGCCACGATGCCGCAACCAGAGACTCGCTCCCACGACGCCTCCACCCGACACCCACGACCGCTTCCAATGGCCACAATTTCGGGCCTAATTTCTCTTTAAAACCCATGTATTTCCTTCTTTTGTTCTTCAACTTTTGATCGATTCGTGAAGGAATTAAGCGAATTTCGAGGAAGATCTCTAGTTCATCGTGATTCCCCCTGTGTTTAGACTCGATTCCGAAGGGATTGGAGCGGGATTGATCGCGAATTCCTCTTTGATTTCATCGAATTTTCCCCTTGAATTCCGAAAGTCCGTGAGAAAGGATCCGAGCAAATTCACTCCAATTCGCACAAATTGGAGCTTAATTCTCGTGGCAATCGGGTTAGTAGTGAGATTCGATCGATTATCAAGAGGTAATTTGAGTTTTTATTAGATTTAGAAGTTTAATTTTGCAAATTAGTTCATAGTGTTCTTCATTTTCCCCAAATTTCGATCCGAAAAGTCGCTGATTTTGAAAATAGGATATCTCTTTGATTGTAATTCCAAATCACTTGATTTTGGTTTCATTGGATTCCTCTTTTCATCAGCTTTCCGTGGATAGCAATTTCATCAAATTCCGAGTTCATTTGACCCTTCAATTTAACGTTTGACCAAGGACTGTTCATCTTTCATCAGAAGTCAAACGTTGACTTTAGGGGTCAATTACTTTTTATTGACAAATCAGAATTTGATAATTTCGGTCTTGTTGGATTCCTCTGGTTCTTAGCTTTCTATTGACATAAAAATTGCAAGATTTGGATTTCATTTGGGCATTCAATTTGAAAATTTCCTCTGAGGTATTCATTTCGGGGATTTTCTGATCATTGATTTTCAATAATTCATAATAAATCCATTTCTTATCCAAAAATTACAAAACTTATATCAATAAATTCCATTTTCTCTCTAGTTTGTAAATATATAATTTTCGTAATCTTCTGACTCTGTTTGATTCTCTGATTTTGCAGAACACCTACTGCTGGTCAAAGTCAACGCTTTGACTTTGACTTTTGACTTTTCTCTGTCAAATCCGAGATTTCAAATCTTAAAACTTCTTATTTACCTTATTTATATCATTTCCATATCTTAAATCTTATATTCTCTTATTTAAAACTCCTTTTAAACCTAAGTTTGACCAAGTCAACTCTGCGATTAAAGTCAACCCTGCTCTCTGTGGATCGACCCGATACTTACCCAGTACTTGATTTTTCTATCTTGTCTTTGTGAGTTCGGTTTTATAAATTTTGTTTGACCATCGTATTTGTGTTTTAACGACGCACAAAAACGACACGTCAAGGAGCGCTGGAAAATTTGGAATTCCTCCACTAGTTAAAAATATATTGTGAGTCTGTGAACGGCAGAATTATTATTCACTACGTGCATTTCTTTCTGCTTCTTCTTCTTAATTACCATCGAGTTTGTATTATCTTTGAGGCAGGGACCACGTCCCAATGGAGAGAAGATCCAAGGTCGGGAAGGAAAGAAGTTCAAAGGCCTCTCAAGGAAAAACTCTCCAAGCATTCCGACATTGCGACAAAGGAGAAGGTGATTGATATTTTGTCCAGTACCCATGTCGGACCAGTCTATCCAAGTAATGGACATGTCCACGACCTGCTTTTTCCCCACGTAACTTGGGATATCTTTGATTACATATTCGAATTTTGATGACCACAAACCCGATTAAGGTCATAAATGAGCAAAGATCCGATCTATTTCAAATCGGGTCGCCACTAGTTTTATCGTATTAAATATCTAGATTCTTCCAAAATACATGGAATATGTATACTATGTATATGTATATGTAGATGTCATCCATGAATACGTGGATCCTGCACATACATACATTTGGAAGTCATCCGTCATCTGCCTCAGTTTTTTGTAATTTCGATCTGCCTGCGCTAAATGTCTGATTCATTTAAGACATTTTGTATCGAGTCATCACGAAAACTGAACTTTCCAATTCGCCCTTAGAACATCATTATTCATCGTCGAAGCTGTAGAGCATCAATTATCAACAATATCCCAACTCTTTTACCTGAAACGATGGAGAGAGAGATTCACTAACGACTGACATTAGATCACCCAGACCGCGCGGTAGAGAAAATACTGAGGTCAAGATCAAACGATCCGGACTTCGATAGTCTTCGGTTTCTTAGGCTCCGGCGGAGGAAGCTTCTCCACGGTGACGGTCAGCACGCCGTCCTGGCAAATGGCGGAGATGGCCTCCGCGTTGGCGTTCTCCGGCAGCACGAACTTCCTCATAAACTTGCCGACTCTCCTCCCCATGCACAGATACTTGCCGTCCTTGTCGTCGTCCCGCTTCCGCTCGCCGCTGATCACGAGAAGGTTGCCATCCTCGACCTGCACCCTGATCTCCCCGGATTTGAGGCCCGGCATGTCGATCACGAACACGAAGGAGTGCGGATACTCCTTCACGTCCGCCGGAGTGGAGGCCATGGCCTTGGCGTCTCGCACGTACGTCCTGGTAGGCGCGTTGCAGGCCTTCTCGACCTCCTCCGGAATCTCCATCAGGTGGTGCAGCGCAAAGACCAACGGGTTCTCCAGACCGAACATCCTCACGTCCATTGCTTCTTCTCTCGGGGACAACAACAGCGCGCACAGATCGTTCTCAAGATTTTGGTTGCTCTTTCTTTTCAGTAGTCGATTCGATGAACAGACCAACGTTCGCGCGGAGCTAAATAGGAAGGAGGTGACGGAATCCGAAGCATCGAGAGGTTTCCGGGTTCTTCGAATAGAAGCTTCTATTACTCTCTAGAAGAGTCGCAGTTGTGGGTCCCATTGGCTTCAAGTCCGTCTATCTCTTATGCTGTTCCCGCAGGAGTAACTTCCGAGTCATTCTTTAAATAGAAATTAGAAATTGAGAAAAATTAATTTCTGTTCTTCCGCAGATTGGCCGGACGCGGAGAAAGCGAGGATCCAGGCCAGAGTCATCCGAAACGATCGTCGAGTTCGATCCGGAGCTGAGCCCACCTGTGCGGCCCATCACATGGGCAATCGCAAGTCGTAATGTTCTGAAGGGTAAAAATACTACTAGCAATCGACCTAAGATTAAAAAAAATTATGCATGATGATAAGTTTGATAATCAATGATTGAGATGACAATTTGCAGTATGGATGATAATGCAATCAATGAGCATGAACGATTAATTAAAGATGAAATAGACATGATTGTCTTGAATTAAGAGATTTAAAATCTACATTTTAAATGAGAAATTCACACTTCAACAAAGGAATGTATCGAATATTGGGCTCAAAATTCCTTCAAAATAATTGTCGTTCTTCGAGTTCGGTTCCTCAATGATTTCCATGTCATCGTTGCAAACAATACCTAGGAGTTATTAGAGCTAGTATACTTTTGGCATTCAATCAGCTCCGTGCGTGAGGATTGACTCCTCTAATTGATGAAAAAAATTCTATGCTTGTGCACTTTCAATGAAGTTCTTTGTGATCATGGCCATCTACTAGAGTGTGAGAGACCTTTGCGTTTCCAATAGGCCAAGACGTCTTCTTTCAGAACTGTTAGTGCTGGCTATTAACCTCATGAATGCCAAAAATGGTTTGCCCTCTCGAGGGGTGGTTACATGTTTGATAGGTGAGAGCGGGAGAGAAGCATTATGGATCGCCTCTCTATAGCTTGACACCTCCACAAGGCTCCCAACACAAATGTGCGGTAGCTGGTCGGGTCTTCTAGGTCGGTAATCCATAGAGGGTGTTGATCTAAGTGCCAAACCAAACATGATCATAGGATTTCTATCAATACGATGAACTCTTAGATTATGAATTTCTTCATGTGAGAAAATCATATCTGATTGCAAACTATGCAAGGCCATGTAATTTTCTCTCTTAGCTAAGACAAATTTGGGAGATCACACATGTGACACCAAATAAAAATTTTTCGGGAGAGGATTACATATAATAGATTTTACCTCTAGCTTTTACCCTTTCACGTTAATAATTGATATCAATAAGTAATCTTTTTTGCTTAACTCTTTGGGCGTCTCTCTAACTTGATAACTAGTCTCACCTACTTGGGATCCAAGTTGAAAGAGATAAATTGAACAAGTACGGTTGTCCTCTATTGGGATGTACCATCAAACCAAAATTGGGATTATCAGGTCACTGACGTGAGACGATTATGCTAATAATGACATGGATGAAATTTTGAGGATGTGCGTTGAAATATAAAGTAGTGCCCAATTGTTCAATGCTTTATACATTTTTTTGTACAAAACTTAATATTTCTATTTAATTTAAAAACTAGTTATTGCTCTCTAATAACATGCAACTTATACTGGTAATTACATGATTATTAATGCAAATTAACGCATAAAAAATTTCATTATTATGCATCTTATTATATTTTGAGTGCATATCTATCATTCTATGTAATTTTAAGTTATCATCTCAAAATTGATTATTATAGGGATGATAATTCATACTTTTAGAATATATTTTAGAGTATATTATTCTCATATTTATTTGAGATTATAATTAAATTTTAATTATAAATAATAATAAAATCTTTTTTATACACTTATTTATTTTCCTAGTTTTATTTTCCAAAGAAATGAGTGCATTTTTAGATAAAAGTTTACTCTCTTGTTATTTATTAAATTTGACTTTTTAAAATGATAGATAATTTAATTTCTAATTTAACACAAAAGGAGTTGTAAATTCAAAGTTATGAATTTTTTAATTTTAGGGATTTTTACAGAATTTATATGAATTTTTCTAGATTTATTTCAAATTTATTTATTTTAACAAAAAATACTTTTTATTTATTACGCTGACATGGAAAATGATGTGGCGGCTGATAACATGAAAGTTATACATGTAATTATATGATTATTAATACAAATGAAGTCATAAAATAGTTAATTCTTATGCATGTTATAAAACTTTGAGTACATATCTATCATTCTATACAATTTAGAGTTATAATCTCAAAATGTGTTATTTTAGGGATAATTATGTATAATTAAATAATATATTCTATTCCCATCTTTATTTGATATTATAATTAAGTTTTAATGTTAAATAATAAGAGAAAATATTTTTATATACACTCATTTATTTTTTTAGTTTTATTTTCTAAAATAAATTAGGGCATTTTGAAATAAAAATTATTCTCCTGTTATTTATTTAATTTCTGATCCAACAAAATAAATTTGGATTAATTTGTAGTTATATTTTGAAAGTTATAAATTTTCCATTTCTTTGGGATTTTTAAAGAATTTTTTTGAATTTTTATATATTTAATTAAAATTTATTTCTATTTAGAAACATAAAAAAATCAATTTTTATATATGAATTGACGTGATAGATGACGTTGCTGGGATCTGGGGATCGACATGCTCTCCAAATTTTTGACCAAAACAATGATTGTAATGGAAGATGCTGAATCAAAACATTCAAGAAAGTTGAATCACAAAGAATAGATGATGTTATCATCCATTCTAGATGATCCTATCATCTATTGTAGAATAAAATTCATACTTACATGGATCATTTGAAAGAGTTCTTCAACCGTTCAAGTATCCGACCTCTATCAGTATCCACACAGTCTTTGAACTATCGGATCTCCTCTTGAACACTCGTCACCACGAGAAGAAGAGAAGAGAGGGGAGAATTTCCACTAGGCTTGCATGGGCTCCTCTATTATGGTCGTTCTCCCCCTATTTATAAACTTTGGGAATGTGAAATTTTTACAAAAATACTTATTATTATTTCTATACCCACCGACATCTATTGAGCTTATGTGTGTGACCCTCTAGGTTCATATATCTCATCAGTTAATGACTATATCAACCCAATAACACTTATTGGTCTTCCTTATCAATTAATGATATCACGATATAGATTAATTGGCTAAGGATCTATTTAACCTAATTGTCGAGTTGAGTCGCCAACCCGGTGGGTGCCAAGCTATACCACGTGCTCTGGAAGATATGGAGTATATTAGAACTCCTTCGTGGAACCCTACCATCATCGGTTATTGTGTATGTATAATCTTTCATCCGCGCGAGGCTCATGAATGACTTACGATATGGTTAATTATCAAAACCTAATGGGTCACTCAATTTAGTACTGATGGGAGTAAGAAATCATCGAGAAAAACTTCTCTAATGTTTCTATTATCTTGGCCAAGGATTTAACTGCATCTCATTCATTGAGTCGATCTCGTCTTATGCTGAGGGCAAATGATCCCATATTGACCAGTCAATCACCTTCGTGGACTTCAAGTCGTATCTAATCTATGACGTTTTGGAGATCCCGTGGCTTGGGATTTATAAATCATAGTTGATAGCAAGCAAAAGTATACTCTAAACCATCCATTTTATTTACATTTTGGTCATTGAATGTTTTAAATCAACAATTATTTTGCATATTATCATGATGTTTTGCCTAGAATTAACACTTTCATTGCACTTTAAAATGGAGTAGTTAATTACAAATAATTAGGGCTGTTATGAGAAATTTTAAGTAATAATTAGGACTCTCATAAATAAATACTTTATTAGCAATTGTTGGACAGGATAATCCACAATTTTTTTAGCATTTACTTTAAATAAAATATTCTTTTCTTTTTTTGAAATAATCACTTTCAGAAGTTTCTTTGATTTTCGGTTTATATCAATAATGACCTTAATGGGCCGATTTGTACTTATGTGTTTTTGAGGTACTATGGACAATAAATGAATGTGAATCGTGTGAGCCAATCACACAACGAGGAAGAAGGTTGTGTGCACAACGATGTGTACACAGTCAACCCGTTTCTCACCTGCTGGGTATGAGCACCAAGATGCACGAGATATCCTCCACCAATCACAGGAAGGAAGATAAGATGCCAACCAATTGAAGTGTACAGCACAGATGCACGTGCGGAGCAATGTGCACCAAGGGATGTGACAAATTCACAAAAAAAGGGGGCGTTGCGATTTTGAAATGTATTAAGAGGACGAGTAAGGGTTTGGAGAGCTCGTTCTTGATTTCCCGCCCGAAGAAGATCGGCCTCGAGGACACACCGGGGAAGAAGATCCAATTGTAGGTTTGTCATCATTAAAACAATCTTCATTTCTTGTTTTCTATTCATGCATCCTTGTTCGCGTGATTAGGTTTAGATACGGCATAATTTTTTCTTAGTTTGTTTCTTTCATAATTTTTTTCTTTCATTTTCTGAATTGAATACCTCTTCAGTCCAATTCTTTTTACACTTGATTGTTCGAAAATTTTCTTACTTTGTAATATTGTTTTTTCATATTCTTTTTAGTTAATCCGTGAAGTTTAATTTAGGTTTTCGTCTAAATATCATTCCGGCTTTACTTCTGATTTCAGGAGAGTCTATTTTTCCCTCTGTAAGAAACACATAAGAATTAAATAAAAAAAATTCGTTGAATTAATTTCATTTCTTGTTTCGGTATGTCTTGAATTTCCAATTCGCAACTTCATTTCATTAATTAGGTTTTGTCTCCCCCTCCTCGGATGTTGATACAATAGTCTGCTATTTCACATATCACTTTAAACAGCAACCTCATATTGCATTTAATATTCTTAAGTTTTGTGTGAAGCAGAGAGATTACTAACGAAACAAGACCGAGTGGTCAACAATTACACACGGTCAAGAATAAAAAATAATTCCAAACTTACCAATTTGATGAAAATATCTCAAATTGAGGGGTGTGATGGTAAATAAGGGTGGAATCCATAGGGAATTAGGGAAAATTCTGATGATCTCTTTGAATTTGATCAAATCGGATGATGAATTGATGATAGAAATTGAGAAAAATGGTCGATTATGAAAGAGAACTTCAAGACGATTCCACGGAATCAAAAATCATCGAATTTGACTTTGATTTCGCGGAGAAATTGAAGATCGAAGTGGGAGGTATTTTCTGAAACTTAAAATCGCGATTTGAACGAAAATTGACTTGAAATTAATCTAATTTCCTAATCTAAACTGAAATTAAACAATGATAGACGAAAGATTAGTGAAAATCAACTCCACTAACCCACAATTGCGATTGGATTAACCCAATTAATCACCAGGATTAAGGCTTTTCATAAAAAATCCAAAAATCGCGATTATCGAGTTCAAGCTTCGATTTCTTCCTCGTCTTTCGCCCAAATCTTGATCTTAAGCACTCCGTGGACGCGGAATTGAGTCTAGAAGAGGTTAAGATTAAAAGATTCAAGAGATTTGGTGTCTAAAGAGATCAATTGTATTGATTTGTTCTCGAATGCTTTACAAATTGGAAGAAGATATCAATTTATAGTGTATTTGGGCGTAACCGTCCGATCGATTTAATCAACGGGTCTGATGAAACAGTTCATCGCAAACTGTTACGATTAAGTCGCGGTCGTCTGATCGCCGATGGAGCGCTCAGATGAAGCCACGTGTCGTGCGTTATAAAACTGCATCGAAAACTGCCGCCGTTGGATCGCGATCCGACGCTCTTGATGCATTTTCCGTGCGTTTAATCTCGATCGTTATAACTCTTGCGATCAACGGTGTACATTAGATGCGATCGATGGACCCCAATTAAGCCACGTGTCCATCTGATTTAAGTGAAGATCGACGGTTGATATCGCGCGCGATCGGACGCTTCACAAGTCGCCACATCACCTCCTCATCGCGATAATCAATCACGATCGATCGGACGGTTCTAAAGCCACCACGTCACCTACGATTCTTAAAATATTCTGAAAAATCGATATTTAATTAGAAAATTTCGATTTTTAATTTCAGAAAATCCTTAGAAATTCATTAAAAATTCAGAAAAATTCCTAAAAAATCCCTAAAAATTAGAAAATTCATAACTTTCAAAATATAATTCCAAATTAATCCAAATTTCTTTTATTTGATCCAAAATTTAATTATCTATCATTCTAAAAAGTCAAAATTAAGAAATCATGAGCGTTTTAATTTCTATTTCAAAAATACATTTACTCTTTAAATAAATGTTTATTAAAAATGATTTCTCTCATTATTTTAACTTTAAAAACACTTATAATCTCAAGTAAAAATGGGTTAGAAAAATTATTTATCTTTAATTCATCATATTTAACCCTAAATTAAAGTATTTTGAGATTATAATGAATTTTTAATAGAATTATAGATAAATACTCATAAATATGATAATATGCATAGCAATGAAATCATTTATGCCTTAGTATGCATCAATAATCATGTATTAATATGTCTAATTAGCATGTTATCAATTACGGACTAAATCATACAAAGACAAATGACAAAAACTTCGACAAAAAGACTATAAAAGATAATAAAATTCATTTGATAATAAAGCTACATTGAAATAAGGATTTTGTGGAAAATCAAATTCAATAAATCGGTAGAAGCTATCTGCAGAAGCTTAAATAGGAGATTAATATACTTGATATAGTTTGATAAAGAAATAGATGTCTGAAAAGATGTTTTAACAAAAAATAGAAGAAGAGAAGTCCGATTAAAAATAGTTTTGCAGTTGTTTCTTGAAATTTTTCTGACCTTTATATTTTGAAATTACAATTAACTGCATATAACTGTCTTGGTGTTTAGAGTACTTGATCTAGGAAAAATTCTGATTGGAATTAGAAGAAAAGAAATTGGTGCAACCTCCCTTGGATTCGATCCCTTACTAAGCCACATTTTTGGATATTTTCAAATGTTAAGGGCAAATTCTTTCGTATACATTTAATTGATTAAGTCTGAACAAAAGCACAACAACGCACTACATCCTCTATTTTTGGACTTATCAATAGTCAAAACACGATCATTCATCCATAATATCTCTTTGGTGTCTCAAGTCAAAGGACCACGTACCCAACCGTGACATGAATCAACCTGATTGACAGTTTTGCATAACTATTCAGGGATTCTTACGGATCTATTCAGTTAACTCTTTCTCCAAAGAGCACCCACTATCTATCCTTGGTGTCTTTATACCGATTGCCACATGATCAGCCCTACTCATCACATGAGTGTGATCACATAGTATTGTTCTTTCCAAATAATTCGTTGTCCTTCTCAAATATCCCACAATTATGAATGTTTAGAGCATATGTTTAAAGACTAGTGATTACTATTGTATAATCTCATCATAATTCATTTAGTCATTATATATGCTCATGGACTTCATTGTAAACATCACATAAGAATGACAATGAATAGAAGTTCATTTCAATGAATACAAACGAAAGATGAAAGTGTGATTGGCTTGCAAGCCACATAATATCCATCAGACGTGACGAGTGCTTATGTGTCAACACGTGAGACATGTGTGCGCAACACGTGGTATATGTGCACTCGCCATTTGCGTGCGTCATTAGTGGTTAAGCACCATATTTAGGGGTATTAACTAATCATTAAAGACTACACCCGTTTGATACACAATTTTTTGCCTTTATTTTTTTCATGTGAGACCGTTTTTGTTTATTTTTCTGTGCAGGTGATGTGGCACACTCACAATCGTTTGATCAATGTGAATAAAAGACATTTAATCTCAACCTCTCATTTTCATTTAAGTGAGGGTGGTACGTGGCAACATTTGAGTGGACGAAAAATTCGTTTGATTAAACAAATGAATCCTGACCATTCATCCGAGGATTTCTAACGACTAAGATTTGAAGAGCCATGTGAGATCTAAAACGTTTATTCACGATCAGATGGAAGAGATTTTGCGACGCTCTTCACGCAATCACATGACACGATCCTTATGCTTCGATGAAGATCTGATGGCCGTGACTTAACCATAATGATTCGCCTCTTCGGATTCCATCCCGACCGTTGATCTCATCAAGGAGAAGATCCGATAGTCACGCCCAATTTCAAAACATTATAAATTATGTCTCCTCGATGGGAAATGTATTCTTGGATATTTCAAGAATATGCCACCTCGTACAACATGTAAATATTAAATCTTTTACATTCAAACAAAGGAACATGGTTAAAATTCACTCGTATATCTAGCCTTTACTGTGGAAACTGGATCATTTCCCTACAACCTTTCTTCCTATCTCTCCATTTCATTGATCATGGCCTCATTATGCATAAAAGGAATATTTAGCATTCTTAGAGGAATTGATTTTTTTTCTAATTAGGTCGATCAAATATATATTAAAATGAGATCTTTAAAAGAAGGCACATGCTTTGATTGACATAAGTATAGGGATGAAGTCAGCCACCAAGTCTCACTCTTGGGCTGACAAGAGATATTTATGGCCATAAGATATGTGTTAAGGAAATATTTCAAAATATTATTCATGTTGTCATGTTCTGCTACAAGCATATGACAAGTGAAGTTAAAAGGGGTCGAGATGTCAACAAAAGACCCATTATATTGGCATCCTAAAATAATGGTAGATCGCCCATATTTCTTAATGCATTGAGGTGACAAATGGATTGCAGGCAAGATTTTCATAATGAAATAAATAGAATTTCCCAATATTTTTTAGCTAACCATGCAAGGCACATACCTGACTGCTTTTTGAGGAGATTCAATGGATGTGGTGGGCAAGTAAACTTCTAGATTCTTTAGGGCCTCTTGGACTATTAGGTTAAGGACTTGGTTCAAACATTGCATATGGCTTGTTCAATCAAAGGTAAGGTTGAGGCTACCCAATTCAATGATAAGTACATCCTTACTATTTGTTGAAATTTTAGACTTGATAAGCCCTTAACATTTCCATCCAAACAGTAAATGCAGTGGAAGAAGTCAAATAAAAAATTCAAAGAGATAAATTACCAAGAATAGATGATCCTACCATTTATTCATATAGAATAAAAATACATACTTATAGAATTGATTAGAGGAGTCCCTTGAAGTTTTTAAAGAATCTAGCCCCTATAAGAAAGCAAAGAGTTTCAAACAAGGCTAACATGGGCAACCTTGGGTGTGGTCATCCTATCCTATTTATACACTTTCATGTCATGAAATTTTCATAAAATTTCTTAGAATTATGCCTATATCAAGATACATATTGATTAAATAATTATCTATTTAACCCAATTGACACCATATGCTCTACGAGGCATGAAATATTTTCGGGTTTAAATTTACTTTTATACATGAACATTAATGGATTATCATTATCTATTGTTAATACCATAAAATTATTTAATTAAGTTATTCAAGGGGATTAGATATATCAAATATGGGAGCACGTGTAGAGATTTGCCCTTCTATATCATCGGAATATTTGAAATATTCAACATGGGTATTACCATTTATGTCTAACAATCTTGGTCGATAAAATTGCATTCGGCAAAGAGGCTTCCCGATTGCAAGAGTTCAAAGAGCTTAAAATACCTTCTCAATGGCTCGGAAAAGCTTCACCATGTCGGAACGAACTTCTTGATACAACCTTTGATGTTTTTTTAAATCTCAATTCAACTCATTTTGCATGCAAACACTCATCGATTTCACAACTCAAGGATCTATAGACGAATGAGCATACTGTGCCAAGGTGGCCAGAAGAATATATAAACATCTCTTTGTTTATTTACAACAAATTCAATAACTCTCTCTATCTTCTTGCAAATCTCAAATCCATACTCCAAGCCTGTAGGAAAAAAAATCTTTCGTTTACTAGAGTCATGGGAACAATTACAGGGCTTCAGGCCAGGCCACATGGGGTAAAATGAAAGAAAAGGAAGAGAGAAAGAAACATAGTCTATGACTGCTTTCCATTCTCTTTGTCAGACATCACACCACTACTACTAGAACCACAGGACTGAACCATCAAGGGTTGCATCCCCAGCTTCTTCTTCTCCTTGAGAACAACCTGCCTGGGCATTACCTCCAAAAGAAAGCTCCCACCATTCCACACAGATGCAGAAACTTTGAGTACCTGAAACACAACGTGCATCTCGTACGATAGAAAGATTGGCACTGTGAGCGCCATCGTAGCGACTGTGAATATTGCCTGAAGCAGAATATACATGAAATTCCTGTTATCATCTCCTAGAATACCACTCAGCCGCCACCACACATTGTTTGCTTTTTGTGCCTTCTTGGAGAGCTCCCTACAGATATCAACATCATGGCATGAAATTTCATACTTATTTGAAAAAAAAGGGCATACCTATAAGAGGTCATGACTTCTGGATCTCTAAGCAGCCTCTGTTGCCGTAGAACATTAACAATCAAAAAGTACAGAAGTTGCCAGACCGTGTAAGCGGCCAATGGAATGACAAATAACCAAGTCCAGAGGTATGATTTATCCTCTGCATAAGTCCATGTGACCTTTTGTTTTGTCTCTGGGTCCCACCAACGTATAGTAAAGAACACAATTCCTGCCACAGGTGAAACATTTATTTATGAGGCAGGCCATACTGATAACTTCAGACAAAAGAATAAGAGCAACCAGGACCAATGGTTGTAAAGTGGGAAAACATTCTCATTCTCTATGTTATTCGAGGCAAAGGTAGTTGATTTGTTTGGCTAAATGGAGGAATGATGTTTGACCAATATTATAAATTTTTTTTTTTTTTTTTGAATAATAGAAGGCAGATCACCCATAATGGTGAACCGCGATACAAGTGGAACTAGGGGGTAACGAGACCATAGAAGATGGCCCACCGTGCCCTCTATGACTCCACCTCACACGTTTACAAACCACAAACCAACCAACCTCCACTTCCTGGATGACTCCCTCACTCGATACCGCTTTCCCCTCAAACATCACCTCATTACGGTGCAACCATATGGCCCATAGAACCGCGAATCTTTTCCCCCGAACTGCCTCGTGACCCCGCCTCTGCCTCGGTAACGTAGCCCAGAAGACTGAACTTGACGTGATCTCTGAGAGCCCTTGACTCACTTGAATGGGTCCAATATTTATGAGAGACCAATATTATAAAATTTTACTCACTTGAATGGGTCCAGGACAAAAAACTGAGTGAATAACCTGTCTGCATTGTGTTTTTTTGAGATTGATTGTCATTATATCAAAGACATAATGCTACAGGTGCTGCTCTCTGTGCCCTACACTTCTATGGAGCATTGTTACGATAACCAAATTCCTATCACGACCACTGAACGTCATCGAGTGCAAAACGAGAGGACAATGGGTGGCTCTCTATCTTTTTTCAAAAAAAAAAAAAAACAAGAGGACATGGGAAGAGGAGGGAGAGAACGAGAGAGAGATGACGATGGTGAGCTCGTCCTGGCAGCGTGGCGGCAGGATGCAGACTGAGGGTTAGCCCTTAGTCTCCTTTTTCAACCCCCCCCCCCTCCCAACAGGGCATTCCTTCCATCTGTAGGGTCTGAGGCCTGGTTCTTGATGGGCCAGGGCCTTAATGGGCCTGTGCTCGTAGACTCGGGCCTTGATCATATCAAGCATCTGACAGATATTTTGACTATAATTGTTCCTCTAAATCTCATGACTAGATATACAACAAACCAGGCATGATTGATTCATAGAAGTGTGTAAATATGAGCCAGCTTGAGGGAGCGTGTCAGTGAGTAGCCAATCATCTAGCAATGCCCAATATTGCATTAACTTCTGAGATAAGAGATTAGCACTATATATGGTGATAAAATGATGGGTTTCGCATTTCTACGTGATTATAATGAGAAAATTCAGAATATAGACGAGGACAAAAAAATGATTAAGGAGATAACCAGGGAGGAGATGAATTAGGACGCTGACAATCTTGTCTAAAGAACTGAACACAAGGCTACATCGCCATACAATCAATGCCCATGCCAAAGGTCCCTGAATATTTACAGACCTTATATTAACAACCACGCATATTTGATTAAAGAGGCAAAAAATGATTCATGCATACCTCTGCCAATGAGAAACATATCATGAAAAGCTTCTCGTGTCTTGGGAAGAAAAGAAGGGTAACTATGAAGATAGCATTTGCATAGTAACAGAAATCCTGTAAAACACCAAGGTCAATACTGCTGGTATTGGAACAATATTTTGTTCACCAAAGAATGAAATACATAGACAAGAAAGATGCTCACCAACAGATAGTAATGCCATTTCTTGAATCGGTAATAAATCCAACGCATAGGAACAAATATGACGAAGAAAATGCAGTAAACATATGGAATATCCTGGGGCCCTAGTCAGCACAATCCATTAAGATGTTTCAGAAAAAGCACGATTCATTAAGAAGCTTCATTTAACCAAAAATTATCTCTTTACGAGAAGACTCAATCATAACGAGAGTCTAAAGCGACGGACTTACTAGCGCCCAACAGGAAGCAGAATCCACCAAACCCTAGCACGCCGATTAAGTGGGTAACCTAAATTGCAGGAAAAAAAACCCACTCTCAGTAATTACAAAATCCACGGAGTCCGCAAACTGTAGAACGACAGAGAGTCGCATCCGTTGAATAAATAACAGTTAGGTATGACGCTCAATCAAGATTAATGAAACGTACGCAAGAATTCCTCTTATAAGCCGACACAACAATAAATAAAATAGAGATGAATTTCGACCTTATTGATAAAAGGCTCGTGCTCTTCGGCTTGTTTAGCGATTTTCACGGCTTGCTTCGAGAGAATCTCTTTCGTCTGCAAAGCCTGTTTCGATAACCTCTCCCTGGTCTGTGCCGCCTGCATCGCCAGTCTCTCCTTCGCCAGAATCGTCCTCTATATTCACGAAACAAAACATAATTCCATGAATTCGATCTAAAAGCAACAAACCAACGACAGGATCGAGAAATACGGCTTACCTCCTGAGAGTTCTCTTCTTCCGCCATTATTCCTCTTCACAATCACTCCACAGGCAACTCTTCTCTCAACGGAAACATTTAAATGCCGTTAATTAACAAAAAAGAATGAGTCGCCGACATGTGGGCCCAAATTCGTTGGCTCAGTCGTTGTGGGCCCAACTTTTTACGTGTCAATAGTCAATAGTCACTGGTCATTAGTCAATACAGCCGCATCCACGATGACCACATCTATAGAACAAAAGCGCGAAAACGGGGGACACGATAACGATCTTGTCGCTCCGCGAATCCGCGGAACGGCGCGCGTCTCTATTCGTCTTTGATCTCCACCAAGAAAGAGAGAGAAAGAGCGGATTGAGGATCTCCCGACTACGCGGCCTTACTCATCGAGTTTGGCCATTTGTTTAGGTTGCCTCCGACTTTCCCCTTCGATGCGCCGATCCTCCTAAGGTATTTCTTATTTTCCGTTATTCGACTTCCGCGATTCGATTTTTGGATGATTTTGACGATTTAGTTGATCGCAGATCGGAGAAGATGCCGTCTCACGCAGATCTGGACCGCCAGATCGAGCATCTTAGGCAGTGCAAATTTTTGCCTGAGGCGGAGGTGAAAGTCTTATGCGAGCAAGCGCGGACGATTCTCGTTGAGGAGTGGAATGTCCAGCCTGTAAAGTGTCCGGTGACTGTCTGCGGTGATATTCACGGACAATTTCATGATCTTATTGAGCTTTTTCGGATTGGAGGAGAGGCTCCTGATACTAATTATCTATTCATGGGGGATTACGTAGGTAAGCGTCCGAAAAATACTGAATCTTTAAGCTGAAGATAAAGATAGTTTTTATTTCTTTCTAGTTGAACTTTTGAATTAAATTACAAATTCATTTATAACATTGATTATGAAGTTCCTGAATTATTTTAATCTGTGGAGCGTAAACTATATCGCCCGTTATTTCTGAACTATTCCGAAGGAAATTTTCTTGTTCTATCTGTTAACTTTTTAGGTGGTATTGCACTCGTTGTCCTTGTTTCCTTCGATGGACTTTGCTTGATCTCTTTTGTTATTTGTGTTTTTATTTTTGTTTTACAGATCGTGGATATTATTCCGTGGAGACTGTCACACTTTTGGTAGCCCTGAAAGTCCGTTACAGAGAGAGAATTACCATTTTAAGAGGAAATCATGAAAGCAGGCAGATAACTCAAGTGTAAGTATCTCATTATGCTAATGTGTGCCAGATGAATGCGTTTTGATTTTCTTCTTTATTTTCCCTTGAAACATATTAATATATTTTGATTTGAAAATTATCGATGACAAATTTTTCATCGCTCTAGTGTAAATGATATGAATGTCTCTGTCAAGCTAAACAGTCGTGTAATTTGCTGCTTTTGATGCGTGAAGAGCCAGAAAAAGTAAATGATGCATCTTTTTTAAAAAATAAATGTTTTCCTTCTTATAAAATTAATTATCTAATGTATTGATATTTGCTCTTATGCTACAGTTACGGGTTTTATGACGAGTGTTTGAGAAAATACGGAAATGCGAATGTTTGGAAATACTTTACCGACCTATTTGACTACCTCCCTCTCACTGCCCTCGTAGAAACTCAGGTATATAATTTTTTTTAAACTTTATAATTTTTTCCAATGCATGGACCACTCAAAGCTATTTTTCTCAATAGGTTTTCTGCCTCCACGGTGGCCTGTCCCCATCTCTGGACACGTTAGACAACATCCGTGCCCTCGATCGTATCCAGGAGGTAAACTTCCCAACCCATTTTTAGTGATCGTAATTTTACAACTGGCTGACATGGACTTTCTCATCCAATACTCCTGCAGGTTCCACATGAAGGGCCAATGTGCGATCTACTTTGGTCTGACCCAGATGACCGCTGTGGCTGGGGGATATCCCCGAGGGGAGCTGGCTACACTTTCGGGCAAGACATTACAGCCCAATTCAACCACACCAATGGGCTCTCCCTTGTCTCTCGGGCCCACCAGCTTGTCATGGAAGGATATAACTGGTCTCAGGTTAGCTCCACCCCGCTCAACCAAGCAGTGGTAGAATTTATTGTCTGAGATATCTGATCGATCTAGATTGATGACAGATCGATCAGAGGATCACATTGAGTAATCTTATGATCGATCTATGAATAATCTCAAGTGATCAAAATGGATTTAGGAAAGAGATAAAGAGAGAGTGTCTGTGCCCAATATAGTGAGAAAATGCTAGTGTTTGTGTTGTAGGAAGAAAAAAAGAGTGTTAGAGACAGAGCATTTGCGTCCTTGACGCACAAACACAGAATGTGTGTGGTAGAGAGAAAGACAGTGTGTCTTCTGGAGAATGAAGAGTTTGTGCTCGAGGACAGAGGGAGTGTCTTCTAGGGAGAGAAAGAGAGAGCAGAGTGTGTGCTGGAGGACAGAGAGTCTTCTGGGGGAGAGAAAAGAGAGATAACAATGTGCTCTAGAGACTAAACGTGCGAATGCTAGATATATAGAGATTTAGAGAGAGTTCATGTGAATGTGCGCTGGAGAGAAAAATGGAGAGTTTGTGTGCTTCACATAGAGGGAGACTTTTATCTTCAATTCCATGCCCCGGAGAGAAAGAGATTGTCTTTGTAGAGAGAGAGAGAAAGAGAAGTGTGTGCGCTTGAGAAGAAAGAGTGTCACCTAGGGGGAGAAAGAGGGGAAGGGGGGAACAGCGTGCCATGGAGACAAAAAAGATGGGCTCATTGTGTAAGCTGGATATATAGAGACTTAAATGTAGAGATCACGTGACTGTACCCTAGTGAGAAAAACACAGTATTTGGTTTCATAGAGAGAGAGAGAGAGCGAGAGCCTGGTCAAATATTCCCTCGGCCATCGATCACTTGGATGAAGACCAAGCCGGGTCAGTGATGTGAACCATCGTGACCAGGTCTACCTGATCCCCAAAGCCTACCAAACAGAAATAAAATAGTATTATTTGTCTTTTGATTGCAGAATAAGAACGTGGTAACGGTTTTTAGCGCGCCAAATTACTGTTATCGTTGCGGGAACATGGCGGCGATATTAGAGATCGGGGAGAACATGCAGCAGGAGTTCATCCAATTCGAGCCGGCCCCGCGCCAAGCAGAACCAGAGACGGCACGGCGAACCCCTGATTACTTCTTGTGATCCAATCCCCTGTAGATTTGTTTCTTCATGGACTTGGCCGAGTTTTGCGTGTGAGCTCTTAAAGAAGACGTTGCTCTTCATTTTTTTTTCTCCTCTTTGAAAAATGTCGTCCTCTCTTGTCTTCCCTCGGCAGTTTTGAGTGACGTATTCAATAGCTCTCATTTGGAAGAGAGGTTGCCTCGGTTGCAGGCGCCGGCGAGGGCAGAGCTCGGAGTACCTCTCACTGTCTTCTCGACGGTGCACACGACTGATATGGGCAGGCCACGCGGCGTATAAGGCGTGAAACGATCCGTCAATTCAAGGGTTTCTCTTTGTTCGGGCAGCCGGAAGGAGAAGAAGAGGAAACTGGAGGGCTGATTTCTCTCAGTGACGCTGATTTCTGTGTTTTTTATCTCGCTGGATGCAGAATGTTGGTCGGATTTGGCATGTCTGTCTGGATTGCCGCTTCTGTGCCGCTTCTTTCGTTTTCCTCTTCCTTTTAATCTCTATAATGCGTGCAACCAGACTATGGCAGTAGACGAATGTTCCTATATTGTGAAGGTGTTTTCTTCTGCTAAATCCTGCTAAGAAAATAATCTGGCGTGGAATGGTGAATGGAAGAAAGTGCAAGAAATTTCAACAGATTCTATCTCTATCTCTGGCAAATGGACTCATGGGAAATCCTTTCGTGTGTTATTTATGTCTCAGTATAAGAGATAAAAAAAATGAAATAAAATTAATCTGAAATGACTTTCTAGATTATTTAAGATCGTAAAATTTCAGGAATTTAAGATATTTAAAAATATAAGTAAAATATTTGAGGTTTATCACCAATAATTTCTAAATATGCAAGTAATTTCCTATGGTCTTCATGACATGGTGATTCCTTGTGCAATTTACATTAAATGTTGGTCATCTTGATGGCATAAGTATCGGTGATGGCATGGTGATCTCCGAGTCGAATTTGTTTTTAGACTACCTTATGTATGTCTATGCCAAATCTTTTTATATTAGACAATGCTACTGACGAGACTAAATTGTATGGTCGTTGAATGCACATAATTTAGTGTCAAAACAAAGTCCTAAACTTACCAAATTATGATTAATCAATTTAATTAAAGAGTATAATGGTAATTAAGGGTCGAATCTACGGAGAATTAAGGAAATTTGAGATATATCTTTGAAATTCGGTGAAATCTGACGACGAATTGAGGTTAGAAATTGGGCACTTTATGATATTAAGAAAGATAACTCAATTGCGAATCCACAGAATCAAAAATCAGGTGATTTGGATGAGAATTCGCAGAGTAATCGAAGTTTGAAGTTAGGAGAAAATTCGTATCATGAAATTGATTTAAAACAGAAATTAAAACGAAATTATACTTAATCTACTATTCGAAATATAAAATTAACACTAAATGATAAAAGATTAAGATGAAAACACGCAAGCTAACCCAAATTAGCCTTCGAAATGATCTAATTAATCGCCGGATGCATGGCTTTTCATTCCGAGTTTCCGAAGACGAATTTTGAAGTTCAAGATGTGATTTCTTCCTTCTCTCTCGATCAAAATTTGATTTCAACATTAAGTGGATGCGGAAATGCATTAAGAACGCAAGGAATCAAACGACACATGAAATGGGTGTCTAAACAGTTCGAATTTCTTGAAATTCCACGGGCAGTTCTTTCCGTCGCGAAGAACAACATTTAAAGAAACGGATTTGGGCGCAGCCGTCCGATGAAGGGACGCCTCGTGATCGACGGTCGTGATGAGGCTTCCATCGATCAAAACAGTGCGATTATATCGCATCCGTTCGATCAACGATCGAAGGTCGAGATGCGTCCACGTTGATTAAATGAAGAGGCGCGTCGCTTGTGATCCTCCGTTGGATTTTAATCCAACGATCATGATGTGTCGAAGAGTCCACCGATCGCGCGCGATCTCAGCCGTTATAACTCGCGTGATCGACGGTCTTGATTAATCCACTTAAACCTCAATTAAGCCACGTGCGCGATCTTTGATCGAGTGGACCTCGCGTCCACCGCATCGACGCGCGATCTTCATCGCGATTCCCATCCGACTCTCCTCGGCATGCCACGCGTCCTGCAATCAACAAAAACAAGGGAGTATAGTCTCACACGGAGAAAAACATGACGATTCATCGGGTTTATAAGGTGAGACGTATTATGCGGTTAGCAAAGTCCTCTATGGATGGGTTATATGTACTATAACCATATGTAATAAAGAATATATTGTATACGTCACCTCAGTGCCACGCAGGCACTCGCGCGGGTCCGCGTGGCGCTGCCACGTGGCCTTGCGTGCCACATCGCATCCACGTGTACTCGCGCAATAAATGCACCCAATTTTTTGCATTTTTTAATTATTTTTAAATGTTAAAAAATCGAAAATAAACTTAAATAAAATCAGAAAAATTCCAGAAAATTCTATAAACTTGTAAAAAATCATAACTTTCAAAATACAACTCCAAATTAAGTCAAATTTATTTTGTTGGATCAGAAATTGAATAATCTATCATTATAAAAAGTCAAATTATTAAAATAATAAGAGAATGATTTTTAATTAATTTAATACATTTATGTATCTTATAAAATAACTTTAGAAAAATACATAAATGTTAATAAAGATCTTTTCTCTTATATTTTTATCCTCAAAACATGATTATGATCTCAATTATAATTAGGATTAAAGATTATAATGTTTAATTAGGTATAATAATCCATAAATTGGTGTATTTTAAGATGAAATACATAACATGAAATAATACAAAATGATAGAAATATACTTAAAATATGATAACATGCATATATTTGGAATAATTAATGCCTTTAATTGTATTAATAATCATGTAATTTCATGCATAAATAGCATGTTATCAGCTAACCGATGCAGTAGTGAGAGACACAAGAAACTTAGTTCAACTTGAAATTCACTTGCCTTATTCATACCTCAAAGGTTGTGACAACTACTTGCTAGCTTGAGTTTCCCTAGATCGCCGAATCAAATCCCCTTGTGATTTGTGAATCGGTGAAGCCTTGCGTTTTATCTATTTTCTAAATATATCATTTTTCATAAATTCTCACCTTAATTTGTTGTTCAACTTCATCAAAATCAAAAACCTCGGAAAAGTCAACTCTAGATCTCTGTGAGATCTCCTGCTCTCATTAACTATACTTGGCTAATCTTAATTTAAAGTGATCTTGGTTTTCTTTGACCCGTTGACATCTCTTTTCAATGTCTACATGAATTTGGCTTGTCACCCTCTTTGAGAAATCTCAATTTATTGAGCCTTATAAAGCTTTTTCCACAAATCTCTTGTTCAACTTATGTTCAGAACTGATTTCTCTTTCAAATATTACAAGTTATGAAATATGGGAGAATATGTCGGTTGGACTTTGAATTTCCACTTTGAAATCTTGTAAGGAAAAAACCTTGATGTAAAAATTCATTGGATCCATTTCATTGTGGTTCGGTTATTTGGATCAAAATTTCCCTAATCTATCATTCAGTCCTATATTTCAATTTAAACAAGAGATTGATGGGATTTCATCCATTTTCATCAGCTAATCTCTCTCCATAAGTAATTTTCTCTCTAGAGATTCGCTATTTGATTTCTCCTTTGATTAAACTTCATGTTACATCATTTTGATAAATTGGAATTATGTCTCTTATCTTCTTAAATATACCTCATTTCTCAACTATGAAACAATTTGTATTGAATTTGAAAACATTTCAAAGTCAACTGGAATTTCCATGGATATCAACCCTTATTTATTCATTTATATTAATCATAAATTTAGTGAGTTTGGAATTTTTTGTATCCATGATAGTTTGTTTAAAATAATCTCACAAAATTTGCTCATTGGGAGGAGAGAGGAGAGAGAAGAGACTAATATTAGGAGTAACATATTTACAATCGGGGAGAGAGTAAAGAGAGACTTATCAAAACTAGAATTAATTATCGCCCATGGATCTATATGCTCTAATATCGTGCCACATGATGAACATTTGTCCTATCGCCAAAAATGTGAGACAACAGATGTTTAGAAATTGCCATGTCATAATTGAATTCATTTTGATAGAGTGAGAATACATGGTCACTTTTCTTCTCTACTACATAGTCACAAATGATTCATTGACAAAAGCCAAAGTGCAAAGACCAATTCAGCTATGCCAAGAGGCTTGACCATTTGGCAATCTTATATACACTATTGATAACATGTATTTTTTTAGCATAAATGTATGAAACTTAAGTGATTTTAAAGCATAACTCATGTTATCACAATTTTTTTTATATTTTCAGAAATGCAAAGCCATTTTATTCAAATTCTTAAAATACACTTTTTAGGCTAATTTTACGCTAATATTGAATTGGATCTTATTTAAGATTGTTAGTATCAGGAGAGTTTACAAGAGACAAAGTATTAGGAAAAACATAAGCCTTTTTATTGATCACCAAATAGCCCTATATATAGGGTTTGTTGCATAAGAAAGAGGTAATATTGGGAATACGATACTATCATTAAGTAAACACTATATAACGATATTTTTCCTAAACGATCATCTCTAGTATAGCTTACTGTGATAGCCTTTCATCTTCTCTAATATCTAATATGTCCTTTTGTCTATTAATACTCCCCCTCAAGCTGAATAGTGTACATCAAACAATCCTAGAATTCCAATCAACTTCAAGAATCGCTCCTTCGGAAGTGCCTTAGTCAGTATATATGCACACTATTCAACGGATTTGATATATGGAGTACATATCTTGCATTATTCCAGGGTTTCCTAGATATAATGTTGATTAATGGTGACATGTTTCATGCGATCATGTTGTACTAGGTTGTGTGCAATGCTTATCATTGACTTGTTATCACAGAACAACATACATGGTATTCTTATCTCAATCCTTAATTCTTTCAAGAGATCCTTGATCCATTTTATCTTTGGGATTCCATGATCCAGTGCCATGAGTTCAACTTCTGTGCTTGATCTGGAGACGACTTCTTGCTTCTAACTTCTCCAAGTGATTAGGTTTCCTACTATGAATGTGTAGTATCTAGTGGTTGATTTGCGATTAACCAATGACGCGAAAAAATAAAAACTAGTGTATATATCAACGGTAAAGTTACCTTGGTGTTGGAAGAGGAGAGCCCATCGAGTCGTTCCTTTTAGGTATCAAAGTGCGTTGGACTATGCCCATCAAAGTGTGCTGCCTGTAAATGTGAGATTCTTGGACTATGCATAAATTGAATAAGTACATTCACAGCGTATGATATATCAGGACGAGTGTACACTAGGTAAATTACTCTCCCTATTAATCTTTGATACTCTCCTTTGTCAACTCTTATTTTTCATTCCATGGTTCACTTCAATGAGGCTTTTAGTGGGTTGACACCCAATAAAATAGTTTCAGCAAGGAGATCCAAAAAATATATTTTTTGGGATAACAAGATCCTATGTGAAGAGTGAGCTACCTCCCTTCCTTGAAAATATTTCATCGTTCATAGAGTTTTCATATCAAATCACTCATTAATATTCTTTCTAGCCTTATCCTTTCCACTTCACCCTCACCAGTAATTATAATGTCATCCACATACACAAATAAAATAGTAGTTCTGTTTATAAAATAGTGTATAATCTCCATTTGACTGTTTATATCATGAATTCTACCTAACTAGTGAGAATGGCCAAACGAAGCCCTTGGGGAATGTTTTAGTCCATACTATGCCTTATTAGTGTGCTGATTAGGGAAATATCCAAGAGGAAATTTCATATATATTTCTTCGTCTAGTTACCCGTGTAAAAAGGCATTATTTACATCATATTGTAATAAAGGTCAGTCAAAATGGGTTGCTAAACAGATAATAATCCTTATGGTATCCATTTGGCTATGGCGCATATGCCTTCATTATAATCAATTCCATAAGTTTAGGGCTTAACCTTGTGCCACTAATCTTTCTTTGTATCTTTCAATACTTCCATTTACCAAGTACTTAATTGTCAATACCTATCTACACCCAAATGGCTTCTTATGAGGGGGTAATTCCACAATTTTCCATGTTTGATTTTTGTCAAGTGCTCATAATTCCTCATCCATCACACTCTTCTAGTGTGGAATACATATTGCTTCTTGAATGTTCTTTGGAATATGTTCTAGGTATGAGGAATTGAGAAAGGTTTGAAATGGAGAAATTACTGTTGAGAATTTTAAATGGCTGCTCAAGGGATAAGGTGTGGCTCAAACAAAGGTTTGGGCTCCCTTTCTCTAGGCAATTAGCTTATCTAAGTTCTTAGTGGGTTCTTGTGTCTGAAAAATCTCTTCACATGATTGTTCTATGTTACAAGGAGGTGATTCAATCATCACTTGGTCTTGGGATGCAAAATTGATAGGTTTAGGTTGATTAGCTTGTTGTTCATGCATACCTATGGGTGCTAGCTCTTTTGACTGGTGTTGGTGATAACATGCAAATTATACATGAAAATATATGATTATTAATACAAATTAAGGCATAAAACATTCCAGCAACCAAGTTGTAGTTCATGAATCAGTTTTTTAGCTCTAGTTGCATTAGAGTCCAGCATCCAAGTATATACAATATCTTTCTCATTGGCCCATTTGAATAATTTTTGTCTTTCGGTTTGAATATGTCTTTGTCAAATGATCGTGTAACTTCCAGCAACATAGCATTTTTTCGATGAAGCGATTCCATTGATAAAGATTTCTACATGTAAATAAATTTCTTGTCACAATTGGAAGTAGAAGCATGAGTGTCATGGTATTGTGAGACATTATAGGAGTTAGAGCTAAATTTGGTTGCTAGTCACTAGACTAAATATCAAGGGATGAATGATTTTGTGGTGAGGCAGAGGGCTATGTTGTAGAGCAATCTTCTCCCTTCAACATGATTGTGGGGTGGATGAATTATTAAAAATAATAATGCTCACTGATGAAAATCAGAGGTCAAACCCAAGCTTCCGCTCAATGGGTTACACAGTAGTAGTCCAATCTTTGCAGGTAACCTCAAATTATTTAGTTGTTGGTCACTAAATTGATTAGGTAAGTCATTCAAGAAAAATTTAGGTAGATGAAGAGATCAAGGTTCACTTTGATGTGTCTTCGTTCAGAAGCTCCTGCTAATATAGAGAACAAGTAATTGGCTAAGGGAAACTTGACCTTTATTTTTTTTTTGAACGTCTGGAAAATATGCAGACCAAGAGGCGACGGAAAAGAAAAAAAAATCTAGATTTTGCAGAAATGCAGATTGAAACCTAGGGTTTTTTTAAAGTTGACTGATGACGCAAATGAATGACTTTCCTAGATTTTGCAGAAGTGCATATCAGAATTTAGGTTTTTAACAGATTGATTCTTGATGCAATGTTTCTGTAGAAAGGCAGATTGGAATGTCCATCAGCCACACACTAAAGGCTTCAAAAAAAGGAAACTCTCTTGTATGATTGTGTGGTGAGCTCTCAAAAGCTGTTGCTGATGAGCTTAAACTTTGATACCATGTTAGAAAGTGTCGGGAGAGGTTACAAGGTATAGAGTTTTAGGAAAAAAAACAGAAGTATTTTATCTATCACCAAATAGCCCTATATATAGGGATTGTTACATAAGAAAGAGGTAATATGGGGAATATGATATTGCTGCTATATAAACATTGTAATAGTAATTTTTCCTAAACAGTAATATTTAGTATAGCTTACACCAATACCCTTACATCTTCTATAATAGATAATAGGTCCTTCTGTCTCTTAACAATGATACGCAAAATGGTGTTTATTAGACAATTTTATGAATGCTTTGGATTTTGAGAATTTATAAAATACAAAATTTGAAGAATAAATAGAAGAATAAGAAGATTTTGATCTATCTGTGATTTCAAAAATACATTTTCCAAGGTGATTTGCGTGATGTGTTTAGATTTTTGGAACTAAAGCATAAAACTAGAAGATGAAATTCATGATCTAATGAATTTTTTTTGGCGGAAAACAGATTTATATTTTAAAGTTTACTAATTTTAAGGTTTGGGGACATTTTTAGAATTTTTTGAGAATTTTAAGAATTTATTTTAAAGAGAAAAAAAATGGCCTCGTTGCAAAGATGATGAGGCAACCAGCAAGCCAGCTAGGAAATGAGCTATCTAGTGATGCTAATGCGACACTTCTTCATTGCTTATGCCGTGTGCTCGAGTGATGTCACCCTTAAGAATAATGATTTGTTCGGTGCATGCGTGGTGCCTATGATATCCATCAGCCTATGCATCACACATTGCCCTTATTCATTGCTTACATGACTATGCAATTGGGACAATCATTATTCTTAAGGGTGCACTGATTGGCCAATTCTATATTCAAAAGTTTCCACACCTCATATACTTAAAAAATTCTAGAATATTTCCCATGGGGAACTATCTTTGTTTGTCTCTTTTGCATGTGATGTGGCTGCTTACAAATCGCCAAATCTTCACTTACTCCTTCAAGGGGTACTTGGCACATGTATCAGAGACTATGAATGCGAGTAAATGAGAGCACATATATAACAACTCAAGATGCATCCAATGTTTTTTATTTAGGGTTGGTTTATCTAACAATGGCACACAATGCTTTCTTGATGCTTAGATTATAATCAAATGGACACAATCTAGACCGTCGGTTCCTCTTATTTGAGATACCCTAATTTTGCATGCCACATGGCACAATCTGTTAGGCGCAATGAGAGCATTAATCTAAAAGTTAATAAAGCTCCCAATGCTTGATCTCCATCAAACTACTCTATCAGGGTGATGTGGTTCAAATTGGACCATCCATTGGCCCATAAATGTAAAATTGGACATCCCAGAGCAATATTGATAGATTAAGAAATTTGATTTTGATTTTGTTGGCTAACATGGTGCAATCTCTACCCTTGCAATCCTGTAACACTTGCATTGAATTGTTAGGGACTAAAATAACCCATTTAAAGCCGTTTAGCGCCCTAGAACTCTATTATCGGGGTTGATCCTCTGTTGTCCTTGAAATTTTGAGGCCATATAAGGCTGTTTCGAGCCCTAAAAACCTGAAGGGTACATCTTCTACATTTTCTCTTGTGCTTGAACTTTTGATACCTTTTCTTGTCCAACATAGCTTCTATCACCCAATCAATTTTGATCTTGTAAGTTTTTTTATATATTTTTTTTCTGAGATTAGGGTGAATTATTGTTGATTGTCCTTAAAATTTTTGGGGAATTCATCACTTGAACACTGATAGCCATTTTAGATGAATTATCAATTTCAGCCATTGATCCAATGAAGTAGGATCATCTTCATGTTGCCTCTAGGTTAGGAGTCTTTGTCACGAATGTAAATTTGAGGATTTTCCTTCCTCACAACATCATTACAATGGTTGGATCATGGGCAAACAATAAATATCAAGCGACAATTTTCCTCTTCCTCACTAGAGACATGTGGCAAGAATTTGTTAGTCTTGATCATCAACCACCTCATCCAATGGTCAATATCACTCTCCCTAAGGACATGTGACACAATAGTTACTTGTGCTGTTTTGAGGAAGGGCCAACCCAAAATAATTTGTGCCTCCTTGAAAGTCCCTACATCTTGGATAATGAAATATGCCTTGAAGCAATATCCTCATCAATAAACACACACATTATCAATCTACCTACCCAGAGTTCTCTCAAGTCCACCAATGAAGCATAACATATGAGCGGTAGTCTTGGTTTCTAAAAATTGATATCACTTCAATATTAGTAACTGTATCTAATTATAATTTGACCTAAGATCAAGGAGAACACTACAAAAGTGCATTCTATTCAGGTTATAGCTGATTCTGGCCTAGCTAAGGTCTTCATTTTTCTTCGATGGCCACCTCCTCCTTGATGATTTTACTGTATGCACTTGAGGAGTTAGGGTGGAACCAATTTGAAAAGTATTACGAAATTGAGCTCACTTCTCGAATCGAAGTTGAGATGTTTCGGAGTCTCGTCAACTCACCCTTGTCCGGTTGGTTCTTCACCCCCATTAAAATTGGTGACATCTCTTTGGATACTAATTTTCCTTTTATCAGGAAACCTCCAATGATTTTCAGATTCTCATCTAGATTCATATCAAGGGTCATTTCATCATAAATTCACAAGAGATGTATAATTTTGGGTGAATCGATAAAATTTACATAGTGATGAGATGGGCCTCCTAATAATATGAAATTATTTGGTTTGGTCATCAATTGGGCCAACAATTGATCTGAAAGTTCTACCCATTTTGCCCTTCTACAAATGGCTTAGTTCAACCACATGTGATCCCCTTGAGTCGTCCACTCTTTCCACCCTTGGTATCAAATTCTCTAATGTATCCATGACTTTTTCAGACATTATATTTATCAAAAGTTGTCGAGAAGTAGTTGTTAGACTGCAAAACTTGTGGAGGTAGAGAAATTATACTATGTTTTTTACATATATTTTATAACATGATTTAAAAGTTATTAGAAGAAATCAGTAAATTTTTTCTATATCGATTTTCATTGATTTCATGGTTTGAGGAGGCTAAAATATGATTTATAAATTTTTATTTA